>JAPZDV010000023.1:22668288-22770027 GCA_029814665.1 Acanthurus lineatus
GACATATTTTTTTTTTTAAATAACAGTCACATTTAAACTTGAAATGCAGGTATTTCCAAAGTGGCAAAAAAAAGGTAGTTTTATCCACCACTGAGAGAGTATTTTGATAAATGTATACATCAAACCACTTCATCAACTGTATTAGCGATTTCAAAACGAATTTGTCCTTCACAGTGCAACACTTCATGCAACACATAATACTTGGCTCCTTTCTTCCCCGGGCTTCTTGCTGTCTTTCAGAAGTTTTTGAAAAGAGAAAATTCCCTTTTATTACAAGGCAAACAGTTGTTGGTGTCCTTTATCAAACAGCTCTTTGAAGAGAAAAACAGAGAGAGCTATGCAGACATTTAACCTTTTTATATAGTCTTACAATTGGGGCTGTCAAGGCCTTTCATTTGTGAAGTTCCTGTGGAAAAATCAGGGAGCTTGGACTCATTACATCTACCGGTACAGTATATTTATATTTCAGCTCCAATCAAAGCTAGCCAATATGCCATCCCTATGTATTTTCTCCTCTGAGCCCTGCCTCCCCACTATAATTTCCACCGACATTTTGTGTGCAAATGCAGTAATAGACACATTTATCACATCAAAAGGGATTCAATTTTCTTTTCAATCATCCACCGCTATGAATAGCGCCACATCCTCTGTGGCCAACAATGAGGGGCCATTACCGTGAGCCAAAGGATGGCTTCGCCTATGTATTCAAGGGGAAAGTGTGTCAAACTGTTTGCCAGCGTTTGTTCTAGGCAAATGGAGACAGCTTTCAGACAGGTTAGTATCCAATTTTATTGTCAGACAAATGTCATTTTTGTTTGGGGCCGCCGTAATCATTGGGCTCAGACGCCGGTGTTCCTTGACGGTAAAGCAGGCAGTTAGTCCATTTAATACTCTAACTCTCATGCCAGTAGCAGATTGCCAAGTCCAGACATGACACCCGCTGTCTCTTCATTATGTGAAGAGGGTGACATGCAGGATTCAGGCCTCAGTCCTCAAGGAGGAGGGGGTGGAAGGCTAATTGCCAAAGACATTGTTGATCTGCATAAGAGAAGAAAATACTTTGCAACTGCAATTAATTGTTCCCTGGCAGTGACAGATCAGTGATGAGGATGGGATATTTTCTTTCAGATCTTCTGTGCGGGGATGTGTGTCACGTCTTGGAGTAGATGCAGGAGTGTCAGTGTTTACTGATGCACTTCAGGCCCGTTCGCATTGTGCTGCAGGTTTGTGAAGAAAAAAAATCTCCTCAGTAAGGGAAGTGCTCATTCTTTTTCCCAGTTTGGTGAGTTTTTTATCAGGATTTATATTATTGAACCAAAAATGAGGTTTGGTTTTGTGCACACATGCTAACCTTTTTTTTTATAAAATACAATATAAAGCATATATTCAATAATCTATTATTGCTCCTGTAGTACAAAAACTTTAAGATGAAGAATAATATTCAAGGACTGACCTATAAGAAATATTCATAATAGTAGGAATATAAGACATCTACTAAGGGAATTACAGCATGTTAATGTATCAGACTTACAGGAAATAACTTACTTTGAAGCAGGATGTGGTGTATTTCCAACAAGGAAAAAACTAATTGAATTTAAGTATTTTCACTTCTTTTTTTGGCTTTTGGCAAAATTCTCTGAATCCTAATTTGTTTTTCACTCGTTATTTTTTTCTCTTCTATTTAAAAAAATAAGTCTGAGTGAATATAAACTATTTACCCTGATTGTACCCTGTATGCTTAATTAACTATCAATGAGGCGTTTACTAACTTTCTGACAAAAACTACTAATAGTTACTATCAGACGACTTAAGTGTAAAGACTGTAATCAAGAGGAAAAGGGGTTCATGTAAACAGTTTGTAGATTTAATGTGATTATTTTCACTGATTGCTGAAAATTTTGTTTTGTTTTAAGTTGATTTTGTGCCTCATTTCATCCTCCTCTGCTTAATAAGTATTATGATTTTTATATTATTAATATTATTACACTCTTGCATTGTGTATTTTAGCAACACTGAACAAAAAGGTTTGGGTTGTGCATCTCTTTCCAAACTTCTATCTCTGCACAAAGCTTTCACATCTTGTAAACAAGTGACTGTAAAGTCTCTGATTGTTTGGCGGATTTAGACCCCAAAAACGCTTCCAAAACATTACTCTTGTTGACTCACTGCTATCAAGTAAAGCATTTAAGGATCAAACCATTGCCAGTGTCTGTACCAACACACTCTTTTTTTTTTTGCAGAAAAACGTCTCTGCTGTGTTTTCTGTCATCTCTTGCCACCGCTTATACACGCTCCTTGCTGCCAAACCACCCGAGCCACAGCTGATGAGATCATTCATGTAGTCTGCACCGGACGGGCCCTGAAAGCCCTGCTTAATCTGATATCACTGGCAGGGAGACGCTTAACCAGCTCCATCTCTCACCACACTGTTTTTTGGTGGTGTTCACCGTCCAACAATGCTGTCTTGTCTTAGGCTGCGTTGATTCTTAAGGGCGGCTCGTAAAAGCTGAATCGTACTCAGTTTATATGTTTGAAGTCTATAGTGAGCTGTGCTTGTGATGCCGTTTGCAAGGCGCAGTGCCGGCGGTCGGGACACAGTTTATAGAGCATGGCGGTAATGCTGAAACGATCTAGAAATGAAGAATGAGCCACGAAACCACGTCAGCACATGAGGCAGAGGGAGCCCATTTACTTTTATGTTAAGCAGAGTGTGTTTGAGTGTGGTCTGGCTACTGAAATTATGTTGGATGTTGAGGAAATGAACAATCAATCTCTGGACTTAGACCCTGCAAACTGAGGAAAAAAAAACTGTTTCGTATTAATGACACATTGAAAATAATAAATAATGCAGTGTAAAGATGCTGTGCAGTGATTTATTTGACTGTCTTGTGTATTTCGCTGGCTGAAATGAGCAAAGGCAGCTGTGGATGATATTTAAAATACAGTACAGTTCAAGTATCCAGTCACATACGTGCATGTTCTGTCTTCCTCCATTAAATATGTATTGCATAGGCTCGGGCCTCTGACCTTGGCTTGGCCGAGAGCTCGCATTCATCTTGAAATAAAAAGAGAGACTGCCAGCAATTACAGCACGTTAATTACATATTCACTTTCATCTGCAGGAAAATCACACAGATCTGCTCTCAATGCTGCTGTTGGGTCTCTTTTGATGGGGGGAAGAAAGCGCTGTACTGTATTTGAAAAAACTTCTGTCAAGTGCCCTGTCTGGTTAATATCTACTATTTCTCACCTGTTTTGGTTACAAGTGCTGCTCCCGTTTAATGTTTCAGGGACGAGGGGGAAAAAATGCTTGAAGTCAGATTGACGTATCTGAAGAAAAGTAGTGGATACTTGAAGGAATTTGCACTAACAGACCGAGGATAGTCCATCTTAGTCCGTTACACATTTACGGGACTGTAACATCTGTAAGAAAGCGCTGGAAAACAGAGTCACTCGCTTTCCCTGTAAATGAAAGACTCTTTATTCAGCCTACAAGTGTCTCTAATAGAAAAGGCTGGACCAGTGCTCAGTTCAGTGGCTGTTGTAATTTCCCCTGTCGGGGTTTGTGAGGAGGTGGAGAGGGTTTGACAAACACTCTGCCCTCTCCATCCCAGTCAAACCACCCCCTCCCCTCCATCCCTTGTCTGCATGTCAGAGAGTGATTTACATAGAGATGGTAACACTGCTGCCATGTTAGATCTGAGAGCAGCAGTGTGGAAACAGAGCACTGGGGGGAGGCAGCGGCTTTAGCGCTCTCTGCCGAGCAGCCGCGGTCAAGAACAGAGATTTTTGCTGCATTCAGCTTTTATACAGAGCAAGAGAGAGGAGAAGAGAAAAAGAAAAAAAATAAAACAAGCACCAGGGAATTGAAGGTAAATTTACCCAATAAAAGATGTTGAGCACTCCATTGGAATGTCATTTGGCTGAACATGAAAATGATATTTTCAGGGAAGGGTTGCAGCAGCAGGGTTGGTTAGATAGAAGGCAATTTCACTTTAAGAGTATGAATTTTGATATGTATATTAATACAGAGGAGGGGAGCACAAACCAGAACCAACAGGCAGCATGTAGTGTGAGTTTTATCTGATCCTTTATTGAATTCTTTGGCAGAAACGGAGTCAAATTTTGCCAGTGATTCGCTAAAATTTAATGACTCTGTTACTAAAATGAGACGCTAACTGAATGAGGCAGTAATGATTTATTTTACGTGAGAGTTCTGGCTTTTTTTTCTATTTATCTTTCAGCTAAAACTTTCCACAAACTGCTGCTCGCTGCCACAAAACAAAAAGGTGCTAGATGCAAAAAATAACAAAAAATAAAGCCAGAAAATCATCAGTTCATTTAACTCTTCTGCATCAAATCTACCATTCAAGCTTTTAGTCTAAAAGATCTTTTCCAGAGATGCTAAGAAGTTTTTAGTCTTTTTTATGACTATTCATGTTTTATACACTATTCATTCGTAAAAGCACATTTGTATTTAATGAGACATAAAACTGCCAGAAATATTTTTATCAATGCTGTAAAGTTTTTTTTACTGATCTTACCTGCAAAGATGCAAACTATTAACAGGCAATGTATGTTATTTATTTTATTATAGTATCTGTGCTTGTAATAAAATGCTGGCTTATCCAGCTAAAACATGAGTTTAAGTACTCAAACCACTTCATTAAAGGAAACATAGTGGTCTTGGTTTTTAAGTAAGTAAAAGCAGGTGACTTGAAGCATAAGACAGGATTAATATGTTTATGTAACATTTCACTAAACCACAATGATAACCTTAACCAGAGTGGTTTGGTTGCCTAAACGTGACTCAGGATGTAAATATCAGTCTCTGGTGTTAAAGTCCTGCACTTTATCCACCACCACCCCCCCAGACCCTCTGACCTGTGACAACATGACGACCACAGAACGAACCATGAACGTCATAAACACAGTTCTATTCCAAAATGTCTTTCCTGTTAAAAATTAAGCTAAAACATGCAATATTATTCTTTCCAAAGACAAATTCTTGGTTAACAGTTACAACTTTATAAATCCAGAGACTTATTATCGTCCGGTTGTGTTCTGCAAGCGAAAATCTGCACATATGCACACACGTGCAAAGTCCCACATGCTTAAACATTCACCTCAAGAGAGCAAACTCAATCAGTCACCTTTCTTAATGTTTAACTAGAAGTGCCACTTTAGGACACAAAAGCAACGTAAATGAAATAATTTCTATTTTTACTTTTCTGCTGCTGGAATATCTGCAGGAATTAAATGTCACTTCGACTGTATTTGTTTTTATTGGCCTCTAAATACAAGTGTAACTGTAATAAAAGTAGAAATTAAATGTGTGAGCCAGTGTTTAGGCTGATGTTTGGAACCAAAAAGCCACGATTAGACTTTTTTAGTAACACATGGGCATTTCTTTGCGACTGGCATTTCCTCATATAAAGCTTTTGGAGAAGGAAAAAAAAAGTGTCAAACATTCTTCGGCTTGTTAGGCAAATAAAACCTGTTACATGATATTCTCTGTCATAACTGTGGACACAGATAGTTGACACACACGGTTTGGTGGTTTGCTACTGTCTGCAGTTACGGGCAAGAAAAAGAAAAAAAGAAACAAAACAAAAAAACCAAATACAATTCTGCAGCCTTGTCGTCTGCAAAAGAAACAATCTCTCCACAAATCCACTGAGACGCTGGATGGAGAAGTGAAAAATGTGTGTGTTTGTGTGTGTGTGAAAAGTGGTTTTTCATAAACTGGAGGACCTAAATGGAGACGGCATCCTGTGGTGGCCTGTTAATGGCAAGTGAGGCTCAGAAGACCAGGGGCGTGTGCGTGTGTGTGTGTGTGTGTGTGTGTGTGTGTGTGGTATGATGGAGCAGATGAGTGTTTTAACAGCAACAGTATACAGGAGTTAAGGTAGGTTGCTCTGCACATACCTGATGGTTCTTAAAAGACCATATTATCTCCACAGATTTTGTATGTGTGCACATTTACATGAAAGCCTACAGAGCATGTGTGGCTTTCTGTGTTTGTCTTTTAATGTGCATTTTGATTGGTTGTTAGTTCTCTGCTTGCAGGTGTTATGTTGATGCAAAAGCACAAATCACCACAAAAGCAAGAAATAACATCCCAAACCACAACACTTGCAAACACAAAAACTGCAAACAAGCAAACAGGCTACAGATGTAAACATAGGAGTTTTTGAAATATTACATAAGAGTTCAAATTAAGGGTTTGGATTAACGCTCATGTGGATGAATGTTAAGGTTTGGGGACTAGAACCAGTTTTTGTCAGTGTGGAGGTTCAAACGTGTTCACATGTGCGTAAACACGAGACTTTAAAGGCAGTTTTGCTCGGCTGGATTCGCCCCAGTCCCTAAAGAGCAGCAGGCTCTGGCTCGCTTTCTGTCTCTCCCAAACACACACACACATGCACACACACACACACACACTAAAATGCAAAAATACAGACTTAATAAAAACACCCTTTGAAACTAACAAGACTGTGGCTCCTCAAATTTTAATCACTACATTTCATTAATTCATTCCTTTTTCCACAAGCACGCTGTTCTCCGTCCAAAGAGCCACTGCACAACACGCCCCAGAGTTATTTTAGTGAAAGAACGAGATTCAAAAATGTTCATTTTCTGTCGCTGAAAATTAATCACCATTGTTTATCTTTCACTTTACTGTGTGAAAACTAAATTGCGGCCCTGAATATGCTGAACATCTGATCAAGGTCGCACGTCTTAGTACAAAAAAAAGGAGCTGTTTGAGCTCGGCGAGGAGCGTTTTTATGAGTCAGTTCTGACCCACACGGAGCGACCTCCCACCGTCCTGCCTGGCAGGAACAAATTAAGGTGCACTCAGGCAACAATGAACAAATTCACAGCAGTCCATCAGGACTTCTCTTGGACACACACAAAAAAAGGTTTTGTTTTTACCCTGAAGGCTTTTGAAAGTTTAAATGTCATCACTTTGGCATTTTATGATATTAGTCTTTTGATTGAAATTTTGTCATAGTTAGTGTATGATGTCTTGAGTTATGGTCAAAAACATATTTTATAGGATAAAAGTGACCTTTGACTTCAGACCACCAAACTCCAATCTGTTCATCCTTGAAAGCAAGTGGACATTTTTTCTTAATTTGATGAAATTCTCTCTTCAGTGGCTGACAAAAAAAAAAAAAAATCCTTGAATGCATTTAAGTGAATGTTAAATGAACTTCTGCTACACAACAACCAAAGCAAGTAGGGAAATTCTGGTTATTAATACTATTTTTTATTTTTTATCTGTACTTTGTTGCTTTGAACATCTGCAAAAAAGGAAGGGGGATTTCTGCAGAGCAGCGGTTTAGACTTTACGACGTACTAATGCACGGCAGCTCCTGGATAAAGCCATATAACTACTGTATACAAACCCTTGAAAATTTTTTGGTCTTAGGCTTATACCCTCCACTGACTCTAACCAAAAGTTGTGACCGCACAGTGCTGATATTAATTTACACTCAATGTTGTGGTTGTATTTCAGCAATTAAAATCCCCAGTGGGTCCTCTAATGGGAGCCAGCTGGAAACTGGACCAGAGATATCAGTAAACAGCAATGTTACCCTCTTAATTGGCTGTCCAACAGGTGATGGCACTTAAGTCATAATTAGTCTTTATACTGTGAGGTCTAAATGTGCTTTAGTGGGATGTTAGTTTGCAACTGGGAGTGTCTCTGTGTCTTTAAACCTTTGAGTTTTACAGTTTTTACAGTGCAAAGAAAGATCAAAGCTGACAGATCCTGAAGCTAATGTTGGAGGCAGCATGTCTGCATATAAAGCTAATGCAAAGACATGAATTTTTCCAGGCCTTTTTGAACAAAGGTGGACACGATGAGCGAAATATCTGTACTTCTCTTGAGTCTTCAAGAGGTTGATTGCATTATCGTATGATGACTATGAGAAAGAGAGATACATTTAGTAAAGTGACTAAAATAACTGGTAAAACTTACTATCTGTCAAGTGTTGAGCCTTTACACAAAAAGGAGTATGCAGGTCTGCACATGTATAATCCATGCTAGTCAAAAAATCCTAGCCATAGCACAGTGAAAGCTTTGCTAATGCAGCCAAACATTAAATGCATCAAGACAAGAAGACGCAAGACATAAAATGCTTGTGAATAATAGCTTTCTTACAAATGCACTCTTTTGTTTTGCAGTCTTATAGTTAGCAAAGCTTGTTAGCTCTGCTAATTACTTTATTCCTGTTGATTCCATCCCTACCTCCCTTTTTTTCATTAAAGGTGTGATAACCCATTGTTTTGTGTCTAATTTCAAACACAGGATAATAAGCTAATTTAGGACAATTATTAAATGCAACTACAAGGCTGCAGCTAAGGGACTAACATCTTGGAACAATACCTCAGCAGTCCTGTTACGCTGCCATGCTAACTGGCTTGAGATTGATGCTAACCCAAAGCTAGCAAGTGTTTACTGTCACACGTCCCTTGATTTAATGTAATGGTGTGGGGCTTTGTGTTAAAAACTCAGCTGTTTAGAGTTCGTTCTCTTTTGTCCTTTTAGTGAACAGCTTTCTCTGCAGGCTAACTCTGTTAGCTTCCCTAGCTAGCCGAAGTCTTTGGTCTGCACTTCAGTGTTGTTCATTTTCAGACAGTAAACACTTACAGTTAGTTGTTTGTTGTGAGTGATGCAAAAATATGATTACCAGCCCATTTTGAATCCATTATCTTGCAGTTGGGTGACCAAATTTTGTCTGCATCCCCTCAACTTCAAACATGGAAGTTCATTGTTCTTCTTCAGGTGAAAATGCCTGCTGATTGAGCCACAACACAACATCGCCCTCTTGTGTACTGTCAACAGAGCTGCGCTTCCCATAACCTGAAAATGTCACCTACTGTATTTCTATAAAAGACACTTAAGCTATCAAAACAATTTCAAAGTAGGACTTTAAATCCAGTAGGTTTGTTTTTGTGTTGATGTAGCATGTTCTTGGTCTGAACAACAATTCATTGAAATTACTTATTATTATATTTATCATTTCATATGTAATTATTTTATTATACTTCAGAAGGTGACATTAATAATAAAATGAAGAAATTTAATGAAACGATCCATTTTAATATTAAGCTTATAGTGTGCTTGACTTATCATTATTAAATGTCACAAGTTACTTTTGAAGGTAGAAATCAACAAGCACCTTTTCAGTTCGGGCCATCAGTTCAGTCTCAAACAAACTACCTGGGAACCTCTGCGGCTGGACTCGGGTATTCATGTTGAACCAAATGAAGAAATTTCAAAAGATTAATTTCAATAGAATCTTTCGTAATGTGCTTCGCTTCTTAACACACCTCGGTGAGACATTACATCGTTAAGGGAGCTGCTCCTGCTTAGAGCTCCTTGAAAAAACCCTTCCTCTCTTTGTTGATGAGTCCTTGGTTCTGAAGTGAAGTTCATCAATAGACTGTCAGACAAACAGACGGTGAATAGACAGTGAAACAGTTCACAGTCTTTTGTGTGCATCTTAGAAATATGTGAGGATTTACATCACTAATAAACTTTTGGTTAAAGGAATGTGACTTTTAAGTTTGACCAATTTATTTCGTACTAATTTGTGAGTCTAATGTGTTGACTTCAGAAAGCATTTTTAAAGTAAAATGCATTTTTCTGAAATAAAAAAAGGGTCAGACAGAAAAAAAAATAGAAAAAAGGGGGTGCAAAAGCAAAAGATGTGACACATAAAATATTAAAGTCTCACGAGAGTCACAGAGGAGTGTCATCTTGCATTAGACTTCAAGTCCTTAGATCCTTTTTTTTACCCAAAATGTCTGTGATTTTTGGTCTGGGACAGTAAAGATGACATAAAAAAATACTGTATCTTATCTTTTTTTGACAAGTAGTAACTTTAATTTATAATGTGCACTTCCAAATTAGTTTCCAAGTTTTAAGGTTTATTCAACTGCCGGGACAAAACAAGCATTGTGAGGATGTCAGCTTGACTTCTGGGTACCTGTTGCAGCATTTCACACTAAAATCTATATTTTTACAAACTAAAAGATCAACCCTTCAATGGAGAACATGATCAGAAGACTAATGTATATAAAAAAAATGATTATTATAAATACCTGTACATTGCAATTCAAAATGAGCCCCACCTCAACAAACAACAGCCATAGATCCTTCTTTTACATAAACATGAGTTATAATCTGATGACAAATATAACAGTATAACAGTCAGAGGGAATTTTTCTACATTAAGTTACTTAAATATTTATAGGAAGAGTTTAATAATTAACCTTACTTTTAAAAAAGTGAAAATTTCAGTGTAGGACTTTTACTTAATTTTAACAGTTTGGCTTTAGTGCTTTTATTCAAGTAAAAGCTTTAACTTCATTCAGCAGTGTAACATACTTGAACAGAAGACGATGGAGAGGCAGGAAAATGAAAGTTCAAGAGCTCAAAAAAAAAAAAAAAACGAGAGAAACTGAGCAGCTCAGAGCTTCATGGTGATGGTCGAACCAAAACAATATCAAAGGAACCTGTGTTTTTAGGCCGTCTGTTTGGTTCTCCTCCGCGTTGCTACATATTTCATCGGGTCTCAACAAAGCGAGGCAGGAGCATATTCTATCACAAAGGCCTCTGAACATAGTCCCACATGTATGCTGGACAACGCACACACACGCACACACACACGCGAATCGGCTCAATTGTCTCAACGCTGGGTTGGAGTGTAACAAGTCCAGGCTCAGCAGAAGTGCCCTTAGGTGAAAAGATGCTACAGAGAATGCAAGAAGACCCTCAATTGTCTCTCCAAGGAGAGGAAGGCTTATGGAGAAGAAAAAAAAAAAACCTGAGAATGTTCTTTATCAAAGTGATGACAACACAAAGGACAAGTTTTGCAGACAAGCCCTCACATATTTCTTTGTAATCACTCGCTCCAGCGTATCCCGATCACTTGTGAGCTAAAAAACAATAAAAAAAAACTCTGCTGCAGTCGTGCTTGCAAACTCTAATCAAAGCCATTGTCGATGGATGAGTTTCTACGTGTGAGAAAGCTGACATTTTGATGACAAATTCTTTTGAATGAACACAGATACAGTCTGCAATGTTATTCCTCCAAAGGGAGACCCAGTGTTTTTTTTTTTTTTTGGAAAGTTGGAGGCTTAAATAGCAAATGTCCCTCCTGTTTCTGTTGGTTCACGGAGGACCAACAGGTAGACCTTTGGGTCCACCTGCTCTTGTTTTCTTCTCCTCTTTCTTTCTCTTTAAGCTTCATTCAAAGACTTTTTTCTCATCTCTCTGCCTGCATTTGTGACAAGACAGAATGTGTGAGCACGGTTCCTCTGAGATAGCTGGAGGTCCGGGAGCCTTCAGAGGAACTTTAGCTGCATGGACCCCAAATGCACTTATTCTGCATTAAGGCGGGGGGGATTGTCTGCTGGTTATTCTGGATTTGGTGCATTGTTCACTGTGGCAACAATATGCATAAACAGAAGTTTAACTGCACCCTGTTTTGCCGTAAAGTTAAACTGTCTCTATTCAGATATGCATACATTTTTTCTGAGAACTGATAATTAAGCAGATTGTTTTGAGTTTCATTTCTTCAGGCATGTCTCAACTCTGATCAGGGTGGTTGTGAACAGGTTTGCATGTTACCTTAAACCTGCAGCAACCAATTTTTTAGGGAAGCAGACACGAGTAATTAACACATCACTGATATATCATCATCTTATATGTTAATATGTAGATCTAACAAGGAAACAATTACTTATTTACACATCCAACAGACACAGAACAGAATTATCTTTCATTTGGAGTCTTGTTTCTTTCCACCTGGTTAACATGAGTCCAGTAATGACTTTTCTTTAGCACTGCCTGTGGTCTTAAGTTCTGAAAGAAATATCTTGGTCTTTAGCTGCTAAATGCTCCTGCTGAGCAGGTAATGCAGTGAGCTGTTAGACCTTTTTTCTCAGCTGCCTGATGCAAAACCAGTAAATTTATGGAGCAGGCAGCTAAACAAGGAGATGAAACTCGCTGACAGCTCTGCAAAGTCGAGCTAAGATCATGAGCGACTCCTTTCATGTTATAACAATGAGAGGATCAGTCTACTGCAGCTTCTGAAGCATACAACTGTTCTGGTGCATAAAGACAGTAATTCACTCCAATGATAAATAGATGATTGCCTTTATTCCATGCATGGCATACAATAATGGTAACTCTCTTTAAATAAAAAAGCATTTCTATCGTGAAAATCAAGACCATTTTTTTTACAGAATCCTTTTCCAGTGGCAAAATGATATTTGAAATGAATGGCAAACAGGATAAAGAGAATAACTCAGCATGCCATAAGATGCACTTTAACATACAATAAACTGTACACAAGAACAAAGATCATGTTGCCATTTGTCTGTCAAAAATTTAAATACAAATAGTGCTCAAATAACAAATACACTGAAAACATGTAATAATTAATCTTCTTATGTAACTTTAATAATTTAGCTGCAAATGGCTATCCTAATAAAGTGTCTGCTGACTGAAAACATTTATTTTAACAGACCAACAATAAAAGACTTGAGAGGAATTTTACCAGACAAACATCTTGGTACTCCAATGCTAAATGCTTCAGATGATCCTTTATGCTATTTTACTGTATTACCCACTTGTGTGAAGGTTCTTTCTATGTTCTCAGTCAGCCAAAATACTTTGGAAACTATATCTTCAGACGAGATCGAATAAATTGCACACTGGTAGCGAATAAAGTGTTTCATTTCAGAACAAGATATAATTTCATTTTCAAATAAAAACACCTACTCGTCCACATAATGACTGATGTAATTACTGATAAGAAAAATTCATGGTGAATAAAATTATCCAATTACCTTTTCTCTTAAACACTGTACACATTCATTGCATTCAATGTGATCACTGGGTTGCAAATGTATTTTCTTTTACATGGAAATGTCCTCTGCATCAAACTGACACCATGCAGTTTTACCTTAAAATAATCAGGACGCTTGAAATGACAAACCAAAGCTCCAAACAGGAAACAGATTCAGTTTTTTTGGAGTGACGGTGCTCATTAGCTCCATCTGTGTCATGAAACAGCACATGCACATGACCTTGTGCACACATTCAGCTCTGCACTATCAGTGTTCGGTGTGCAGGTCCGTCATACAAAGCTATCCTCAATGTTGGAACACAGCAGGAAAGAGTCGACCAGCCGCGGTTTGATCAGCTGCTGGTGGTCGGCTGCCTCAATGCTGTCTGGGCACCCTGCTGCCAGCCTCCTCAAGGCAGCCTGCAGACACACACACACAGACACACACAAGCATATTATCGGTATGAATGTGTAAAGACCCCCCCCAAACACACAGACATATGCATTATGTCTGAAACCCTGTTAACTTTGTGCTGCTGCCTGTTCTGGAAGGGACATTTTAAACCAATCTCAGTGAGCATTTTTTTTTCCTCTGGTTGAATAAAGGTAATAAAATGAATAAATAAAATAAGAATGACCACATCGAGCTGCACTTAGGAATTCAAACAGACACTGAAATCTTCTAAGAACACGGCAGAATTGTAAACTGTGGTCATTAAATGTGGCAAAATGATTTTTTTATCATATGTCTGCAGTTTTACAGTAAACAGCAAAAAACCGAAGTGATGCTGCATTGGATTTAGTCCAAAACCGACCAGGCTGTTTCATTTTTTTTCCCCCCACATCTCATGTGATTTCCAAAGTGTAACAGTAATAAGTGTGACATTTCGAACTTATTCAGCCAGCAGAGCCTCCAATATTTACGTTTAAGATTACAAACGATCTATGAAAGTTCAGCGTCCTTTTGAAGGTAAAAATTCAACACCTACAAATGCTCTGCTTAACCCTTGGCTAAAAGGATAAAATGGAATCACATTAATTTGAATAGACCGACAAGTGTGGTTACAGCGAAGACGAGGGCTTTTCTGGGTGCAGCGAGGCAGCCCAATTAAGCTCATGACCATTATGCGCTTCAAATCCCCTCATCGGCCTCCAGATCTGGTCTTAATAATTATGATCGGAATGAGAGAATGATAAAGTATGAGCAGGGATATTATTCATGATATGTACATATTTAAACATACAACGTTTGAGATGATGTGCACCGGTCAGCTATCTCAACATGGCTTAAAGATATAGAACTTGTGATATGTTTTCAGTTTTTTTTAGATATTGCCCTGTGGATGTAATTAAATTGGACAGTCATTTGGTGCACTGACGTTACATGTGTAGGCCTGCGGTATAAAGCCCTCAGTTTGTACTATATAGCGATTGCAGATGAAAATATATGTTTTTTTTTTTAAGGGCATGACTGAAATAGGCAGTTTGAGTGTTTGAATTACATATTTTGTATTCAGGAGATGGAGTCACTTTCACATATGTATCCTGCACACACACACACCCACACATATACGTACACATACACCCACATACGCCTACACTTATACCTACCAAGCAAGCAACCAGCACTGAGTCGCTGTTATTTCTCTCAGTAGGGGAGCGACACAGTTCAATGAGACGAGGAACAGCTAAAGACAGCAGAGGAAAATTCTGTTAAAAATACAGGACTATTTATTTACAGTGTCACAGTTTAGATTCTGACTAATTACTTTGGCTTGCCTTATTTCGATTTGTATCTAAGTGAACTTTAGATAAAAATTGAACAAAATTAGCATCATACCTCTGGTTCAAAAAAGAAAAACACTTTATGTAAACACTTTAAACTACAGACATTTCTGTTTGTTGAATTATGTGGATTCAAATAAAAATTCATAGACAGTTATAAAGCACAGAGAAGACACACAATACAAACAGCACAACTGTATATTTAAATCAAGTTGTTTCTGTCCAGTGGTCGGATGACCAACTCTGGTCTGTAAACTGATCTTTCAAGTATCAAGTAAGTTTGAAGAGCATGCAGAGTAAAGATATCATACACAGCTCATAGTTCTGGTGTCTAATACTCTTAAATTAAACATGGAGTACCTCAAGGTTCAATCTGAGGTCCCATTTTGTTGTTATAAAGTATGGAAATCCACCTGACTTCCTTGATGCATTCACATTTAAATATTTGTCATGTGTTTTTGTTTTTTATGCTTCTTTTTGCGACTTGTTTTCTGGTATGTAATTTGTGTCTTTCTTTCTTCTTCTTCTTTTTCTTTTTATATTGCATCAGTCAAAAATGCCACTAATTAAAGAACAAATAGTGTAACAGTGTTGTAAGAAGACTGAAATTCTGCAGTACCTTTTAGCTGGATTGCTGTTTGGGCCACATCAGGGTCTCTGCTCAGGCGGGCCAGTGTGACAGCAGCTTTCTGCTGAACACGCTCACAGGCAGCGCCCTCTGATGGACTGGAGGAGGACGGTTTTTCTCCCAGAAGCACCAGCAGTCGCTCTATTCCTAAAAGACACAATATAAAGTACAGTTCAGCCAGGCAAGATACCAGAAGAAAATCTAAATTGTCAAGACTAAGCAAACAGCTCAGTTTTAAAGAAGGTCATCTATAGTAAAACACACATTAAAGAAACTGTAAATGAGGACAAGAAATGGCCAAGAAATTTAATAAGAATACGACAAAACAATATTTCACAGTCCGACACACAGAAACCAACCACAACAATGAACAGACGACATCAGAACTACAGAGACATAAAATTACACAAGACTCAGACACAATCAAGTGCTCAGATAAGAAAAGAACGGAGCCAGACATTAAAAACATGACCGTGAGAGAGGATTCAGAACAAAAGTGAACAAAGCAAAATCGATCGTCCAAAAACAATCAGTACAAAAGAGTAAGTGGTGAGAAGAGAACAGCATGGACACTCAGACCTTGAAGTGGTTACAGCAGAACTGAGGGTCAAAGATATTGTAAAATAAATCATTGTTCTGGTTTCTCTATGACCAGATTTTTTACATAATCACTGAAGGAGGCATGATCAAGCCATAAAAGTTATCTGCCATTACTGCCTGACAGAAGAACTCGGAGATAAAATGAAAACACGTGTCTCATGTAAAATATATGAGAAAGTATATAAATGGTGGAATTTGGACTCTCACTTAATAGATAAACATATAAAAAATCAAAAAAGAAGAATGAAATAGTAAGAAAAATACATTACAGATGTTAAGACATATCTGCATAACCATAAGTTCATTTTTTTTATTTTTTCTTTTAAGCTCATGTTGACTGCTTCAAAGAGTTTATCTGATGCTGCCATCTTGAGGATTAAAGAAGAATTACATAGATTTTTCATGCATGAACCTCTGATTATGGGCATTGGTAAGTCACTCTACACTTGCTGATGAATTTTAAGCCAGCAGCAGTTTTTTTCAACAAAAAAATGGCAGAGAAATGTATGAAAATAACAACATTAAATTACCTTGCTCTTGCAGGACCTCAGCAGCACACTGCTCTAAGACTGACAGGTTTGCCAAGACTGTCACCACCTGAGATTAAAACAGTGAAAAAAATTTAAAAAACAAAGAATGCTGAAAAATCTGACGCACAAACTTTATTTTTCTCTCTAAATGCAGACATGTACCTGGTCTTTGGAGTAGGGAGTGTCGACTCTCTGGCGGTCTCTGCAGGCCTGCAGCAGGATCTGAATGGCGTTGAGCTGCAGGAGAATCTCACAGGCCATGCTGTCGAAGAAGGTGATATTGGCCAAGGCTGCAGATGCAAGGAGGAATACTTCACCACAGGAGGCGCTCTCGCACAACTCTGAAAGAAAAAGACATCACTCACTAAGTACTGGGATCTAACACGACACACTGACACACATAAAGGAAAGCAAAATATAACGTGCTTTTGTTAAGAATCACATTATTTGCTCTAGTTTGATGCTGTTTTCTTTAGGAAACAACTTCTTATGCTTGTTTATGGGATCAAGCATTCGTGTGTTTGCATATTTTGTAAAGTTTTGGGTTTATTAGAAATGTAAATGAAGTCAAAAAAGAACTGAGATGAGGCATATTTAAGCACCAGGTCCGGTGTTTAGAAGCACTGACAGAAAATTTGTATTAGAACAGAGTGACTCCCTTTAAAAGCAACAGTTAAAAAGTACAACCTTCATTTATTTATATTCCCTGTACTTGTACTTTCTATATTTTATACAATATTTATTGCAAAGTTATATGGAACAAAACCTGCACAGAACTTCAATTATTCAACTAAACTGGAACAAACTCCACTGAAACAGTTATTAATGTTCAGGTTAAAGCAGCCCTGTGGAGTTTTCCAGGTAATAAATAAAATTAGTTTATACATTCAAATGTAACTCTGCAAATCGTACGGTCTGTATCTCCAAGGATTAAACAAACATGTCACTATTATTTCATTAAATATTTTCTACATCTGCATTTACTAACTTGCAATTTACTACTTTTCCACCATTGCTGGCACATTGTAACATATCTAGGTGTTTTGGATAAACCTTCACAAGGAGCCTTTAAATGAAGAATAAATACAACAGAACATGTCATTTTTATTTAAGCCACAAATAAATGTCATTGGCATTCGGTTGCTCTAGTTTTAACAGATCCTGTCCTCTTCATGATCTGGTGATTCCCACCATTAGTCAGATTATAAGTGTTATGTTCACTCACTAATAAGCGCCGTGACGATGTCGTGCATGCTCTCCAGGAAGCTGGCGAGGTGCTGTGTGGACGTGTGGTGAGGCGATGTGATCTGAGCCACGACCGCCGCTGCCTCGGCCCGAGCTGCCTCCACGCTGCTCTCATCAGTCAAGATGTCCGCCAGGCACAAGATCCCATCCACCTGCAGACAACATATCAGGCACATTAGGCACCACATAATGATTTAGTTTAATTTAGAACACATCAAATATTAAAGAAAAAAACAGGGATACTCTCACACTGCCAGTCAGCGATGTTTTTCATGTTTAGTGCTTTTTCTCATTTGCTTTGTTGGTCAAAATGTGAATTCAGGTATCACAAGGTGAAGCCATCTCTTCTGTGACTAAAATTATGTGCTAACTGCCTTCATCTTGCTGAGGGAAGGGGGCGCTATAGCTATATTATGGCTTCTTCTGTTTTTTTCATACTTATTCATTAATAACTCCTGAATCCTTAGTATTTTTTCTCAAAAAATGCCTCCTAAATGTTGTAGTTTTGCATGTTTTAGCAATTTTTTTAAGCTTACTTGAGTTTGTTTGACATTACAAAAACAAGGACATCAAATCAAACACAATAGGGTCAAGGATGAAACTATAAAGTCCAACATTTGCTTCCAGTATTCTCCTTTAAATCCTCAGTAGCAGAGGTATGAATCACCTCCACTGGGATCAGCTGCAGACCTGTCCACTGAACTGAGCTCTAACTTAACATTTTATTACAACACTGCAGGAAAGACAAAAACCATCTGCAGCATCGCTCGCCATCCAGATAGTTAAATGTTCATGGTGTCAGCTCAGCTGGAAAGTGCAGCTCTGCCCATAAAGCCATCACTATTAAAACACACACACACCACTCTGATTTAATGGCCCCCTCGAGGTTGAATGTGACACTGAGAAACTCTTGTATGTCTGGTTGGCATCAATCCAGGGTGTTCGGAAAGAGGCGAAGATTCATTGAAGAGCAGAAAATCCTCTCATGTTAAAAAAGACTCTCAGGCCTGTGGTCATATTTATTCCACCTCTGTGTTTGTGTTTGCCTGTGTGTGTGCAAGTGTGTGTGTGTGTGTGTGTGTGTTTGCGATTTGGCAGTACAGTAAAGAGGCTTCAGACAATGGAAGAGATGCAGAACAGATTTTCATCCACTTGGTGGCAGTATTGCACAGTTCATGCAAACTTTATCTCAGCTGCTGATTGTTCGTGTGCAGCAGATAAAAGCAGATGATATTATCGAGGCTCGTAAAAGTGTGAGTGTTGAAAATGAGCACAGACACCGAACAAATCCACTACAGCATCATAAAAATGAACAGAAACTGCATGAGTGAAGTTTCCAGGTTGGGAAATTACACCTAAATTGTGGCCTGTAACAAAAATTGACTAATAGATTCGGTTATTTCATTGCACTCATGTTTGAATCTGAGTTATCACTGCTGTAACTTTGGTCAAAAGACCATGACTGTTTCTGATGATTGGCCGGCAGCAGAAAACACTCCTGAAAACAAAAGTTTAGTGACGAGCAGAGTGAAGCAAAGCGTCAGCTCTCAGCCAGACACACCTGTCAGTCTTATCTGCTGACGAGCATCAGCGCGCCCAGCTTTACAGGGCAATTCCCTATTTTTGTCTCTGTGGACGTCAGCAGCACTGTGCCAGCTCGACCCACTGACGTGGAACAATCCACTCTCCACACCCCGCTCATCGACAGCCCCCACCCCGCCTCTCTGTTTCCCCTCATCCCTACCTGCACCTCCACCTCCTCCCTAAAACAGGATATTCCCCAACTCCTTTTCTTACCGAACACCGGATGCATCATATTCAGTTTATTGTCAGGGCCGATGCCAAATAACTTCTCTGCATTTTAAGAGTAATAACAAAGTTTGTCACACCAGCACATTGGAAGTTTTTTTATTTGATGCCATCCTGTTGGAAATATTTCATATGTGAGGACAGAAAACAGGTCGATATGTTGTTCTCTCTCTTAAAAAAGTACAGAAAAAAGAATAAAACTTAATCAAATGTTTACTTTCCTTCTAAACTGACACTTCATGAATACTTAGAGAAGCATTATTAGCATTAGCATTAGTTTTTCAGGGGTGTTTGTAGTTTTTTAAATCCAGTGATCTCCTCTTTCCTAAAACATGGCCCCCTGGAGTGATTAGATGATACACTAGCAAGAACAGACTGACTTATGTCAACGTGTCAGGACAATAAAGCTAGAGATATACTTGTTTTAACTATGCATTTGTGCACATGATGGCTGCCTTGCTTATCCTGCACCTATCTGGAGAGTCACACATCCTCAAAAATTAACGCAACACACCACAAGACCTGCATCTTAACAGTAAGGGCAACGCAGGGTCACTGTGTGAGGATATGACAGGTTAAGGGGTCATTAAACCCATCAGCTGTGACAAGAGTAGTTTGAAGTTTTAAAGAAAAGCTAATAAGCCAGTTCCACAAATACATATATCTGTACAAGGGGCCATTTTTGCTACACAGGTACATTCACAGCTTGAATTACTTCATTCAGATCGCTTTATCAGGACTACTTGTTCTGTCTTTTTGACATGTTTAATGCGTGCTGCTGTTGTTGTTCAGCGTGTGTTCTCCTTTATGAAAGTTCACCTCCTTTACTTTTAGTTCACATTTTACAAATAGAAGTTCATGTCTCCTTTGCTGAAGTCTGGAGCAGTTTTTTTCTCCAAAAACTTGATTTTAAAACTGAACTTTTATCTTTAATTCTGACACAATCTTGTCATTGATGATCCTCCAGACTTCATGGAAAAGGTTCGCATTCTTTGTTTGTCCCGTGCATCACTTTTAATGATCAATACTCTTCTCGTTCACCATCTTATGATGACATATCGTTCCAGTTGGAGACACGGCTGAGAGGCAGGAAGACATCCACCAATGAGGAGTGCAGATGCATACCAGTCCCTTTTCTCGATCATCCTTCAACAGTGACAGTTGTGTTTCTCAAGCCTGAGCGCTCGGTAGCGTAGTCTTGCCTGACAGCCCCCCATCCGGGACCGGGCTGCTAATCTGGGGCGGACTTTGGTTCCTGTTTAGGAGTTTTCGCACTTGAATGATTCATGCTGTCCCAGCTGCTCTGTATGCGAACACAGACGCCGCTGTGGCATCATTATTCGCCAGGATAAGGTTATATTTGTCTTTCTGTGAACGCTCGCTTGACACAGGTGCGTCTGTTGTTTATTTTGGTTGAATTCTCGATAGAGAACAAACAAGGACAAACAAAGACGCTTATTCTCTCTTTCTCTTTGTCTCACATGATTTTTTTCTTTATGCACACACAAACAGCGAGGAATCATCCCGGTCTGAACGTTTGATCTGTCAGCTCATCGGTCAGGAGGTCCCATTTAATGATCTCATCTCTGCAAACTGCAGAGGCTCACTGTAAATCATGACTCATCTTTTGTGTATGTACTGTATAATTCTGTCATTAGAGAGAGAAAAAAAAGCAAATACTTAACCTTTTACTCCATATGCTTATTATGTCCCTGTACCCTGCTCTGAAATCATACAATGAAGATTAATGGAGGTTTTTCCTGCTCTGAAGTAACTCAACTTGGTGAGATCATTCATGAAAATTTAATCAAGTAAATAGAAAGCTGAAGGATGCAACTACAGCAGTCAAAAGTTTCCTGAAAAACAGTTACTGTACAGCTACAGAGGAGTTACATGTAACACCATTAATTCATTATAAGACACAAACACTGTTGCTGTTTCCATTGAATCTGCCAGAAGAAGGTTGAATAGCGTCCACGTGTCCAAGTACACAGTGTCATGTTTAAATGCTAATTATTATACCAAGGTATTGTAAATTAAAATCAATTTATAGATATTTTATGTTATATTATATACGTTTTTTAAATTATATTATGTTTAAAGGATTTCATATCAAAAGAAAGAGATGATGTCATCCTCCAGCAGAGAAACAAACTCTTCTTTTCCAGCTAAACCCTCCTTTTTAAACTGTTGATCCCTCCGGTCTGTGATCCCACATTTGTTTCTGCGCTGCCAAACCCCCCACCCCTGCCCCCTCCCCCCGCTGCCTTCGCTGGCTCATATTCACCTGTGAAAATAAACCAGCCTCCCAGTCATAACATGGGATGTGAGAGAGCGGCTGAATGTGTACAACAGTGGACAGACTGTATTGTGCTGCTGGGAAGCGGAACGACTGACTGTGAGCTACAACTTGAGCCGATCAGTGTAAACATAATCTGTCTGGGCTGCAGGGAGCCAAGCTATTTTACTGGAAGTACTGTACTTACTTGAGATTAATGCCATCTCCGTCCCTCCCTCCCTCTCTCTCTCTCTCTCTCTCTCTCTCTCTGTGTCTCTCTTACTGTCTCTCTTTCTTGTATCCACATCCACATTTTTCCATTATAAGAAAAAAAATCTGGATTGCTGCTCATTTCTCTCCACATTTAGTTGTTTTTTTTAACATCCAGCCACAAAATACACAGAAAATCTGCCTTTCAACTGTGTCTCACTTACAGTTTATCTTTAAATCAGTGATCATTGTCCCTCATAAATAATCATTTGGATGAAGTTATCCAATCAGCTGTTATAGCCATGATCAAGACGTTTGTTTTTCTCTTCTGCCTTCGCTGTAAAATCTAATTGATGAATGTCTGATGTACCTTGTCCAGTTGGTTGATGCCTTCCTCCACACAGCAGATGGAGGCCACAGTCCTCAGAGCGTGAGCGTAGAGGTCTCTGAATCGGTCCTGCCTGCAGATCTTAAACAGGGCCACCACCGCTCCTTCCTGTGAAGAAAGACAAAGTCATGTGTGTTTAATATACATGCATGCAAACTTTCCCAGTAAAAAGAAACTGGGAACGTGACCCTCAACATAAAGCAAACTGGATAATATGTGCAAACATGTGCGTTGAACCTGGTGACAACTGTTCTGTTCTTTCGTTCAATGCATTTATTTTACATGATGTGGAAGTTTCTTCTTCTTCATGTTTCTTTTTCCAGCTCTATGTTGTAACAGCACTTTGGTTAAGGCCAAGCACAAAAAAAACAATTGACTAGGGTTAAAAAATATTTTTAAAACCTGTTTTTGACATCTGAGACTGGAAGCAAACTCTTGTTTCAAAGTGGTCTTGAACACTTGTTTCATGTTTAGCAGCCATCTTATATTGTTGTATATCCACCACCATCCCATTTTTTTCTCAATGATAAAGCCTCCTTACATACATGTATTTTAAAAAAGGTCACTTAGATTGATATATTTAACAAATCATCAGTTTCCAGGAACATTAGATGCCTCATCATCTTATTCTGGTAACTGTGCTGTTCAAAATTCTATTGGAAAGGACTTTCTGGTGGTAAGGCTGTTAAACTAAGTTCATTAACTTACACCTCACTTTCGCCTCTATAGCAGTTTATTTCTTAAATTCCTGCACCAGAACTCCTGTTTCCTCATCAAACTGAGGGAGTCGCAACTGCTCTCTACTGTAGGTGCACAGACTGGATAAATTCCCCATATGAACCTTCTATAAAAACCCCAAACTACCTGTTTATCACTGAAAAACTTGCACAGTGTTCATATAACATATTGCATAAGAGCTCCTAGTTTTTGGTCAAGTATGTTCCATTAAAACTGTTCAGTAATACCCTATAAAGATGTATGCTAAGATGGGTTCTCATATGGGGATTTTTGTTGCATTTATTTGACAATGTTTTCAATGCAAGTAGTTCTGAGTTTTCCTAATCAAAGTTCATACAGGACAAAAAACTGAGAGTGCACCTCTTTTCAGACTCTCACAGACCGGACTTTTAGGCTTCATACCACAAAATTATGCGCTGCACGTCACCGTCAGCTCGTGTCTTGAAGCACGCATGATTGTGGAAAAATGATGGATCAAATTGTTCCTTTCTAGACTGTGCTGTGCTACGAGAGCCAACAACAGGCTGCTGCAGATCCGAGCCAACAGCAGCAGCCTGCTGGTTTTTAAGGAGTCCAGGAGACGAGGAATGACCGATTGGATTTGGCCGACTCTGCTTCAGCAAGCCTGCCAAACACAAAAACTATCAAATGGCTCACACAATCTATCACGTCAGATAAAAACAGCCAAAATATACATATTTCATGAACGGAAAACATTAAGCAGGAAAAAAAAAAAAAGATGATTCGCCGGCCATAATGGCTGAGCATTTTCTGTTGGATTATCTTTGGTGTAAACAAACAAATAAAAGCTCCTGTACAGGCTTCATGTCTACGCTGAAGCACCCCCACCCCCCTCCCAAAAAAAGAAAAAAACACTTGCAGGTATTGAATTCTATTCAGCGTGCAGATAGATAGAATTACCTGCAGGAAGACGAAGCCTGTAACTACCACCATTATCCTAATAAGGCCATTATACTGGGCTGGCATGTCTCATACGCAGCAAAGGCCGTGCTGCCGGGGCTTGGAGTGAATAATCATCCTGCCCTGCAGCCTGACCGCTCTTCCCCGTTCGCTGCCTACGCAGTATTGTTCCGCCGTACCTGGAAGAACTGCCAACACACCGGCAGACAGTTTCCAGTAAACCTCTTGAAAACTCCGGAGAGGCTCATGTGATTTAAGCTGTGTTTTTTGGTAGTGATCCTTATTTGTCTTTCGCTGTGATGCAAATGTTGCTTTAGCTTTGGAAAATAAGACTCTGGAGAATATTTGTCTCTTCAGATGCACTTTTGAGCTTTTGTTCTTTTGGTTTTTGATTATAATTAAGTTAGATTTTACTCCAAAATGTTTGGAGATCAGCTTTTTCTTGGCTTTTTTCTCCGGTAAAACGAGGTTCACATTTCCAGCCTTTGATGAAATATCTTTAAAACTATGTGCTGCTAGCTCACACCTGTCAACACTGGACTTTACAGACTGGAAAAGTTTCCTGAGCTCCACCCTGGTTTGACAACAACTCTTCCTATTGTTCACAAGCTGCACATAGTGAATCCTTAAATCACTATCAGGCTATCATTTGCTTTAATACCAGATTACAAAGGATGAGGCAAACAAGATTCCTGTTATGAGAATCAAGTATCTGGGTTTAGTCATATAAAACACAATGGAGATCAGATGTGAAATCAGAAATCCTTTGAGAATAGAGATGCAGACATTAAGCATGAACTATTTAAAACTCAAGGTCAACTTACGTGTTGCCTTCATTTGAAAAGTGCATTTATTTTACAAAACAACAAATCCACAAGATGTCAGGTTGGGAGTGAAATGCAAAACATTTTTTGTCCTCTTTACGTGAATGTCTTTCTCAGTTTTATTATAGTGGTTCATGTACTAAAATTGATCTGATTGGATAATCTAGTGTCACCGGCTTTTGTATATACACAAATACACCCACACCAATAATCCTATCAGACTATATGAGACCTGCACATCATAAACACTGTATTTCATATTGTAACCCAGCAATTGAGACTGAATCAGATGATCTGAAGTGGAATTGACTGCATTTAAAATGAGTTACTGCGCTATAACTGATGCTAAAATGTTACAAACAGCACCTTTGAGACTAGAGATGTGTGTTACAGCTTTCAGTTTTCTTTCTTAATCCACTATAAATGATAAATGGATCAGAGAAGAACTCTCCTGTCTGACATCCAGGCACTTTTATTCATACAGTCATCAGTTTGTAGCAAAAGCAACTTTCTGTCTCTGTCTGTTTGTTTCATCCTCGCAGATTTTCTCCTGCTCTCCCTTTTTCGCGCATCGTTGGGCTTGTCAGTCGTTTTTTTTCCCCTTCCTCATCAAACAACTTGTTGTTCAATTGTTTCAGCCGACTTCGCCCTCATTCCTTCAACAAAGCTTTTACTCATCGATGCATTTGTTCTCACACTCATGCATTTTGCTACTTGCTGCGCTAACATCATCATGTGAAACTTGACTACTCGTCTAAAAAAACGCCTCCTTGTTTGTGTGTTTGCATGTACGGGCCTGCACGGCGTGTAATTTCTTTCCATCTCATGGTTGTCTGAGATGATCTCTGTGCAAACACAAGCTGCAGTTTCCTGAGATGCAAGAGGATGCCGACAAAGTCTCCCTGATTTGCAAACACAAATAAAAAATGTTATTAGTTTCTAATTGATCTCGCTGTGATCAAATAAAGGTCGGTTGAAGCTCAATCATAAAGTAGAGACAAAGATTATCCTCCGCTTCTACTTTTGAACAGAACTTGAGCATCCTCATCTGTAGTGTATCTCTGATTGTCTCCGCACTTCCTGCCCACGTAGTTTTGATGACTCGCCGCCTCTCACCTCGCAGGCCTGAGTTATTGCCACGTCATGCCTCTCACACTCCACAGTTTAAAGCCTCCAGAGTTAAAAGAGCAAGGACACACACACATGAGGAGCCTGCCAACATGGACACATTTAGATCCGAATCCATCATGACAGTAGGTAAACACTGAGACAGCAAACTCGCTTGTTCATCATGACACAGTCGCTCTCAGATGATCCAGCTGCTGTTTGATTGATGAGGTGACGCATGGCTCGGTATTAAGCGCTGTCAGCTCATATAACAGTTACTCTTCTCAGAAAATCTCAGCCCTGGTCTCTCTTTCGTTTTAAACTTTGCATGTTTTCTTTTTTTTTCTTCCAGAGTCAAAAGAGACACAAATCAGCTGAAAATGAGAATCTAAATTACCTGGAAACTTGAATATGTTCAGCTAACTGTGATTAATTCTGTGATATTAAAGACAAGAACAAGACTCCTGACTGGTTTTTAGTAGATAATGGGACACATATTAAAAAGGCTTTTTTAGATAAATATGAGAAACATTTGTTTTGTTTGTTTAATCATTATGAGTGGGTCACAGATAAAAGCATATATGGATGGTGTTTAATAGTAATTTGTGTGAATTCTTCTGACCTGATTGTTTTACCAGACAGACGCAGTTCGCTCAGTCGAGACAAATCAGGCATGATTACGTGAAAAGTCAGAGTCTGATTCTTAATTACAAAAGTTGTGAAAGGAGCAACAAGCTGTAGGCTAATGGTTACAAACACACAGACATTTTGAGGCACAAGAGAGTAAAAACTTTATCATTTCTAATCAAAAAATCAGATGAAAGATGGAAGCCTTAACGCCACAGCATAAAGAACTTGTTCTTTTAGTAATAAGAAGGATAAATGGAAGAAAAAGAGGAGGATGAAGAGTGTGGAGATGGAAGAAGAAATAAAAGAGAAAAGATGGTGAAATAGAAGAAGAGAGAAGGAGGAAATAAAAGAAAAGAAGAAGAACAAGTAGAAGAAGAAGAAGAAGAAGAAGAAGGAGGCATAATTTTATAAATTCCTTTAAGAAAACAAGACCAGAATTTTTATTTGTTATGTTATATATATAAATTACTCATCCAAGTTATTAAATAAATAGTTAATTAATAACACATTCAAGCTCATTAGACATACATTTATAAAGTATTTGATTTGCTCCCACTGAAAGCTTTAAATATATTTCCTCTCGCACTTGATCGGTTCCAATCTAATTTACTGCTCAGTTCATTCTGAAGCTGCTATAATCAATGTTTCCACTCTAACAACTGATCAAATTACTACGTGAATGTGAAAGGATCTTTTTTAGTGAATGTAGCCCACAAAGTTATTTATAGGAATTGATGGACAGAAAAAGGGAGAAAAAAGATACTGAATATTGGACTTAAATTAATCAGATGGTCAGAAATATGCCTTTAAATGAATGATAAGGTGTCTGCTAACATGTTTGTCATTTCACCTTGAACCTGGTATTTCTAGTGCTAAAGTTTTAGTTACATAACCAATTGCACTGCTAAGTACTCAAGCCTCTCGTTTAAACACACATTTAGTTAAGTTTGACATCTGCTGACTGTATTTAAATTCTTTGACAAAACTCAGGGGACGACTTCACAGCCAAACATCGACCCTGTCGTGATAATCTACGTTTGAGTTAAAAATAAGAAGAATTATGAGCAAATGCTCTTGTCATTGCACAAGCTGAACGGCTGTAAATCACAAGTTAAAACCTAATTATCACACAAAACTCTTACTGTCCCCGAGGAGCTGCCACCACCTTAAAATGTCTGTTACCAATTATGTCGTAACTAACTCTTCCCATCTGATGCTTTTTAGCGGAATAAAAAACCAACAGGATAAAACCTAAAAACCTACAAATCTGTTTAACCCTGCTTCGGGATAAAACGCACGCAATGATTCATCTCTGTTTATCATGCTGTCTGCTTCACTACCACACATTTAACGAACCTCGCACATCACTCACTTAACGCCGCTGATCAGACTGCGGTGCTGGTAAATGTATGAACAAAGTGGAAATAGCAGGTTCCCACTCAAATATCCAAACAGCTAACTGCAGTCATTCAAAACAAGAGCATGTCGGCCGCGGAAAATAATAATGAGCGTTAAGTGTGTGTGTGTGTGTGTGTGTGTGTGTGTGTGAGGGTGTGACGGGCAGCCTGGTGCTGGATAATTAATTGAGATGGCAGGTGGAGGATGTTTTGTATTGGGTATTCATTAGCAGACACTGGCAGGCAGGTTTCCCTCTGACTCCTCTCTGAAAGCTCGACCACAGAGGGAGTTAAGTGAGGTGAAGCGGATTGAAAAGGTAAAAGATGCCTGAGCAACCTGCGTTTGTGATCGATGCTCACTCCTAAGGGGAGCTGACACTATTGATCTGACAATCTGGCAGTAAAGGAGGTGTGTGTGTTTGTGTGTGTGTGTGTGTGTGTGTGTGTGAGGGCCATCAGGAAGAGTCTTATCAAGAGCATCCCGGAAGCAGTTAGCTAACTAATGTACAATTGAGACTTGCTGTCTGGTCCGTCTCGTCTTATCTCACAGGCTTTTTAGAGGCATGTAGGAAGAGATAGCTGCAGGTCTGCTGGTCTGGATGACGAGCAAAAAGGTGGAGCTGATCATAACAGGAGTGTGTCGTGTTGTGAAACGAGGGGTGGAGATGTAATATCAAATGAAGCTGCCTCCACAAATGACAGGGTGGGAAACATCTGAAACAACAATACAACACACTGCCGGCTTGTTTCTGACGTCAGGAAACTCAAGGCCTCGCAGGTTTTTGCACAATTAAATGCGTCAGCGGTGATGAGTTTGTATCAGACGGATACATTTTCATGCATGTGGGCGGTGCCAGTCTTGAGATGAATCTCGACCCAAATGATCAACATCCACAGTACCTTTGCAATGATGCTGCAGAGCTGCGGTCCGTCCTGCGTGAGAGACAGCAGGTTGCTGATGGCGCTGCCGATGGTGTGAACGTTGTCCGATGAGTCGATCTGCTTGATCAGGACCTGCAGAGGCACAGGAATGCAAATCACATTGTCAAGATAATTTTCAAGATTAAGTTATTAGAGCTATAAATAAAAAGTGCTGCATCCATTAACGCTCTGCCTCACTCAAAGTTTGTGCAGTCCCGTCCTGCATATTTCAGCCTATTATGCTATAAGTGAGTGAACTGGGTAACAGTGTCTTAATTGACTCACTGGCACACACACACAGTTGTGTTTCCATCACTTTTAGGGACATGACTCAAACTTCAGTTCATTTCCTGAAGACTTTTCCAAAACCTACTGTTACCTTAACTTAAGTTTTCACCCTAAAATTTAATGACAGACCTTAAAGGATCATGCATGTTGTTCCTATAAAGAAGCAGTTTCCCATCATGAGACAAAGTATAAAACAAAACCCTAAAACAGTCCTGTGAACAAGTAAAAACAAGTAAACACTTTACCAGTTTATAATAACCTCATGAAAACACAACTCACTGATTGGTCAGTACAGTTTGGCCATTTTAATGCAAAACTTTTATGCTTCTGCTGCCTAAAACTTTAATATTTCAGGTATAAACATTGGTTCCACTTCAAATTACTGTACATCTCCTGATATCATCTAATATAAATACCGGTTCATTGCATATCATCACTTTTTTTGGTCTACTTGAGTCAAGCAAAAGTCGTTTGCATGGTGTGTACATTAAATATAATGAGGGCTTTAAGTAAAATCCAAGGTGGTGCTACTTCAGCTTTCTTCATTACCTTTATTATTTATATGGAAAAACAGGGATCACATGCATTCAAAGTCAGTTAAAACTTAATTTTAACAAAGAATGGAATACATTAAATGAACATCTCAGAGCTGGAAGGCTATGATTCAGTTGCGTACCCGGATCTCGTTGGCTAAAGCCATGTCGATCATGTTGCTGAAGGAATCGCTGACGTCTGTGAGGATCTCGTGGATGGCCTCTCTCATGGACTTCAGGAAGAACTCATCATCAGTGTGAAGGCACCTGGGAAAGGGAGGCAAGGGATGGTTTTGATTATGTTCACTGCAGAAACCTACCTTTTACTGTTTTTTTGTCTGTTAATGTTCTAAAGTTTTACCTCTCTGTAATGTTGGTCAGCTCCATGCACTTTTCCAGCAGAGACTTTTCATACTGCAACAAAACATGAAGAAGAAACACACGATGCTGAGACTTTTTACACCTTGTATCATTAAAAAAAACACTTATATCATCTTTTGTAGTCTTCTACTTTGTAACTTTGACGCTTTAGTAGCTTGTAAGGAAACAAGAAACTGGCTTTACTTGTTAACCACTCTCAAAATCATCAGTCACCTTCTGCATTTCCGGTGGTGTGCTTCGGGCAGCGCTGTACTCGTGCACCAGTGAACGCACGTGGCAGTTGGCCCTCACCGCTGTGCTGTGGACCCTCTGCCAGCGTCCTTTCTCCAGTCTCTGGAACATCTTGCCGAGCTCCGTGCTCACCACCAGCGCTCGGCGGAGGAGCGTCTGCAGGTTGTTCCTGGCCACGTGGTCTCCTGCTCCGACCCCAGAGGCCACGATCAGCTCTCCCTGCTGGGCATCCTCCTCCACCCCAATGGGTTTGGCCTGGAGGACACACATGCACTCCACCTCTGTCATGTGGCGGAGGTCCTCCATCCAGCGCTGGACTGAGTCCACCTGGAGAGACTGCATGCGGGTGCTGTTTGAAAAATGAGCAAAGGAAAATAAAGCAGGTCAAAATGAGTTTATTCACTTAAATAAAGTGTCACAGTGGTTTCAGAGAAGAAGCTGTTGTGTTTACAACTAATCCAAAAGTAAAACTAACAGAGTCCAGAGATGCAGATTCAAACTTCTGGTGAGTAGTTTTTCAATAAGACCACCATTTAATTGTTTTGAATGAACATTTTATTTGTCATATTTATTGTTATTTTGCATAAAAAGTCTAAAAATGTGACCTGATTTTTGCAAAAACCTTTTGGTGTCTCTTGTGTGTTCCCATCAACACCTCCGATGCATGAAGAGAACATTTTGTTTCCTGCTTCGAAATTGATAAGCAGATAGAAAATCAATATAAATTGACTCAGTTTCATAGCAGTCACTCATTATAAGTGCAAATGACTGCACATGCAGAACCATCATCAACAACAAAAACACTCAGTATCACACAGATTCTGTATGTTGAGGACAGTATTGTCTCGGAGCCAGGAAGTCGTTTGTGCTGACTGGCCTGCTGACTAAAGCTTAACCTGATTTATATGAGAAAACCTTAATCATATTTGCCTCCTCTACAAGAAACAACATGCTTAATCAGTAGAAAATTAAGGAAGCGGTGACTCATATATCAAACTGGTTATTGGGGGGGCAGTTACAGATCAGTTGAGTTGGCTGTGCCACCCTTATACACCCTCTGTGATCTTCCTCCATGTCTTTTTTCCAGTTGATTCTTCCTTTTTATTTGACAGTATAGGTGATACTATTTGTTTGACCTAATAAATAAAACAATAGCAAATGTATTTGGTATCTAAAGAGTTTTAAAGGTGGCGTTCATGTGAAATAAATGTACCAAATCAAGTGTAAAATATACATATTTTTTTATATAACCACATTTTGTTTAGTCAGCTGGTGATGATGCTGCATTTTGTTTAGTATTTGTGAGTTTGGCCTGTTGCATAGTTTTGTCTAAATAAGCAAGACTGCTATGTTAAATGTTGAGCACACTGTTTAAAAAATTTCAACAAATTGAGGGGAAAATTGGTCACATTATCACTGTAAACTGCACACATACATGAAGCCCTGCTCAACCTCTCTAAAACACAATCAAATCTATGACACAAAATCCAACTGCGGGCAGTAACTGCAGCACTAAAACACCACCACCCTAAAATCAATGATGTGTGCTGGAGGTCAATTATCCACCTGTAATTGCCGTTTTTTCCCAGCTTGTTCGTTTAACAGGTCATTTTCTCTCAGCATGGGGCTTTAAAAACAGGCTGCACCGAACAAACACACCTCCCTGCTTCAATCTCTCCCGGCTTTGGCCCTAATGATCGCGGGCTTAACGCGTAAAAACCGGAGTCCTGCACCCAGCGAGTCAAAGCTCCCTGAAAGTGGACGGGTCGATTGCTGCAACAGCCACCCCCTGCTGTGAGTCAACACATGGGAGAGGGTCTCTAATGAAGCCTCATATTGTCCTCTGGGCTCTCTGGGTATTGTCTGTTGTTTGCATTGGTATTGAATATTGGTTGATCCGGTTCATGAGAGGCATTGTGGTTGCGTGTGTGTGTGTGTGTGTGTGTGTACGCTCAAAACAAACATTTGTCATTGACGTCATTACATAATATTCTCCAGGCAGGTTTCAGCTTTCAGCTTTTAGCCAGAGCTGGTTGCAAATCATTAGAAAGCCACAACTCCAATTATATTTAATCCACTATCAAACCATAACAGAGGGCAGCTGATTGCTGACGAAAATCAATGTCTGGTTTGTTTGAGGTCAGAAAAGTGTTTTCATTAAAACAGCTGACATGTGAAGACCTGAACATAAAACGCCTCTCTTAGGCTCCCAGATTTACTGTAATATTACAAGATTTACAGGATTTGTCAGATACGGATCATGGAAAGAACCACTTTAAGCTAAAAACTGATGACATTATAAAATAAAATTCCCTCATTAGAATCAACATGCATGTTAAATCTACATCTATTACGGTGAAACTTTCCCATCTGTAATGTGAGTTTTAATTCAAATTTAAAACTTTAGTAGTTCACTCTTTTGTCTCAGCAGATTTTTACCTAAAAAGCAAAAAACTCACTTAAGATTTTTGAGTGAAATGAACACAAACACTCAAATAGCAAAAATGCTCTTAATGTACATGAATGGACGTCGTACATTCAGTCAATCACCTGTCGGGTGAAGAGGTGGAGTAACGATGCAAAAGCAGTCAAATCAGATCGAGGAAACTCAGCAGTTTAAATCCTCCAGCATACAAATCTTCCTCAGTTTGAAAACCGCTGAGGATGTGATTAGCTGTGAATGTGAACTGGAATAAATAACTGCACAGTGTTTCACCGCGCGCTGATCATTAATAAAGAGCTCGTTCTGCTAAGTGGAGTAAATGGCTTCACGGTGATCAGTGACTTCTAAAAATGGATGAGATATGAGTTTTAGTTTAAATCTAAGTGATCAAAGAAATTAATTCCCCCCTAAATGTTTCTCACAATAAAATACTACTGAACAGTGTTTTAGTTTTTTTTCCTTTTTCCTTTTTTTAAACTCGTGTTTGAAAACCTCTTAAAAACCGCTCGAGTTCTCAAAATGTCTCTCGTTGCAGATTAATCACACGGCGGTGAATAACGCAGTGACTCAAACTCAGTGAGTCAAATGGCCACAATGAGCTCAGAGGGAGTCACTGGCACGGCTGAGGAAGAGATGGAAACAAGCTCTCAAACCCTAATTGGCTTCATTTTCCTATACATTTCAACCAATTAACTGACACATTTTTCTTTGTGAAAGTCCAAACCGGATGACACAGAAAAACAGAGAAAAGTCCATCATCTGTCATAAATCTGTCATATTTATCTGCTCCAAAGTGACACTCTGCGTCTGAAAAATGTATAAACAAACAGCCAAATCAATGTAAAAATGTGCAGCGACGTGCAAAATCATCCTCGTATGCGACTCAATGTGGCCATTTCAAACCATTTTCCACAGTTACATAACAGCACCACATAAGGATGAACCCATCTAGATTTACATGCCCGTCAAGCCACAGATCTTTCCCCTTATTGCGGGAGGGGGGAAAAAAAAAGAAAAAGATGATAATAATAGGCTTGTTTTCCAAAGGAGGGAAAGCGGTGCACTTCAGCTCGCAGGGAATGACAAATATTTACATGCAGGGCCAAGAGAGGGTCAGTCAACAGCAGCTCTATTATCCCAGACAGGGATCCTGTGGAGATGAGGCATAACTCTTTCTCATCTGCTGCTGGCTGTCAGTAAACTGAGCCACAGTGGCAAAAACAGGAGCTTCTCGGTAGGAGATGTCCTTGTTTAATTTGGTAAAGATGCTACTTTAAGATTTTGAAGTCTATTTCATTTCTGTTTTTCATTTCATGCGTACAGCAAGAGGGAAATACTGTCTGTTTGATAGTCTTCATCATAAAACATAAGAGAAATAATTCAGAAAAAAATCTTGTAACAATTTATCTTGTTACCGATACTAAATTGTCTTTGCAAATCAATCATAAAAGGGCCCGTTTCTTTTAAAGCTAAGTGTTTGTGAAAGAATCGGTGGTTCTTTCACAGGAAACACCATCTGATGCTGCACAGTTGTCAGTAAAACTTATTGTGTGTGAGACCTTTTGGTGCCACAAACATGAGAGGGAAGATGGAAAGTGCTGAAAGATGCCCTGACAGATTGTTGGTTTGGGTCTTTTCACTGAATTTGTTGACAGTATGAAATTATAGAACAGATCTTCCCAAACTTTGGAGGCTTTAGTCTCTTTAATAAATTCAGCCAAACCTCTGCGGCCTGCCTCTCACATAATGGATGTATACAATTTTTTCATAACAATGCTGACAAAATAACCCCCTCAAATTGCAAGAACACATAGAGCTAAATAATAGTAGCAAAGACTCAAATGAAACTACAAAAACTATAATGAATATTTACTAATCATTATTTAAAATTTTTAGAGAGGGGTGATAGAAAGAGAGAGACAAAGAAAATTTGAGAAAAAAGAAAAAATGAACCTCAATAAATTTCCTACATGAATGATTTTTTGTAGTCAAGGTTGCAAAAAACATGCAATACTTTGAGGATCCACTAGGGGGCTGTGACCCACACTGTGGGAAAAAACTGATATTAACTATTAACAGCCTTAGTCACTGGAAAAGAGATCAAAATCTTTCATTATTAGATTATTAAAACAGGATGAAAGATTTAAATGCAGAATAACAGTTTTTGCATGGAAATATGGTGAACATGCAGAAAAAAATCGGTCTGGCTGATCAGCAGCATAAATCAACACAGAGTCCTTCTCAGATTAACACAGAATTCAAAGCTGATGTGCTGAGTTAGTGTCATCATGCTCTTCCTGTAACACATCAGGAGAAAATAATAACTTGAGCTTTTAGATGATTCACTTTTTCAACTTTTCATGTGCTGGGAGACGTGGATTTGTTCTGCTGGATGAGTCACTGAGAGGCTGCTGCCCCGACTGTTCAGCTCCATAATCGTCTATCTGCGAGCCCAACCCACATTTATGAAAGAGAGGTTTGTGTCTGCAGAGTCAGTCTGTGGTTTTAAGGTTGAGATTTGTGGATTAAGACAGTTTAAGTTAGGTTTGTTAGTTGTAACTGTTGGGACTAAATACTGTTTGTATAAACTGAATTTTGATTAAATCACATTACTTAATTGATTAGTGCGGCTTGTGGTTCAGTCCATATTATTAAGCATAGTTTTAAATAACTAACAGCAATTAGAAAAGACTAATTTTCTCAGTCGTAATCATAACTTGGATGTTGACTTAATGCTATTTGACGAAAGATCAGGGTTACGAGCCAGGAATACATCATGTCAGTGAGGGTCCTCACAAGTATATAAGAACAAAATGTGTAGAAGCCATGCATTAACAGAGTTTAGTCACAAAACTGAGGAGCTGATCAAACTAAGTTTGTTTAAAAAGTTTTTGGTTTGTTTTACGCTTAACCATGCAAGTAAACTCATCGACATCTCACACAGAAATCAGGTGAAACCATATTTGCTCTGCTGTTTCACAGTATGAGGGATGGCTGATTTGTTTTTAGCCAGAGGTTGAAAGAGGGGAGATATACAGCTCTCATCACATGCACATGCAGTCTGAGAATGTTAATGATTATGCATTAAGTTTGAAGGTAATATCTTTTGTCGTATTTCTGTTTTTTGTTGATTGAAAAGTCAGGATTGTCTGAGAAAATGTACATCAGCTTCAAATCTCAAAGACTCACCGAAAGACATCCGTGGGGATATTTTTATTTCTCATGGCCACTGGTCCAAGTGTGTAAATGTAGGAGGGAATGATGCTGAAAATCAAACCTGCTTTGTTTTCTAAATTTGACTCCCTCTATTTTAGGCCACAGACTTCTCAATCACCACTTTTGACTCAGTGCATTTTCAAAAAAAATCTCGATTCTGTGACATGTGACTCATTTACATGATGGAATTATCTGCTGACAGCCCCTCCATGTCGAGGGAAACCCATGTCGAGCAAAAAGGGGAAGAAAACATCAACATAAAGCTCGTTGTAGTAGCACAGATATGGACTTCTCACGGAATCCCTCGTTACAGGACGTGAGTCAGTTTGTCTGTGACTAAAAACAGCAACAACGTCTGCATGAAAACACACTGTGAGCATTAATCCGTTAGCGTGTGCTATGTGCTGTGTGTGTTGGGAGGTCACTCACTTAATGCATCATGAAGTTAACAGAAATTAAATGACCATACAAATGTAAATGTGCTTCAGAGCACAGTGATACTCGCAGCTCAGCCCGTGGACTCGCTGGTTAACGAGCAGCAGACGGGCAGGTTTGAAACCGGAGCACCTGTTGTCACTCAAGTGTGGCCGTTATTGGACAGCAGGAACTGTTTTGTTCTTCAGGGGTGGTTGCCAATTACTGGCATGTTTTACATGCCGCTGGAGGCTTCTAGTGATTCAGATACGATGCATAACACTTCATAGTTCGTGAGCACAGATTGAGTAATGTCTGCCTCCCCTTCTGGTCGACCACCAGACGAATGGTTCCCCCCTCCGCTCTGTGCAACCCTGCTGTCAACTACAAATGATGCCACCCATGTTTGGAATCAGCAGGAAGACAACCTGCTTCAATCAGTCAAGTCTGGATTAATAAAAGTGATTAAAACAATCCAATTAAGAAAGAATGGAATTTTTTTTTACTCCATTAATTAATTAATTAATTAATCTTTAAAAAACTCAAAGAATTACCGATAAACAGTTCTACAATACAAAGTATGTACAGTGATGTTAAGCAAAGTTAACAGTAAGAAACTATAACTAGTTCTATGAATGCAGAAGAGACAAGCATGGATGTTTTGCTCATGTTTAAGCATTTTGAACTTTCCAGATGAATCTTTACTCTGCAGGAAACTGCTCCCAAAATGTACTTCACTTTTATAAACCATAAACCATTTATGAATCATTAGACAAACTTGTTTACCTGCCAAAATCCACCTCATAGCTGGGTTTTTTGCAATAAGACACAAGTGAAAATGTTTTGTTGCATCGCTGGTAGAGAAATTTTAATCTTTACAATATCTGTCAACAAAAGAAATGACTTCCAGTCTCTGTGGTTTTCAGCTGTGCATATTACAAATGTATATATGCGGTGCAGGATTTTTGGACACAAGCCCTCACCAAATGTTTTCAAACATCTGCAGATTTCCATCGAATGTGTGTAGTCGCCTCTCGCTTGCAGGACAAGCAGCTTGTTTGAAAAAAAATAAAAGCAACATGTGTTAGTTCATGTTGTTTTTTCTGTTTCGGATCTGACTGGATTCAGATTCTTCTCTGCACGGTCCTCTGACATGGAAGTCATTTAGCGGCAGTGTAAGCAGGATGGAGCCTGCGTGGCCGTCCAGTGTCTGATTTTTCATGAATACCGCAGCCTGAAGCCTGATGTCACGTATGAACAAATGGAAATCTCTCTCTCTCAAATACCACAGTGGAACCGCAGTCCAGCGGGGCAGAGTGAATGGAAATGTGGGCAGAATGAGCTGCGAGATTTTGAGAAACCAGACCATTGTGGCTTTGGCTTTGACTAAAGGATGAAACAAGGACACTTTTGTCCCAGAAAGAATCAAAAAAAAAAAAATGGAGGCATATATACAGAGAGGACAAATAAGATATTTATGCATTCATCTTCTGCTTAAAACCAGAAAACTACTGAAGAGAACGATCTTTGCACACAGAGGCTGCAGCTGCGACAGATGAGCTAAGAAAATGGCTAAAGCATATGGCTAATGGTACTTTTAAATGTGCAGGTCACGCCTCGATTTTCTGGGCAAAGGTCGAGTCTGAGCTCCTCCCGAAGTAGCAGCATGGTAAGGGATATAGTGGCCTCTGACTGGTACAGTTGAATCCTGGCAACGGGCTGACATCTGACTCCCAGATGTTTTCAGACGGCCTCTAATGTGCAGCCAAGACCAGACTCACCTTCTAAAACAGCACATTGAGTCTGTTTCTCTTTTGTTTTCTCTCTCTGTGTCTCTCGGTCTAACCAACTCCAGCTTGATCCTCTCCCATTGTTTGTTCTCTCTTTCTCTCTCTGACTCACACTCCTGCCCTCAAAACACGTCAGTTTAGTCTGTTTACATGCATCAAAGGCGTTGAAATATACCTGCCGGAGACATGTGCAGGACATCATTCTGTGGATTCTTTCTGTCTGATTCTCACAAACCATCTTCAGCTGACTCTTTTCTCACTTCGTGACATTTTTTCTCTCGGTCTCAACCTCTTTCTCTCACATCAGGAAACCAAAGCTTATGCAACTGGCCACAATTATGCAAAAAAAACAAAAGAAGAGAGAGGGAGGAAGAGAAAAATATGGAGGCAGATGACTAAAACCCTTGGTTAACCTGCTTGCAGCTTAATAGCAGAGCATCTTTTAGACTGTGACCTGAGGCCTGGGTTGACCAGATAAACCGATCTGAGCAAAGTGCTGGTTTTCTTCTGGAGATGTTTGTTTCAGTTCAATCTGTTTTTGCACTTCATTTTTAATGCCAATCCCTCATTTGGCTCCTTTTATCAGTAGATTATCGAGCCATGTGCTGCACGAATAGGATATATGTTTGAGAATGTATATAAGAGACAGACAAAGTGAGAAAGAGATGATCTGTGTGTGTCTGGTTGCTGTGTGTGTGTGTGTGTGTGTGGCGTGACAGCTGTACTGATTTGATATCCGAAGGCATTCATTACTTGTCTTCAGCAGCGCTGTGTAAGCATTCGTAAATACAAAACTGTCAGAAGATATATATTCAAATTTATTTTCGATGACTGAAAATAAACTCAACCACAGCAGCAGCTGATGAGCAGGCATTTCCCATTAGAAAAAAAAAAAAAAGAAGCATCAGACTCTGACACACAGCATTTCACACAGACATAAATCACTGCCGTGTGATCAACCTTGATTTGTTTCTCGAAAATAAGAGATTTTCTAGAAATCAGAAGCTACAGTTGACGAATTAATTAAAAGATTAATGGTCATGAAGGTTTGATTATGGGTTTTGGATGAGCTTTTATTTGGCTCTTAATTAATAAAAAGTAAAAAAAAAAGGAGGTGGAATGTCATTTAAAGCAAAATAAATTCCTGGAGCCGCCTGCTTGTGATAAAGGCTGTTTTGCTAACGTTTTAACAGTTCATCGAGTCCAGTTCAGGTCACCTGGAAGGTTTGGGCCTCCCGTCAGCTTTCCGTGGCGGTTTGACAGCGTGGAAAAAGCTCTGCTCTGTTCCTGCTTCAGCTTCTGATTGTTTGGCGTTCGCACACTTCTCTCTTTGCATCGTAACCACATGTGTCAGGCAGATTTGTCTACGTTTCTGTTTTAATCTCTGGCTTTCGTGTGCTGATAAGCACCTCAAATATGAAATGAAATCGCGGACAGATGGTTTCAGGTTGTGTGTGCGAGAGTGAGAGTGTGTGTTTGTGTGTGTGTGTGTTTGCATTGTCACTAAGGTTTTGACCTTTGCACCTCCTGATATTGACGCCATCTAATTTGTTGATATAGGAGCCTGAGTGAGACCGATATATTGGTTTGGCAATGTTGAACCAACAAACATCAGCCAGTAAATATTTCCCAAGGAGCATGTGAAGGAGATGAGGGTGTGATTTTACTCAGCAGCTTCAGGGATGTGAGTCAACAAGATCAGCCTCATCCTTTCTCAACACACATATGAACCAAGTGAAGTTCATGTAGTCTGAGTTTCAGTTCAGTTCAAGTGTCGTGCATCATGGAGACACTATGATTTAATCCAGGAGACTTGTTGACTGAATAGGTGGTTATTGTCGACATAAACTACAACACTTTTTGAAAGTACTTCAGATGCTGTTTTACAATAAGTGCAAGAGCAGAATTTGTTTTAGTGTCTGTTTGATCAGTGTTTACTTACATGTCTTATTTGTAATTGATAAATAAAGTTACATTCAAACAATGCTGTCCCTATATAGATTCTTTCAAATATGAATTCTTTGTTAAACTATGTAGATATAAACGGAAATGAATTAAGTAACCTCCATTGCACAGCTTAATTCAGTATGTGCAGATGAAGTAGAGTTTGAACATTTGGAAATCTCAAAATACATTAATTCTTCATTTATAAAATGATCTTAGATGCAAAGCTGATGTTTGATTGAACCAATAAAAACGAGAGAACTATTTTCAGTCTCTTGCTTCAGTGTATTATTGACCAAAACATTCACTGGTGTCCTTAGGGGGCACAAAAAACAAGCTGTAAACAAAAATGAAATAAAATTATATACAGTTGCTTTGGCAAACTTCACTGGAGTTCCTGGCAGTCCTACAAATTAAAGACCAATATTAATTTTCCTTACAGGTCTGTTTTGGTCTAATCTACTGCCGGCTGCTTCGGCTTCCAAATACTCTTTGTTTACCAGCCTGTCTGTGTGCCATCTGCAGAGGGTTTATCAGGGCTTTCTTAGCTGGAAACAGCTTACAGCTGGAGATGGAGCTGAGAAGAGCAATGAGATTGGAATTTGAACAGCAAATTAGGCCGTAAGACCATAACAACACTATGAAAGTCAGGTTTTCCAAAACTACAGGAAACTGTAGACTTCGGTGATAATTCTGCAGGTTTGTCATAATGAACAGCCCCTTTCTCATGACAAGCAGTTATTTAATTGATATTTCATGTAAAAAATACACACAGTTGTGCTGTTTTAATGTAGCTGTGCAGTGTGTAAGTGTAACTCACTCACAGACCACTGAGAGCCAAAAAAAGACCAGCCTTCCTCGGATCATCACTCTCCGTCACCAAACATCTCTGTGATTCATTCATTTCCTCACGAACCATCGTGGACGACCAGTAACACAACTAAAGCTCATCACCACCGTAAACCTCAATTTCTCGTCCATGAAAGCTGCAATGACACCAGCGTCACTCACACCGCTGTCACCATTACAGAGCATTATCAGAAGGAGATTGGGGGCCAAAACATGCTGCATTTTTTAGGGGGCCTCATCTGCAGATGAAACAGGAAGGTCGTTTCTTGCTATCATGGCTATTGTTATTTTCAATATGTATTCCGGATATGTTTTTGTGAGTGTTATGCATGAGAGTCACACGTGTGTTTTTACATAAAATTTTGGGGGGAAAAAATGAAGTGGGAATCTGTGCATGTTTACTTCAATCTACTATTTTTTGGGGAAGAGAGACCTAATCAGATAAGGAATTACTCAAGCACCTGTAACTCTAAATCAGGACATTTTGTTGCTGCTTTTAATTTAAAACGGTATTTATTAAGCAAAGTTTTCTCTCTTCTGATAAACTCAGATTTAACAGTCACTTTATGGTAGATATGGACACTGGGGTTTCGCACACGTGCTCTCTGAACCCATGTATTTAAATTGGCAGCAGCACTGGCATGAAAACATTTTCTGTGGTGGAAAAGGCTGAAACAGGTACCACAGCAACAAGATGCAGCTCATTAAAAATTAGTATATATATATATATGTATATATAGTGTATATATCAACATTTGCTAATATTCTCTAACACAGCAATTTTTCCACCAACCAAACATAAAAACCTTTTGTCATAGTTTTTATCATTAATATCAAAATGAATCATCCTCATGGAAACTTTCCTAAAATGTTTCTTTTGAATTCAGAAGTATTTTTTTGATGATTTAGACACATTTTTTGTCTGTATACTTCAGTATGTGTATGAGTGTATTGATCCTATGTAGTGATACATTATGCATGCCTCTTTTTGAGCTGAAAACAGTCAAGTATGATCTGAAAAGTTTGCACTTTCAGTTTCTCTAACATTTAAAATCAGGAATACCGTCTGAATCTCCTTTTCGTTCCCTGCGTGCAAGTCCTTTCTTGCACTGTATTTTTCCTGACTACTGCACCAGAGAAAAAGACAAAGAAAGGAGAGTTTTCCAAGGTGCAGCTCAATCTTTGTAAACCAGTGTTTGAGCAGAGCAAGAAAAATTCCAATCCCCACCGCCCCAACAATACAGTGAGATCAACAGACTACTTAGTTTATATCTCAAAACCACAGCAAATGAACCAACACTGGCCTGATGGCTACACACAACCCGGCACGAGAGGGAAAAAAAACAACATGTCTGATGTGATTGTGATTTAGTGATTTGGGCAAACTGACACATTGGTGTGATGTGAAACAGTTGTGATTGTGTACATGTCTCGGCTTGTGTTGTGTGTCTGCGTGTATAGGTGTGTGTGTGTGTGTGTGTGCATTTCAGAAAGTTAGGTGCAGCCGTTTCATATCCACAGTTGTTGGACTGTGTTGCTACTTGCCTCATTGGGGATGAATAGAGTGAGCTGCTCTGTCTGGAGCTCTGAGGAGTCGCTATTCTGTCTGCAGCCATCTCACTTTAGCTCAGCACCTGAAACACAAAACACACAATATAAACATCAAGGTTACACATGAAAGTGACAGTTTCCTCCTTTATTCATATTATTATCTACTGAATATTCTGTCAGAAAACAGTTCAAAGGTGTCAAAAGTATTTTACAGACACATAAGACTATAAGCTACTGTATATTGCCACATATAAACACTTAACACACACTGAATACAGCATGCATGCACACACATTAACACACACACTGCATCCTCCTGGCAGTGTTGCATGCCACCGCAGTGTTATCCACTATAATATCTCCTCATTGATCCGCCTCCAAGCATTCTATTCTTGTCTTGTCTTTTTTTTTTCCTTCAAGTAATTCAATTATCAATAAACCTCACTGTTTTAAATAGCTGCAAGCTCCTGGCGTGCCAGTGGAATAATATTTCTTATCTTCTAATTTATTGGCTGGCTGCCAGCCAGTGACTCTCTTCCTACTTTGAGCCTGAGCAAAAGAGGCTGACGCTCTTAAGTGCCCGCAACTTTATTCCGTCGTTTTATTGATGTATCCCATTTAGATTAGTCCATTTTCAATCGGCAGAAGCCAGAGACGCCCTCCTGCCTGAACCACGCTCTAATCCTTTTAGTTAATGATATCCTGCAGTGGTGTGGTTACAAATTTCATGTTTACTGTGCAGTATAATTAGCAGGTAGTTACAAAGTGAGACTGTCTTCCTCTCACGCACACAAACACACACCCTGCCGGTGTCACGGAGCAGGTTTTCATCCATGTTTACCTGCTTTTCATTAATGGTTTCAGAGTGTTGTGGGATCGAACGATGTAAACAGGAGAACTCACAATAAAGCAAGTGAAGCAGAGGGCTACGTGATGCACGTGAGACGTCACCGGTTTGATCTCGTGATGGTTTTGCTTTCTCAGTGCTGCATTATTCAAGCCTGAACGCCACGATGACAACTGGAGATGGAGAGTATCAGTGCATTAGAGGAATCACCGTTCCTGTTTTACTGATGCTTCGATTGCTTCGAAACTATCCGGGTTACGTAATTATGAGCAACAAGGAGGACTATCTGATGATAGATGAAGAAGAAAGATGGGTTTTTGGGAGGTGAGAGACTGAGTCAGTGGATGTGATTAACTGTTACCCAGACGGATGAATAGTTAAAGAGACTCACACACAGATACAAAGCAGAGAGAGAGAGAAGAAGGAGAGAGCAGCAAGAAGATGCAGAGAAAGGAGAGAAAGGGGGGAGCAGAGGGGGTCTTTTAACCGCAGTCTTGGCATGACTCCTCCAGGGCCATTTTCAGAGAAAGCATCACAGCGAATCAGAAATTATACCAACAGTGTGCCAGGTCTGTGGAAGCCTAAAAGGCTGGAAGTTAAGCACCCATTTTGGGGCAAAAAAACCCCCACATCTACAAAGTCAATTCAGCTAGAAAAAAGCACAATAGAGTATCATAGAACAAAGGATGATATAATAGCACCGTTATTATTGCAATAGAGGTGTAGATTAATTTTTCTGGCCCTATAATTGAGCAACGGGTCATGTCCAATGACACACGGATCCACAGATTCCATTACATGTGCTTTAGGCTCGTTAGAGCGCTCTTCTGTGGATTACCATACAAATGGAGATGAGTTGTCCAATCAAGCAATTCGGTCCTGAGCGTTTAGAGTGTGCCACTAAGTGCTGCGATAAGGACCATTGCACTAAAAGTGATCTCCGTCACTCTGCCATGAGTGGAAATGACACATGAGGGAGGAGAGAGGAGAGGTTTTTTTAGCAAAATGTCAAAGTTTATAGCAGGTTGTCGCCGTTTTCCCAGACTGTCTTTTACAGCCTACTGGACTGGTTCACTTTGGTACAGACAGTGCTCATTTGTGCTGTAATCATTTATGTAATGTAACATTTAAGAGCATAAGTTGTGCCTTCTATTCATTTTTGAAGCAAGCCTGTACTTTTTGCGGAGCTGCAGGCGCCGCAGTTTAAACGTCCCCAAGTGCACGAAGGCAAGTGCTGCAGAAATATGAGTTTCCTAAGCAGATGGTCAGCTTTGACAGGATCTTGGCTAATTTTCCTGCTAGGTGGACATTTCTTTTCATGTCTGGGCTGAAACCTGAGTGCTCCTGTGGGTTTCCCCACTCGGTTTGCAGCGGAGAACGTGTTGGTTGTAGGTAAGGCAAACAAAGGACACCTCTGTTTCGGCCTTATGTCACATGCCGGGTAAAATAACAACCACTCAGAAACTTGTGTGTGTGTAAGGGAAATCGCTGTAGTGTGTGTTCCAGATTTACTGCAGCACTTGTATTTATTCCTTGCATGTGCAAAAGAGGAGATATAAATGTTGGTCTGTGCTTGCGTGCATGTTTCTGTCACTTGCAGTTTTCCAGTTAGGTTTCTCGTAATGTCTGTCCTTAGTTAGTCACGCCAACTGCTGCATTTAACTTAAGAGTCATCTGATTCTTCCTTATCTGAGCTCACATTCTGGTTGTACAGCTCAATTGCTTGACTAAGCTTTGGAAAGAGCAATAACATAGCAGAGGGCCTAAATAATGAGCCAGTGTTTAAAAGTTCATACCGTAAAGAACCAAAGAGGAACTGAGACTTCCAGGCACAAGAAAACCTCAGGGTAATGACGAATTACAAAAACATCAAGCATGTACAGCCAATAACAGTTTTGATTAAACCCCGAAAACCCCTGATATTAAGTCCTTGTGGGCTACATCAGATATTTTGTGATTAAAATAACTGTCAACCCATACTGAATCTTTATAAAAAACCAGAGGACTTGTGACAGACTGTTAGGATATTATCCCCTTTGGCCCCTATATGTTGGTCCCATTTCCAACAAGAGGACGGCATGTACAGGCTTACGTACCACCAAATATTTATTTTCCGCTGACCTCATTGTCTGTGTTTTCCATAAGTGCAGAAAACACCAGTTAAAAATAAATTTCCAATCCTTTTTATAATATTTTGTGGTGAGCATGCCTCTTGCAGATTCTGGGTAAAACCACTAAAGGAATACAAAAACCGGGTCTGCAGAGCACAGTATACCACACTACTGTGGTTTTTGCGTCAGTGACGTGCCAAAAGCAATGAATTTCTCTTTCACAAATACAGAGGAAATCAAATTCTAAGGAAAATCAGGAGAAACAAGCAAAGCCACTCACCATTTTGAGAGGCCAAAACCAGCTTGAGTCACTGTGTTGGAGCTCAGGATGAAGTGAGTTGGGCTGTGTACTCCAAGTTTAACATCCCTGTTGTTTCAGGAGTGTCTTATTGTGTAACCGATTATGGTTTGGCTTTATTTCAAACCTGCCAACGTTTAAGTACAAAATACTTCCTCTGCTGCTGCTGCTGCTGCTGTCCCAACTCACACAGACTAAAGAAAGCATCTACTAAAGCAGTTGTCTCTGCACTTCGGCCCCCTTAAATACAGTAAACTCGCACTGCATCGGCGACTCGACGGTGCCGTGCTTCACATATCCTGTCATTGAGCTGGAGACTGGGTTCACAGGAGGAGACAGTGGCCACGGTCTAACCACAGAGCTGTCATGCTGAGGGGGGGGAATTAGAGCAGGATGGGTACTGTATGGGTGGTTGGGTGGGAACAATCTTGAAGCAGGCCATGCTGAGCCATGGACCCGACATTCCCATCCCACACACAGTGGACTGGCTGAAAGTGGGCTCTTGTACTTGAACAGAGACCCACACAGGGCAGCTGATAACGTCCGATGGGAACTGCTGCTTTCTGAACATTCAGTGTGTCAGCTCATTTTTCCTATTGTCCGGCTGTACAGCGTTTAAGTTACATTAACACAACCCTCTCTGAGCTTATTTCACAGTTACTACAATGCACAATATATCTTATTATTGATTATCTTAACTACCTTACAGTTTAGTTTCTAATAGCCTCATTAAATAAACAACATCAGAATCCAGGCATTTTCAGTGCTATGCTCAACCAGTACACTGAATTAGTGCTTTGAAAGGTGCTGCCAAATAAAATGTATTATTATTATTATTATTTATGCTAAAGTAATCTGCTTGATTTGTTATTGAAAGATAATAGAAATAGATGTCCAAAAATAGTAAAGTTAAACCTCCTATAATGTAGAGGAAGCTTAGAGTAATTTGTTGCCCGGAATATAATGAGACGGCAGTTTTTTTTCAATGCTGCTAGCATAAACTGCGCAACCTACAGTAAGCTAACACCACATAAGCTAACATCACATAAACTTATATCACATAAGCTAACATCAGATAATCTAATCTTACCTTAATCAACACTTTATAAACTGACTTCAGACTGCATAAGATACTTTGGATAAAATATAGTCAGTTTATTAAGCTAACGTCACATTATCTTATGTCAAGTGAGCTAACATCACATTAGTTAACACAACATAAGCTAACATCACATAAGCTGGCATAATTATTATCTTTAGTAAATTTACATATAAACTTAATTTTGATTAAATAGGATAACTTCAGACAAAATAATGTCAGTTTATAAGCTAACGTTAAGTAAGCTAACATCACAGAAGTGCATGTGGCCATAGTTGAAAAGCATTTTCCAAAAATTCAGTCAATTTGTCTTCATTATTTGTTAAGCCAGACATGGGAAACACATACTTGTCCTTCTATGACACAAAAGTCCACTTGGCCATTATCTCAGAGTCTAAATGTGGTGCATTCCATAGATAACATTGGCATGGACAACTTTTTTTTAGGTTGGGTTGTGTTTTGTCAGTCTGACAGTCAGCTGAAATATGTGTTTGGTATGTTGGCAGAGTTTAATCTGTAGCCTACAACCTAATAAATTCATGAGTTTATTTCAAACATGCTCACTAAAGTCCATGTTAGGGTTTACACTTTTTTAAGATTTGTTGATAGACTTTTCTCATTTACACTGGCTGTGTCAATGAGTGTGATTTCCATTTCTGAAGAGATTTATTCCTCTTAATATGTTTGCTGTTTGGGTGGATATCTGGTCAGTCCTTTAAGTAAACTGAATGACAGATTGGGTTTTCCTGCATGAAAGTATGTAGATCTATTTGAATTTTTGTGTTTGCATGGACAGATCTTACCATCTTAAACTAACCTATTCACCATTCAAATCAAGCACAACTTACTTTAACTACACATTTTTTTAGCATCACTTTGCACAGATCCACTGAAACCTGGGTTGTTCAGTACTGTTTGTGAGTATAGCCACTTCCTACACCGTTGCAGTAACTACAGGTCAGTGTCCTGCAGCTGCTCTTACAACCTTTCAACCACAAACCAAACCTGGAAGCTACCATTTTTCCATTTAAGTGCTGGAGAACATAGTACTTATACTGAGTACCAAGACGAATGTCCAAAAAAAGGGTGATTATCAACCACTATAATTATATCACACATAAGTTCAGTTTTATATAATAAAAGGTTTGGGAAACCATATAAATAAAACTGAAGAAGTGTCTGAAGAGCCTACGCACACCTGTATGCTCAAAAGTCTTAAATCAATAACAGCTTAAGATCCATGACAGCTAGTTTTCTCAGCACAGAGAGTATCACCATGTGCAAAGTAGCCTCTGAAAATATAACAATCATAATTTACCTCTCTGCTGGCCATTCTGCAAAATATGCTGCAATAAAACATGGCTTTGTTTTGCTATGGCCACCCTCAGTTCTGGAGAGCTGTGCCAGATGTTGCACATTAAGCCATACTTTGGAGAAAAGATGAGTGTTTGGAACTTATGGAGACAGATGACCAGAAGAAGAGTCTGTTTAAGCTTTGATTTGAGAAGCTTTATGAATGATTTGATGCTTATTAATATCACTGTGAACCTTCTGCATCCACAGCTGCTGTTTTTTTATGATAAGAGTTTTGCAATCACCTTTTTAAACCCACAAATGTGTAGGTGTTATACTGAGACTATGTATACATAACAAACACCATGCTGTCATCTTAGACTTAAAAAATAAATTACTAAAAGCTTCATACAGGATTATTGATCTTTTTAATTGGACAAATTCCTAGTTAAAACAAATGCAGTTTACTGTAAACTATATTAAAACTTGATATTTTGCCCAAGTACAGGACATTTCACATAGTCTTGGATAAATATAGTGCTACCTCTGCCTACATCCAGGTCTGCCGCTGGTCTGTCAAAATAATACATCCTTCAGATTTCCCTCAGTCATATTTGACACTGACGTGGGAACCACCACTGGCAGCTCACATAGTTAGCTCCATGTCCTTTTAATCACCAAGTTATTTGCATGTGAGGATACAATAAAAACCGAAGTATTGCACTAAAAGTACTGTATACTGACTGTAGTTCTTTTAAAGACACTGTGACTTAAATTTGCCCTCAAGGACACAAAGCAGTATATTTTAATGCGGTGCCACTGTAACTGTGTGGGTAATGACAGAAAAACATCCTGACATGTCTCGAGGTGATGGTGACAGGGGGCTTCAGGAGCGTCACAGGTTTGAGTGGGACACACCGTGATGTCAAGAATAAATGTGTAGGAGGATGGAGAGGAAGCACCGTTATGCTTTCCATAAATTCAAACTATAAAAAAATGGCTGTACAGTGTTTGGGAAGGAGATAGAAAAGAAGCAGAGAGGACGAGAAAATGTCAAGGGCAAATGTGGGAGATGGATCATGAGGAGAGCAGGTATATACGACTGCACAAGCTTACATTAACAGTTCAACAAACAGATGGGTTTTGCAGATTAAGAGCATAATAACCGCAAAATACTTTTTTCAACTTGGCCTTGGCTCACTAACTTGAGGTGTGTAGAGTCAGGAGATGGGGAGTGCTGCTTATGCTGGTAGATATAACTTCAACAAGGTAAACACAAACAATGTGATTATAGAAGTTAATTTTTTAACAGTTCTTACCTCTACAAGCAGCCACACTGCAGTTTGTAAACTTCAAATATTTAATTAAATGTTACTTCCAGGGCTCTCCAGGTGACTTACATATTTAAGAGGTCAAAGACAACTTAATTGCACTGTACCTGGTTTGAGTCTGGCTTTGGACCCCTGTTTCATGTCATCTCGACCCCCAATCTAAAGTTGGGTGAATAAGAGAGTATCAAAAGTTTCTGTAGGTTTACAAGTGGCTGAAATAGTTCTATGACAGAAAGTTCTGTGAGGAAAAAAGTGTCAGAAAGTAAAAACCAGTGAAAAGCGATGGTGGTTGCACAGAGAAATAGGAGAATGCATTCTTAGTAGATCATTTGAGGTTTTTTCTAAAAACTTTAAAAATCATTTGGCATAAGACAGAGCAGGTTATCACTCTGCATCCGTCACCAGCATCTACAGAGAGGATGGCCTTGCATGACATGTAAAATGCTCTGCAAACTGCACCTGACAGCAGTTTGCTCTATTGTACTTCTGTCACTCATACTGCACCAAACCACCTTTACCTACAAGGCTCAAGAGGAAACTTCTTACTTTGGAAATCTTTTTTTTTTTTTTTGGGTTCTTGACTTTGTCGTTAATAGAAACAAAAGTTGTATTAATTTTTCATGCAGCAGTCAGCTGAGCATTTGTATGCTCAATAATATTTAGTTAAAAAGATAAGCAAGAACATTAATTTTACAACATTTGTGCAGTTTAGACTTTTGCAAGAACTGTCAGCGACAACATGATAATATGATAAAATGCATGCAGTGTGCAATGCTTTTCCAACTTCATGAAACACATTAAGCATTTTCCTAGCAGTTTAAACAGTAAAAACACATAAAAAGTTAAGTAAAAATCATAACTGTTTTAGTTTCAGTAGCAGCTATAATTGCCCTCTTGTCACCGAGTGCACCAGTTTGAAAGATGAGAACTTTAAACCCTTTTCCCAACAAACTCCTGACTGGACCAAATGGGAAGATTCCCTTTTAAGGCCAAAAACTGCAGAATCTATTTAAGTCTGGGAGCATTTTTTCCTTTGGCACGATAATATGGAAATGCCCTCGTGAGGTTTCTAGGCAACCTGTGCTTATGGAGATGAGATCAGAAAGGGTCAAGTCACACACACATACACACATGCAAGGACACACACACACACATGCACACATACACCAAAACCTGTAACCTCAACCACAGTCTGAGATCAAGCATCCTGTTGAATGTCACACTAATAAAAGTGGACAGATCACAATAGCTGATAGTAGTTACACTTCAAGGCAACAGTAATAATAACATCAGCTCCTCATTCCACAGACAGATCCCCCCCCCCCTTAAGAAATGAAATTCAGCTGCATAAATAACTGCTGTGCTTCACCACAAGTCTGCTAAAGTGAACACACTGTCGTCTTGGTACTTTACAGTCAGCTATAAAAGTACCCGTAATTCTCATTTTTGGAAAAAAAAAAAAAGGATAATAGCAGCACCATACCTCCTAAGAGCTCAGCTCAAGTAGCCACGACATTGCGCCAAGAGAAATATCCAAATGCATTTTAAGCTTCCCAGTTCCATTGACAGTTAGCAAAATAAGTATCAGGAGGAAATCAGCTGTGGAAGAGAAATTTAGAGCTAAAACAGGGGTTTCTTTTAGAGGATCTCAGAAGCTTTAACAGGCCAAAGACACCAGACCCGGACCCTGCTGCAGGCTGGTTCAGTCAGGGGGATCGAGTGGGTACCTGACACCGGTGCAAGGAGGACCAGCCAAACATCAGGCGCTGCTTAATAATGAATGAGCGCTGCCTGCAGAGAGGCTCACACATACACACACACACACAAATACACACCACATGGTTAACAGGGAGTCACACTGATATAATTGGAGACAGGCTTACAGCGTGGTCAGGTAAACGTAGGCTATATGACCATAATCAGTCAGAGCAACTTGACACATGTTGCTACCAAAAGTACTCTGTCATCACCCTGCAGCACTCCACACTTTACACACAGCGGGCCACACGTGTGTTTCGTGCTGGTTTGTACTCAGACAAAATCTGTCTAGTCTCATTAAACCTTCTATTTTAGTTTTAATGCAATGACAATAAAAAAGAGACAATACAAAGGACATTAAGTGGGATTCAAAGTCTGCAGGATCAGTCAGTTAAAACCCTGTGTTGTGTCCAAAATAAAAAGATTGATGGGTGTTGTCATGTATGACTTCACCTCTACCACACCCTCCTCAGAAACAGAAAATGATTGGCTAGGAAGCAATCCTCATGGCAAATGAGAGGGAAAAACCCGAGCAACGGCCAGTTTCAAAGAACAAAAGCAGAAACCATTTTTTTTCCTCGCATCAAACATCAGCTGAGTCACCTCGGAGTCAAAAGGACTGAGGTTAAAACAAGGAGACAGGAGTGATTCCACTTCAAAACTTGTGGTTCGACTCACTGGACCTTTGTCAAAAACCCCAAATCAAAACACTGTACCAAAAACTGAAATCCAGACACAACACAAATGAAACCAGAGTGCCATGAGTTATGTGGCTGCAGTCCCTAAGAAAAAGTACTAAAAGATTTGTGTAAAAAAGCACAACATTCTGGGATTTTTCAAAGCTGGCAGCACACTGAGGAACTGCTCGGTTTCCTCTGGAGGACCACACACTCAGATGTTATTAGTGCAATACTGTTCGTGCAATAAATTCACAAATATATCGCACAACACGAGAGGAAAACACTGGTGTTCACCCACAAATATTACAGTCATGTTTTTGGTCCATGACGACACCTCCGCCTGGACTGTAAGTGTAGCTGTTCTCTATTTGTGCTCGTGTTTTTGCGATTGCTGAATGGTGGGTTGTCATTGGCGTTAGCTGCCCTCGGCCCTGGTGAGTCCTGCCCTTAAATACCTCCCTCAGTGCCCGGCAGACCTGTGGGCAGCTGTGGTTCCTTTGGCTTGTGTAGATCTTTCATTACATTGGTCTGACTGATGTTTCTTTTTTGTAAATAATAATTTTGCCGCCAACTCTTGCTGTTGTCCCTTTTTGTTGCAGTCTCTGAGCCACGCTGCTACATGGGTATCCTGGTTTGTAATGCACATTTTGAGGCACCTGCATATGCTGCTTTGAGTAGGACATGATGTAAAGGATCTAGCAACTTGTAAAAGTTTCTAATTATCCTCTGATGATACAGAAATCAAGAAGGGTTTAAGACACAGCTGCAACAGATCCAACAGGCCCAGTCCTGTGTTTTAATTACCAAACTCCTGACATTGCTTAATCATATATCCTTTTCTATAACCACAATCTTTTTCTTATCTTGATTATACTTTATATGCTGTAGCAGCTTTTTGCAGTGAGCATAAGGTATAAAACATGCTGGCATTTACAGCTTGTAGTACTTATGAGCCCCCTTGGAAGAAAAAGATGCTCAACTTAACGAGGACGGTGCATTTCTATGTGGCAGCAAGTTACTCTGAACCCCCCGGTTGTTTTTAATGGAAGTGCTGAGGCTCGGTGTGAATTCTCAATAAAACAGTAAGACATCAGTTTTCCTGAATGAGAAAGCTCCATTAAAAAAACAACTGAACACTTTGGACTGGAACCACTTTTATTTTGGTGTGTAAAGGTTACGAAATCGCTAAAATCTACCTGACTAGAGCTTCCCTGCAGGTTAAATTACACAACATGTTACACAAGACCAGCAAGACAGAACAGAGTGGACACGTAATTTAAAAAGGGTGTATTTGGCTTTACAACTTAAATTGATGTCTCTGAGAGGAATTACAAGAGTAACATATTTCTGGTTTTCATGCATTTTGACATCTACGGTCCCTTCAAGTTATCTACAGTTTTTTGTCTTTGTTTTGCATCTGTTTTCTCTTGTTCTTTCTGGTTGCAGCTAAACTTTAAGATTTTAACACTCTAATATAAACCAGGGATGGAACAACATTTAAATAAAACACTGTATTATTAACAATCAAAGCCCATGAGGAGGAAGCAAGGCCTTCGCTTTCCCAGTATTGTCTTGAATATTAAGCCCAAAGGTTTAAAGTTAGTGATAAATTCTTGAGAAATGTCTTCAGCGTCCAGCTTTGACTTCAGGCATGTGGCCAAAACGATCCTTTGAAGCGGATTCCCGAAGGCAGCGGGAGCCCTCAACGCTCAGCATCTCCGCCTGATCTTCTCCTGTCAATCAAGCGGAGGATGACCTCACTGACTTTTATGTCGAGCAGCTCCTTAGGTTAGATGGAGTGCTTTGGAAATGGCATTGGCCCAGTTACGGCCCACCTTTACATGTCAGAGAAACCAGGCTGCTTCGGAGTCAATGAAGATCCATACGCACAATTTATAGACAGCTGTCCGTCTATCCATCTCCGCCCACGAGCACCTACGATGCACTTTCATGACGTCATACCTGACGCCGGGATCGTAAATAAACCTCGAATGGATGCTGGGTTTAGCTTGTGAGTGACCTGGTATTAGGGGCCACACACAAAATGGTTGAGGAAAAAGAGAGCAGAGAGAGGGAGGAGGAGGAGGTAATAGCAGCAATTCCTTGTGAGGCAACTCTACAGCTGTTTGACATTAGGTGGTGGGAGTAAATTAGGTGGGCTGGGTCCATGTGCGTGGGTTTAGGGGGAGAAGGGAAGAGTAAGAATCAGGGGTGGAGGATAGGTCCACTGCCCAGATCTAAGCAGAAGAACACAGGCACTATTTTTGGGGAAGGGTGGAATGTTTTAAGGCGTTTTTCCTCCGACTGTTTTTCCACCCAGTACCAAAGGCACATGCAGGGTAAATGGGACACACATGGAGGTCAATGTGATAAGTAAATATCAGCTGCAAAAATCACAAGGTATGCAAGAAAAAGCGCCATATGTGCCCACTGAGCACACACGTGGCACTTCAAAAAGCCGTTTCAGTGCTATTTTTTCCACTTTGGGCACGAAAAGTAAACACATGTGAGTGTTTTCTGGGTAATTAGGTCTGAAAAACCGTCTGCCGTGTCTCATTTCAGATATGTGGAATATTTTTACTGCGTAAGTGTGATTTTACAATGAGATATTATTGTTTAAAAGGTGTGAAAGCTGACAAAGTTGTGGCTTTACTTAACCACAGTGTTACAAACAATTGAAGTTTTATGAGGTTTATTTTAGTTTCACAAGTTAAATCCAAAAAATAATAAGAGTGTAGTGATGGAATAACACTATCTATAATGTCAAATATACAAAAGATTAATGTTTGACAAGTGCTGAAACAAATACTCACTTAATTAGTCCATATATTACAAAATTTATCAATAACTTTGATATGTATGAAATCATTTAAAAACAAAAATGGCATTATATGAATTCACCCTGTGCAAAAGGAGGATTTCATGTTTTTTTCTGCTTTTATATCTTTATAAATATATGTTGGTCTCCTAGAAATTGTGACTGAATTATTTTTTTCTTTACTTTTTGTTATTAATTTTCATTTTATAGACAAAATAGTCAATTTACTGAAAAAGCCACTTGCAAATTAAGTGATAATAATTATTTTTAGTGGCAGCCTCAGTTATGACATAAAAAGTATAAGAACTTATCCAAAATATTCTTTAGGACTTTAAGGAAAATATGTTTTACAGCTAAACAAAAGAGTTTCTTAAGTAAGAAACCACATCTGAGTGATTGTCTCAACTAATATTAGTACTTTGAAGCTCATAAAAGAAGTTTATAGTGGATTTTCATACACCTGTGAGGATGCAGTCAGTGCTGAATGAAGTTCGGTAAGCCATGAGTCAGACAGTAGTAAAAGACAGCAGTAGTAAGTCCTCAGACTTCTTAAGGTGCCTCAGCAGCATTTAGACTTTTCTCACAAGGCGGAGGCGGTGCTGACCTTTTTCATCTTCAGTGAATCACACAGCAAACAAAAAGCACAGAAGTACTGAAGCCAGCATTTCCTCTCATGATCTCCCCAATGAAACCTAACAAGAGCCACACAGTGGACGGCAAACACGGTAAAAGACGGCTAAACAGACTAGAGCCTGTGACCTTCCTCCAATTAGCAGATGGAGATGGGAAAGAAAAGAGGAGAGCAAAGAAAAAGGGGTCAACACAAGAGAAGCTCCATGCTGACGCTCTAATTCAACCAGTCTGATATTGATTTATCTCCCAGCACCGGGCCCCCAGAGTGGCTGCCATATTGGGCCCACCTACGCAAAAATTTATACCTGCACTCTCTTAATTGAGTCCCCACTTTGAAGGGAGAGCCTCCTCTGAGTCATGAAAGCGATCGCAATGATGTGTCAACAGTCACCGTTAAAAACAACAAAGCAGCGTCAAAGATGTACACGTGACGCACGAGCAACGGCCATATTTTGTATGTAGGAAACATTAAAGTTGGGCGTTTTCATGGGTTTTCGTGTGTGCTGCATCGTGTTGTGGTCGGACATTATTTAAAGTGTATGTGTGTGATGCAAAGGGGCTGTGGGTTCCAGCTGTTACAAATGTTCAAACTTACCACAAAAGTTTCTTTTGTTCTCCATATTTTTCATTATTTGGATTTATTTTTGAAATAAATTCATGTTTAAAGTCAACAGCAGGAGTTTTTACACAGCGTACTTTGATCACAGTTGTTTGGAAGCCATAATAACTGCTTCTTTGATTAACGTCCGAGACAGGCAGCTGGCTCCATGCGGAGGAAGATGTTGTCTGTACTCAGCTGAGGTCAAAGGTCAGAAACTCAAAGGTAGCAGCAAGAGCCAATGTTGTTTCTTTCGCCTTGCAAGTGAAGAAATGTTCATAATTTACAAAACCGCCCAGCTAGTGTTTGTTTCCAACAGCTCTGAGGTTAAGAGTTTTGGTACCACGAAAGTTTGCATGACAGTGTCTTCAAATGGCACCAATAGATGCAGATAATAGAGGCAGATAATGGCTTTATGACAAAAGGTGGCATAGAAATGAGAACAAAACAGGATCTTACATTTCTCACAGCCATAACCAACCACTAAATATCAGGTAAGTCTGCCATTTATCGGTTGAGTGGATGCCACTTATCTTTGAGGTAAAATGTAAGCTGTTTTTCCATATTATCACATGATTGCCTTGATTTAGATTTGGCTGAGTATCTGTCAGGTCAAAGGTCATCATTTGACCTCATTGTACATTAAGGTTTTCTTGTTTTACCGGCTGTAATTTGGCAAAATTTACACCAAACTAAAACATTTTAACATCATCCAAATGGACTTACAATGGAAATAATTTATTTAGTGCTTTCATGTCTCAAGTAAAAAGGCCAATCAGCAATAAAACTTTACCATTCTATGTGAAAACCCTTGTCATGTGAACAGAAACTCATAGAGGAGAACAAAAATGACCCAGTCCTGACTCCTACAAGGTTTAACAGACACAAAGGGGAGGTTTGAAAGAAAGATGGAAACTAACGGAGAATGACAAGCACTTGGCACAGTCCAGCTCCATGTGTGGGATCTCGTACACCCCTTGAACCCGAATCAATCTGTTATCTATTACAACAGAGCAACTATTTCAGGACAGAGGGTTTGACTGTCTTCGATAAGTGAAAAAGTCATAATGTTGTGCATAAATCCAGTAATAAGAGTGTGAGCACAAGTGCTTTGGACTCAAAAACCAGATTCTTGTGGAGCAAAATGCAGCTTCATGTGTCCAACTTTAGCTGTGGTCACAAAGTTCAGTCACACCCTCAGTTACAGTCATTGCTCAGCAGACTGCACTTGTCTTAATGTCTCAGACAATGAGCGTGGGTGTGAGACTGAGGAACGATGACATTTTTTACGAACTCTGGAAACCCTGTGATACCCCGCCTGTGGGGAGAAAACCTAATTAAACAGACTGACAGCACAGCAACGGCCACTCCTACAAGTGTGGTTCATGCTAACCACGTCACGCCCTGCTCAGCTGCTCACCAGGAGGAAAATGCATGGCAGACTACCAGCCATGTATTATTAGATAGAAGTCTCTAAGCAGATGTGCACCAGAGAGTCGTTGTTAAACCCTTAAAACTAGTTTGAAGCATGGAGTTCTTTATTTAGCATACAGCTAATGCTCTTGCGTCAATCGCATTGCTTCACATAGCTTATTATTGTATCATAACAGCACCAATCACATTGTAAAGCAACCAGTGAGCCCATACAAGGCTTGCTAGTGTGCAGGACACAAATTAAATTTAAATACAAACACCAAGCAAGATGCAGAACACCGTTTTTACAACTTCAATGACCCGCAAGTCCTCAGATGATCAATTAAAACGTTAATTCCTCCTCAAAGATTCAAAAACGCTGCATTCATAAGTGTATGAGTTGTCAGAGATGTTGCTGAAATATGAGCAGGTGCAAGTCTGTCGAGCAGGGTTTGATTGAGGAAATAATCCAAAATTAGTAACACAATAACATTCAGAGACCTATAAATACACCTACAGTGTAAACATGCCAAATCGTCATCCACCGTTGTGTAATATACAGACAGAGAAAGGCCACATACGAAAACACATAATGACACATCTCTTTTAAAGTCTCTAATTGTCTCTCTACCAAACACACACAATCACATTTCTCCACCTCCACCACATCACACACACTGGTGGTAAAGACATGTGGTATCTGTGTCCTGATCATTATCCTCGTCCTCACTATAATCCCAGTTTTGTTTACCGGTCTTAGCTCCCATCACATCCACTTAAACCAGATCATTTTACTCCGAACAGTTACAGTTACTGTCGTCTTCAGTCAGACAGTTTAATTCTTCACCACTGAGCAATGGCCTGAAAAAATTATTCATATTTATCTGAAATGCATCAGTTGGCAAGTGCAAGTTTCTAGCAAAGTGGTTGCTAATGGATAAGCAATGTATGGGCTGTTTAAAAATGTGAACGTTTACCTGCAAAGTTAAATGTAAAAGTTAGTTATTGACTCAAAATGAATGCTAATGTCCCTCCGTCTCTGCAGGATGAGTGGACAACAAACTGTTTTATGAAAACTCTGCTGCATTAACTTTAAAAGGTAATGTCATTGTTGTGTTAACAGCTTTTTGCACTGCCCCCTAGTGGCCAAAAACTAATCTAATCACTATTTAAATGGTTAAAGACAGAGTTGGCAACTATGGAAAAAGACAGCTGATTGTTGAGTCTCATTCAAAAACAGACACTTTGCTGTTTTTCCCCAAATATCAATTGATCCAGATTGTTCTGGTGTTGCAGAGTTTTGGACTTTGCTATTAATAGCTTCATGTTGGAGCTATTCCTCTGACTACACCTGCCAACCATTGTGTGCCGTATTATGTCCTTATGGAAAGTATGAGCGTACTCATTGAAAAAGGGCTCATGCTTGTGACAGCATGGGATGTAAACATTAATGGCTTCCTCCTCTGCTGAGCTGCAGCGTTAGCTAGCTTAGTTAGCTTGCTTTTTGTGATAGATGCATGCTTGATTTCTGGGTGAACTGTCACTTTAACTTACAAAGAAACACTTGATAAAGTAAGTCAGTTTACTTATATCTGCTTACTTTTTACAATTAAGACACAACATGATTATTTTTTCACTCACTTATAATTTCCATCAGCCTAATATTATTAGTTAATCAAGACCCTATATTGATTTTTCAAAACTTGTTTTTTAACAATTGTGATTTAACATTTCTTTTTCCAAATGCACTTCTTATCTGAGCTCTTTCTGTCAGTATTTTATTGCAGTGCATTTGTAATTTTTTGCAAGAACATTACCTAATTAAATTTGTGTGACTTGGCACATTTTTTTGTGCTTCATCTGACTTTTTTTTTTGCAAGAATGATATAGTAAAATATAAAAACAAAAGCTTCTTGAATATAAAAAGTGTCACTGTCCATATAACCTTTAAGTTTTGTGAGAACCTGAGTGTGCAGATGATCAATACTGCTGCCCTTTTAAATCAGAAGCTTTTAAATCAGAATGCTTTTTTCAGCTTTAGAAAATCATCAAGGTCTGTGTGATAAAAAAGCAGATTTGGACGTTGGTCAAGAACACTTTTATGAGAAAAAAGGGCTTTGACATCAGTTAAATTGCCACCCAATTAAATGCAGGAGTATGAAAGCACTGTAAGCACCTTGCACAATGCAATGACTGCATCACCAACTGAAAAATACTCTTTTGTTTTATCTTTTAGCTTGAATCAACCAAGGTGACAACGGCATTGCTGTTAAAGATTTAGAAGACGTTTTCTTTTTAAATGACATGCTGCAGAATTGAGTCATGTTATCTTAAGTTATCCAAAGAAAACTCTAGAAACTACTAAAGTTTTTTTAAAACTTTCGGAAAAGTTTCTCACAGCATCTTTTCCACATTCCCATGAAGTTGAGTTTAGACTAATCTGGCTGCTAAACTTACCCATTCTCTTGGTCAGCGACTGAAAGGTTAAGTGTTCCCAGGAGGGTTCATGGCTGCAGCTCGCGGTTCTCGTCCTCTTCAGTGCAAACCGTCTGTTTCTGTCTTTCACTCACACTAACTGTGTCTCTGTCTCGCTCTGTCTCCAGTCTTGGAGCTCAGCTGGGCCAACCAACACCAAAGCCTGCTGGAGTAAGACTGCTCACAGTCTGAATGGCCTTAAAGGTTTTTCTTGGGGAGAAAAAGCCCACATCCCACTGTCAGTCAAGCGGCGGAGCATAGTTCTCAGCTGGGCCGCGATCCAAACAGACATGAAAACTATTCTATTTCGGTCTGCCATATGAGCAGTGGTGCTGTTCAGAGGAAAGGGGGGGTTGGTGTGTGTGTGGGGGGGAGAAAGATCCTGTGGTGGAGCATGTAATTGCAGAGTGACCAGTTATGGAGAGATGTAATTGCAGACCTCATCAGATGGAGAGAAACTGCCAACAAGACAAGGTAAAGGACTTTTAAATAAAACTTTAAAAAAAAGAAAAGAAACAACACAGACCACATAAATAAATAAGGAGCTGGGATCCAGATGTGGCAGCAAAGCGAGGGAGGGGTGGAGAAGAAAGAGGGAGGGACAGAAAAAAGAGGGCCAGATGAAGGAACTGCCATGCTAGCAGAATGAAAATCCCATTTCTGACACAGTGAAAGGGTGTTTACCTTCCCGGGAACAGTCGCACAAGGCGGAAAGGGGGGATTGGGGAAGGTGAGAGGATGTCGGGCCGGCCTTATGTTGTTTCTGGACCTTTACCATGAATGCTCATGGGTGTCTGGTTTCACATCAGCCTTGGAAATGACTACCTTATGGAAAAATTGGGAGCTTTAAAAATGAGGAAGGAAAAATGAAAATACAAAACGGCAGTCGGCTGGTTTCTATTACGAGCAAGACTCAGCTGGTCGGAGGTGCTGCAATTAATATCGCTACGTATTCTTAAGTGAATAATTACCATGTGATTATGTGAAAAAGGGGGCGGCTCCACACACACTCCCATGTGCACATAAGGGCCTGTTACACCTCATGCCGTCAATAAATATTAGCTTTAGCTTAAATCTGAATATAAACAGCTAATTTCCTCACAAATCTTACCTCATTTCCTGGCAAATGCAACATGGGAGCACTCACAGAAGTACATTTTGAAGTGCATTGCTATGTGTAAAGGTAATTCTCACTGAGACTCCTTTATTCAAATGACTAGTTGTACATTTCTAGGAAATGTACTTACTTTCTTTTTTATTCCTGGTTAGCTTGGCTTAGCATAAAGATTGGAAACAGTAGGAAGGAGCTAGCCTAGCCTAGGCAAACAGTAAACAAAAATGAAAGCTTACTAATTACAATTCTATCTTATTTTTTATCCAAAGACACAATTTGAGCGGAGTGAGACAAGCTATTTCCATCTGCTTAATGTCTTTCTTTTATGCTAAGCTAAGTACCTCCATGCTCTAACAGTGTATTTAGTGTACAAAAATAAGAATGGTGTCAATCGTCTCATCCAACTCTCAGCAACAAAGCAGATCAGAAAGCCAAAGTTAAATCAAAACCACTATGTTCTGCTCCAGAGGTAAAAAAAAAACTTCTTTCAAAATTCTACAGAAATTCAAGACACGGCAAGTAAATAAAAGTCCAGCTGTGGACCATAACCTTTCTCATCACCGTGTCATCTGAATCACACCAAATGTTCAGAAAAGGAAAGAAAAGAGAGTTTTTAAAAATTAGACAAACACCATTTCCCATGAGCCCGCCGGTTTCAAAAGTAAGGTCTAGAGACCCCCGGGCATCCCCGAAGGGGTTCCAAAGGGTCCCGGCATGAAAAACCATCCTTTATTTTAGTATAACTACTTCCATAACTAACACAATGACAGAATGACACTTGTACACTTTCTGTAATGAAATATCTAAAGTAAATCTGATGGGAGACAACATCCTGTAAAACCATGATCCAGGATCTAATTCGTGGCTGTTTTTAGGGGTCCTTGATGTGATAAAGTTTAAGGACTGGTCAAAGGTAGGTTCAATGTCAGGGTTGGACAAAGAAAGCAGGTGTATTTCAGACACATCTGTACTAACAGGAGGATGGAGGGGTTTGACCACAGAAGCTTTTAGACAACCGAGATTACGGCCAGTTGACAAAACTTAAGTACCTGAGCTTCCATTGCTGTAGAAATGGTTGTTAAACTTTGTGAAATCCCAAAAGTTTCTATTTCCTATGGCGGCTGAAGGAGATTTGTTCTGGAATATGGAAAGTGATGCATTTTCTCAAAAAGACAGATTAAAGAAAGTGCTGAATAAGAGGAGCTTGTGGAGCAGCGGCCGGCCTGGACGTGACATCAGCACTTGGGCTGCGTTATTTTTTTCCCAAAATGTTGAGCTTTCCCTTTAAAACATTAAAAAGAAAGAATCCACCAAAAGCCTCAGGTTTTGAAATTGGTTTGCGGTGAAGGTTTCTGGGAACTCAACTAGCGGCACGTCTCCTCTCTGGAGATGGGGGCTTGCTTCTCGGTTTGTCTTATACGAACCATCTAATTTCCAACTGGATGGGCCCCATTCAAAGCAGCTGTGTGTCATTAGGACTGCTATTCCCATTGCCATAGTGGGATTGTTAGATTACTGCCGAGAAAGAAGCTTAAAACCAAACGGACCCACGAATCAGTCTTCAACCTCCCACCCCTCTCAATTATCAGGACATAGAGGGGGGGTTTTATTTCCTCCGTCCTCAGTCATGCAGGAAAAGTTTCCATGCGGATTCCACCGTGACTTCAACTACGGAGCTGATTTTCTCCAGAAAGACAGACAGACAGGCGGACAGATAGTAAGACAGAGAGAGCATGAGTGGAAAGACTGTAAAAAAAAACAGCTGACAGATGAGGGTTTAAAGGCTTCAAGGGGAAAAGAGCACAAATCCCCTTTTCTGTCTATACTCTAATAGATTAGGCCTCTATATTCATATATATATCGTCTACGAAATAAGTCATCCAGTTGAACATTTGGCCTTATAACCGGTTATTTATTGTGTCTATCTGGTGTTGATGGTTTCCGTTTTTCTCCCATATTCGTTGCATTTCGTCTAAACTTTCAGTGTTTTGCAAAAATCTTTCTTCCCTCGTTCTGATGATTCTCTTGTGTGCTTTGGTGTGATACACGCTGTGACAAATTTTCTGTATTTGCACCGGTGGACACATCATTCATCCGTGCAACTAAATCAACTGTATCCTGTTTTTACAATTTCACCCTTGTTGGATGGGCTTGTTATCCTCTCAATTTCCAAACTTACATCCCATATTTGTCATCTAAAAACTGAAGGGCCTTTATTTATACCCCTCTTCAAGTACTTTTTTTTAGCTCTGTGTCTGTGATTTTTCTGAAAACACTGCACCTCAAATACCTCACGAACCCTTGGCAGTACGTTCAGGGAATGTTATTGATGGCTCAGAAAAAGGATATTAACTGTAATTATGTATTTGCATGATATTTATCCGCTCCAGTTTGTGCAATTTAGGTGATTTATGTGTAAGTCGTGTTTTATTTCCTGTTACAGACCCTTCTAAATACATCAATATTCATGTTTTATGTTTCACCAGTGATGATTACTGTTTCTTTTGTTTTTGTGGTTTTCTTATAACCTCTACTCAAGAGTCCCTGGAGGCCGAGTACACATAATCTGCTGAAAAGCTGCCCAGTACAACCAGTCTTCTGCTGATGGCTGGTTGGAGCAAATGAGGGTTCAGAGCCTTGCTGAACTGTCGTTGATGCTTCTCTTAAAGGCAAAGAGGAAAAGAGCCCAATTTTCCATGTTTTTCCAGAGTTGGTCCAGTTGGAACAGACTACCTCGATCTTTTTTTCTTTTTTTTTGTACTGAAAAAAGATGCAGTTTGAGGTTTAATGAGTTTCAGCCACCAGTCATGTGACCGCCTCAAAGGTAATTTACCATTTGTCATTAATTCGTTCATTCATTCATCATTCAACAGGTTTTATACCTCGCTGCTGTTCAAACATAATCCAGTGTATGGAAACCTTATGTAATTATGTCATTGTTGTGTCCTTGTCATCTTTGTTTTTTAGCATTTAGATATTCATTCCTGTTGAAGTTTATCATTAGTACCAATAAACAAAATATAAATCTCTCTCAGCCTCAGATTACCTGTTGACAGAGTTCTTATTTATCTGAGATTTCTTATTTATTTTCTTGCTATTGTGACTCAGGTCAGACCTGGGAGACTCTGAGCAGCTCCAGTGAAGCTTTTATCAAGATAATTATGTTGCCACCTGTTGGAGGGCTGCTGTAAAAACAAGAAGACCCCAAAATGTGCAGTCACCCTGAATGTGATGAACATTTCGTGACTAAAAATGAACCAGATTATCAGCCGAATTGATGCAAAGACATCCTGAAGCATTTATTTTGTGTCCTGTTAAACTCAGAAATGTGCTAATGTCTCTGCACCAGTCTCCTGTGTAATGTTTACACATGATTTAGCATCTATTAAACAATACATGCACATTAGTTCTGATTGAACTGAGTGGTGTGCATTTACCACCAACAGAGCTAAAGAAGAACAAGTCTGGCTGCAGGTTTTTCTGCCTTTTATTAAGCAATTACCCATGCAGTTTTTTCTCGTATCATCATGTATCTCAACATATCCATGCCACTGTGGTGCGAGTCAGAAAATACTCCCAATGAGATGGATTTGTTTACACCTGCAGACCGTCGCTGCATACAAAGTGACCCTGAACTGAGCAACAGTAGAGTTTTATGAATGTGTACATGATTTTTTTCCATATTTTGCCAAATTACAGAAGTGTGCAAACTCTCAGGTTGTTGGTTTTGTATCTGTCGATGGGAAATATTGTCAAATGTATGACCAATGAGTTACAGATCACTGTTTATGTGAGGTTCACTGATGCCATATGATTTATCATTTCATGGACATTGTAAATCAATAATCCAGCATGTACAAATATAAGCTTCTCATAATATAATCAACCTCTCAATTGTTCACCCTCTTTCTACACCTAAAAGCTTAAAAACCTATGAAGAACAACACAAGTACCCCAAACCCGAGTGTATCTAAAATACATTTTAATCTTGCTGAAATTTGTTTTTTTTTTTCACAATATTGTTTACAATATTAATCTGTCTTCATCATTCTCTTCATCCTCGCTCGGGTCTTCTTTATCGTCTCTATCGAAACAGAACTGTACAATCATGTTCATGTAAATTGTTCTACATCAAGGCACAAGACAACAGCCGTTGTGGGGGGGCCTTGGGTAGGTAGGGTGGTCTTTAATGGCGTCCCTCCGGCACGTAGGAAAACCAGGGGTACCCTCAGGAAGAGAGCGGATCATGGAAAATGTAGGAGGATGGAGCTCAGATGGGGAGGGAGAGAAATGTGCTCTAACGAGGTGAAAGGAAGGAAAAAAAATAAGGTGATAACCACTGCTGCTTTAGTTTTATTTCCAAATGATAGTCATGTATAAAAAAGAGGAACCAATAGGATGTTTTTTTTTCTTTCTTCAGGAGTTCATTTGTTCATGTACAATAAACTAAAGTGCTTTTTTTCTTCTTTTTTTTCACTTATTTGCCAAAAGCAAAAGGTGACACTTAACAGGATGGAAATGAGGGTTTGAAAAGTCCTGTGGTGTCTTTTTTTTTCCGTAAGAACATGAAGGAGTGGATAAAGGGCCAGTTCAGTGTTTATTTCTGTTCAATTTTGTTTTTTGTTGATTTTTATTCTCAGTTTTTTTTTTCTGAAGTTTTCTCATCAGGATTCAAGCCTGAAAAAGAGACAAAGTAGGAGATTTAGGGACAATTTAAGAATATTTACTGACTGGTGTTCACTGATATTTTATTTGCAAATTATTACATGAAGAAATGGATTTATCAAGAGTCAAATACAATAATTCTACTTTTATTCTTCTGTTTGAAAGCATTTCTAGCATTTTTTTTAACAGATTATGATGATACTCATATAAAAGCAATAAAGAAGAAGAAGAAGAAGAAGAAGAAACTGTTCTTTACCGTTTCCCTGAAGGTGTTGGAGTGCTCACATCTGGACGCTTCTCCTCCGCCTGCCGAAGGCCTTGGCGCCGACGTTGGTGGGGACGAAGTTGCTGTTGCCCATCCCCCCCGACCGGCTGAGAAAGTCCGCCAGGCGGTGAGTCACGCAGGTTGCCGTGTTGCAGGCTCGCTTCTGTGCTGTAACGCTGCTTCAGGAGAAGCAAACAAGGGGTTAATGCCAAAGATCTGAAGTGACATTAAACACAGCACAGGAAACATCATGATGCATGCAGGGTTTAATCTGATTTTATCTGATTTTTCATCATTTTTCTTACCTTTGAGCTTGACGAGAGCCTCAGAGATAATTTGAAGGACACTATCAGGTGCTTTAAAATATCTATTTTTGTCCATCTTATGTCCATATTTTGCAAATAGGTTCATGAAGTACTCACTGACTGTTTTAAAGCATCTTTAAGAATGAAAATGAGCTAAGGCTTCCTGGTAGAAAAATACGTTTATTGAACAAGAAACATGGTGTCGCATGAGTGGATCATTTATTAATGGTTTGTTTAAGTGATCTCTCTTAACCCTTAAATTTCAGGGGGCTTTTTAAAATGCCATCAAATGACTCCACGCACAGTACACACAGAGATGGATGTCAGAACCCACTCCTGAATTACATCTATGAAAACTGAGTCTGATTGTCTGAAATGATCGGGGACAAATCATTCTCTGCCCAAAGGAAAAACAAAAAGAAGGAGGAGGGGAAAGGAGAAAGGAACTGAAAGGTTGGTTGCAGTTAAAGTTCATATTCTTCTCATGTCAATCAAGCAGGTGAAATCAACATGCACTTTTTCAATCCGAAAACAATAAAGGAAGAAACTGGGGGATGATCAGAGGAAGAGGACGAGGCAGGAGGAAAGGGGGAGAAGGAAAAGAAAGCAAGAGGAGGAGGAGGAGGAGCAGATGCAGTGAAGGTAAAAGAGGGTCTGAGGGAGGACGAGGAGGGGTTTAGATGCTGTCAAACGTCTGGTCGTAGCTTGCATAGCTGTCACTCTCAGGTGCACTGCGCTTCTTGCCGGGTGTTCCTGCTCCCACGTTTGTGCGAGGGAACGTCTGCAATTTGTGCAGCTCCTGAGACAGTTTGCCCAGCACGCAGGTGCTGAGGTTGGAGCAGCGCTTGGTTAGGGGCCTGTCCATGCTGTCGGCGAGGGGACACACAAAACACATGCAAGAGAACAGGCTCATAGTTTGAGAAAAAACATGCAGGTATCACTTTTATCAATCATGTTTTCCTTTTTTTAACTTCCATTCACGCACCAGTTCGCTCTCATGCATTTCCATCTCATGCCGAATTTTTAAAAAGTAAAAAACTAAAACCCCCCCCCTTTTCGCCCCGCATCATGCTTTTCTCCCCCCCCTCCTCATCATTCAAAAAACCTGTCATCCATCCCCTTCATGCGCTAAAAAACTCAATCTCCACCCCCACCCCAGTCAACCCCCACCCTCTCTTGTCACGTCTTTTACACCCACATGACAAACGGAAACCAGTTGCATCCCACTGTCATGCAACTCCATTTAATTGACATCATGCACACTTATTCGTTCCGTTAGGCATCCACTGTCCGCATGCCCGGCAGGCAGGCTGGAAATAGTCCGTTCAAACAAAGTCAAAATCAAACTCATCCATGCGGGAGCAGGGTCATGACAGAGAATAAGGATTGTTTTTTGTTTTTTTTTAATCGGAATAAATGTCTTTTCTTGGAAATGATCTGCTTTTTTTTTTAAATCTTTTGCTCAGTTTTGGAGTACATACCTCTACATGCCTGACTGAACCCAAGTGGGGCTCTAAAGAGATGCATCTTTAGTTAAACCAGAATATGATACATTCCCCGAGAAGATGCACAAGCTTCCATTTTTTTTACCTTTAAATTTAGGAGTTTCACAGTTTAACTTTCCCTTCTGTTGCTGCAGGAGAATCTTTAGTAGACTGTTTCTGTTCAGGAGTGAAACTAGTTTAAAAAAAAGGGGTTCAAATGAAAAAAAAGTCATGTGTGTACCTGTTTCCTTCGGTCGCCTGCTGCTCCAGCTCCTCTGCCGTCATCTGCACAAACTCCTTGACGATGGCGTTGAGTAACCTTCGCGCCTCGTAGTCCGTGAGCGTGACTCGGTCTGACATGGACTCTAAACCCGGTCTGTTGGTGGTGGTGGGGGGGTTTAGGGGTCAGAGAGGTTTAAAAGAAAAAGGCATTGAGATCAGCATTAAAATCCTTCGCTGGAGTTATCACCTGCAGTTAAGAGCAGGGGAGGGTGTGTGTGTGTGTGTGTGTGTGTGTGTGTGGAGGGGGGTGTTAGGGTGGGGAAGGGTGGTGCTGGCTGGATGGATAGGAGGGGTCAGGGGGGTTGGCTGGGACGTCACCAACTCTGAGAGGGATGACGTCTGAGTTTGAGGGCCCCCAGCCAACATGGGGAAACAATATGCGGAAAGTGCCCCATCTGAGGTGGTGGGGGGGGAGCTGATGTGAAACCAGCTTTAGATTTATGACAAAATCGATGGCTTCATGGGAACAGAGTGGGGAGTGGCCTCAATGGGGCTCCATATAAATATATATAGAACTTATGTCAAGTGAATTACATTTTTTTCTGGCTCTTCTTTCTCTTTTTGGCCTTTTTTCTCTCCATTATGTCCCTTTAAACACAAAAACAACCGAGAGCGATTCCATCTGATTGGATTAGAGGCATAATAGGATACACAAACTTTCTATACGCATTAGAAAATTACATTTTACAGATCTGTAGTCTTTTCTTTTATAAAAGCATGAGGTTAAAGCCATAATTTAAACCTAATAGTTCTCAGCTAAGCCAATTTTTATTCCTGCTTTTATAAAGTGCCAAAACCTCACATAATAAATCTTTTAATTTATTAAAAGTTTGTGTTCAGGAACATTATTATTATCTTTTCTATGTGCTATATCTTTTAAATCACATCGTAATCTTTCCAGAATATATGAATGTGCTTATGCCTTTCCTATTTTTTAATCCTCTTTTTTGAAAATAATGTGATTATTAAACTCTGCTAATATTTATTTCCGCTAACATTTTTCAAGGTGTCATTTTTGCATGAAACCTCCACTTCTCACAACTCTTACGATTGGGAATTTACATCCGCTCTGCTTTTCTACATATTTTAGGAAAATGCACAGTGTAAGCTGAGAGTTTTGCATGTAAAATGTAAAAACGTGGAGCGTCTCACCTGGCAGGGGCGGCTTGTGAGCAGTACATCTGGCATATGACCAGGGCGTAGGCAACGAGGAAAGCAGAGATCTTCAACATAACCATGGTCCCCTACACAGCCAGAAAGACACCACCATCAGCACCACCATCAGCTCCTCATGCACGAGGCTGCACGCCATTCACGCTCACACACCGTTAAAAAATAAGTTCTCAAACTGTTTAAAAATTAAATCTACAAAACAAAACAAAAAAAACAACCTACATCTGGAGGATAAACTTGCTCGAGCTGCTTGGAAGAAGTTGAAACAGGAAAAAAAAAAAAAAGCTTCCTGTCACTTTCCAGAGAGGTGAGTTCAGCTTTGTCTACATCTCAGCTTGCTTCTGTTTCTCTTTGCTCTCCAGAGATCCTCGCTTTTACTTCCACACAATGTCCCTTCAACACTGAGCCACCTAACGACCCCCCTGCACCCCCCACCCCATGCCCACTCCTTTTACCGGCAAAAAAAAAAGAACAAAAAAAAACGCACTGTTCCTCCAAAGCATCCAGTCAAGAGCACAGGACAGGTAGTTCTGTCATGTTGTACGCTGCAGGTCCCAGTGTGTGACATGCATGTGGGTGGGTGTGTGTGTGTGTAAGTGTGTGTGTGTTTGTGTGTGAGGGTAGGTGGGGGTCCTAAGCTGAGCAATGAATGTATCTCTTGCAAGTGCTGGAAGAGGAGGGGAGAAAAGGGAAGAGGTGGGGAGGGGGGGGGGGACTCCAAGCTTGCCAACTCCCTAAGGGACCAGTGCATTAGTGTAATGAGCTGCCAGTGCTCCCTCTCTCTCTCTCTCTCTCTCTCTCTTTCACACACACACTCTCACAAACTCACAGTCACACACACACACACACACACACACACACACACTCTAACCTGGTTCCTCTTCTTTCCTTTTCTACTTCACTTGCTGCTCTTCACTTCAGTTTCTCCTCATATCTGAGTCCCTTTCTTTCACTCTTTCTTTCTTCCCCTTTCATTCTTGTCTCTCCGTCTCACTCTTTGGCCTTCAGATAGCAGACTGGACCCCTCACAGACCAGGTGTGATGGTGATGGTGACCCCAGCGACCACACTCTCTCAATCCCATTACCAACACCATCACGTCACCGCAGACTAAAGCAGAGACTCTTTGTCCATGTCTCCTCTGATGCACACATGCATGCAAACAGCCTAGCAGGTACATTTACAGTCAAACAGCCGTCCCAACACACTGCCAACCATTAAAGGCAACACTTACCTTCAGTGATAATCACCCAGCAAAAAATAAATATATATCTCGGTGTCTCTATGCAAAATCACAATAAAGTTGACTTTCTCTCAACTTGCTGGACAACTCTTGGTTCTGTTGCATGCAGCGCCAACGCACCAGCCTATATATCCCACCACTTGGATTTGTGCATTGACTGTGTAGGTGTTTAATTATCCGCCGGCAGCCAATCACAGCGCTCTGATGCTAAGGCGGGCCAATGGGACGCCTCCTTTCAGTCCTGGCTCACTAATAGGGGGGATATGGCTTTGCGCTGACGTCATTCCTCAGTCACCAAGTGCTCCATTCACAAAATTCACCAGTCATTTGGACTGTTCACTATCCCCAATTTGCATTGATGTCATTAATTAAATAGGAAGCAAAGCAAACTGGTGGCCGTGGAGAAGCATCACCGAGCAATAAATATTTTAAGAACCTTCCAAAAAATGTTACATTGCATGCTATATCTCAAATGCCAAATCGATAAGGGCCCCCCCACCCCACGCTAAAACACCACCACCACCACCACCACCACCACCACCACCACCTCCACCCTCCCAGCTAAGCACTTGCAGGCGGGGCCATCTGCTGGGGAGGGATGAATACTACACAGTGACGCACTCCTGAGCTCTTCATTCATAACGTTGCTTGGATAACACCAACTCCAACTCTACACCCACTGTGCTCCATCTCACAGCAGACCAACTACACACACCATCAGCTTATGTAATCAGCTTTTTTTTATTGATTAGATTTGGGCCAATATGATGTGATTCACCATGAACAATGATTCATGACACTTTTTTATATCTTAAGGGTCAACTCTGTTCAGAGAAAATCTGGGAAACTATTTTCAAACTGCAAAACATTGAGCTATTTTTTTTTAATCTACTTCAACTTAACCTGAAACATATTTCTGCTCTAACAGCAGCTGTTGTGTTCTGTCTGCAGTAAAAACCTCAGTAAGTATGACAACATCTCTCCCCGCTACAGTGAAACATCAGACCATATTGAGTTAATAAAGTGATACTACAGTCGGTCCAGTAATGATCACTGCCGCCCGGGCTTCCTCCCACACACTGAGTAAACGAGTAGTCCTCGGCAAAGACCGATCGATGACAGCCTCCGACAAGAGCCGTTTCTCAAAAGCAATTACACAACTGTTTGTCGTGCACCATCCTCTCAATTCCCTTCCTTTTCATTAGTGTGCATGACAGTATACAGCATGTGTGTTTGATGTGTGTGTCTGTGTTCACAAATGAATGGGTGTGCAGTAGGTGTGTGTGTGTTTTTCCCCCCTCCTCTATGTGCAAATCAGTGTGTATGTTCTGGATTACATGTCAGAGGAAGGGGAGAGGAGGGGTTGCCTCTCCTCGTCTGCGTCAGAGAGGAACCCCATTAGACAGGATGAGCCTTTTAGTGCTATTGAGCCACAAGGCTTACCCATGTCAGATGCTAAATCACCGCTGAACAGGCAGCTGCTGGGTCTCAAGCCAAATCTACAAATCTACTTTCGACCACTTTTCTACCTGCACATGTGCTCTCCCATCGCTCAGCGCCGGACAGACTGAACATACAAGAGGCCACACACTTTCTCTCGAGTTCTCCTTTTTGTCTGAGCTCTGTTTTTTTGAAGCTCAGGTCGTGACTTGGACAAGCAGTGGGGTCTTGGCAGCTTATGAATGGGTTTGCTTAACCAATTGGTGGGATTTAGAGACTGTTTCCCAGTAAATCTTTTTGCCCTTGCTGCCCATATATCACAGCACAGAGTTCTTTTTAAGGAAAGATAAGCTTTAGTTCTTAAAGCTGGGAGAGTAAAAAAAAAAAGATCACTGTCCCATTTGTAAGAGTTGCATCATTTCTGCACAAGATAAACACAATAAAATACACAAAATGCTTTACACAAACAATACATACACACATGCAAACACACCATCCACACATGAGGCAAAAACAACTTTGTTGTAAAGGGGTTCAATTAAAACAGGAACTGAGGAAATGCTGTCACAGAACTCATAAATTTGCAATGAGGAAACACCAGAGGCAGGAAAATCATTTAAAAAATCTGAAGAGTAAGTAAAAATGAAGAGAATACTGAAAAAAGGGGACAGTGAAACCAAAAATGAAAGGCAGATTATTATAGAGCTCAAAGACAGGCAAAATAGTAAGAGAGCAGATGTATAGAATGGAGTTAAAAAGGTTAAACCAGAAATAAAACACAATTAGAATATAAAATAAGACCAAGAGAATGTACAGAAACATACTTAAGAGTGAGAAAGCAACATAAATAAATATGTAGATAAAGCTATTTTCATTAATAGTCAGAATAGATGCGTAGATTTTAAGGCTGCTTTTAAAGATAAGTCCAAAAAAAAAACACAGGCGGATTTTGAAAAGGTTAAATTGCTGCAGTCTGTGGCAGCCACTCTGTAATTAACTCTGCCTTTATGAATGATTAAAGAAAGTTGAAGTTATTGTTGCGTCAGACTGTACTAGTTTAAGACAGGTGTGTCTAATAAACTGGCAACTTTGTGTTACATCAAGTTTTACTCGACAGCCTAAATAAAACTACTAATCTACAACTTTTATTCTTTCATCCTGAGATTTCTTACAAAGTATGTTTGTATCCACCAACCTACTAACCACCTGCCAACAGTTTACCTGTGTCCTTACAAGTATCACCTGTCTGCCAGCCTGCATCTCGCTCTGCCTTTGTTATCTGCTGCTTATGGACAAAAGAGAAACTTGTGTATGTCCATGAGTGTACGTACATGGCAGACAAAAACAATAAGGGCTACATGTGTCTAGTGAAGGTTTTTGTAAAGTTCTGCTTTGGGTTCAGCTGAAGGTCCATATGATCATCTGCTATTTGTGCTGAAAGTGTTTGAACAAGCCATTCAAAATTGATTGGACGGGCTGTGTGTGATGTAGCTGTGTCATATTTAAACTAAAAATAACCGTCTTTCTTTAATTTTCACTTCCCAGTAGGTTCTTTATACGTCATGTGTGAACACATACATGCTCTGTGAGCCTCTGTGGGTCTGTGTTTTGTATTCTTGCATGTGGGTGAGTGTATCTATACTGTGCGTGCATGCTTGTGTATTTGTACTCATATTTTTTTTTTCATGTGGGTGTTTCCTTCAGCTCATCTGCATCACACTGCACCCAGGGGAGCTGCACCGGCCATCCTGACTGCTCCAAAAGTTTTCCTTCAGTTCCTGACTGAAGAAACTTCTGAGCATCCGGTCAATACGGTAACCTTTGAAGTCAGCGCAGATCAACACACTCACTCTAGTGTAAATTATTACAGGGGACACAGCGGCTTGTGTTTTTGTGTCATCATTTGATGCGGACAAACATTATATTCTATATGTCATCTTAATGGCTCAGATGTTGCAGAGTGAAAGTGCACCTGCATAAAGATGCTAAAACACATGAGTGTAGTTATTGATTATGCTGCTGTGCTATATGTTAACATAATGACTGAGCTCATTAAAGAGGTGGTGTATATAAGTGTGTTTAACATCATAAACACACAAGGGTTTCGTTATATGAGTTTAGATGCCATAAGTCAGTGGCTTTGTTACAGAATTTCATGTGGGTAAATGTGATGAATATTAACAGCTGGAGAACACACCTGTAGGCAGTGGTGGAGCAAATACACCTTTTTTTAAAAAAACTTAGTTAAAAAAAGTGGCACACTGCTATAACTTAAAGTACTACATTCAAAATAATGCTTAATTAATCAAAATATACCTGAAGTACCAGAGTACATGTCATGGAGAATGGCCATTTTCACAATAATAAACTGTTAATCAATTTGTTAAATAATTATGACTGTTGTATTAAAGTTTCATCACTTTAATGTTGCAGCAGGTAAATGAGACAGTTGATTGATTTATTAATATGCAAGTTTATTTATTTATGTGTGACTTTTTCCCAAGTGTTATCTTCACACATAATAACCTGAATCTGAAGAGTCCTCAAATAAATATATTGAAGGATAAAGTAACAGATCCTCGGCTTATGTACAAATAAATCGAAAAATTGTACTTAGATGTATCGCATCGATACATCGAACCATCATCACTGTTATTAGTTCAAACTGGGCTCATCCTTTAACAAGTAAAACTGGCTGCTGTGAAAGAGTCGATTTAGATCAGGATAACTCTCTCAGATTGTTTAATTTTAATAATTTTTAAGGACCTGAAGTGGAAAAATCATCAAGTATTTACATTTATAATAATACAAAGGGTTTTTCTGACAATCCTTTGGCAGGTCAAACCTGCTCGAGAACCTTTGACATAGATTTTGCTCTTCACCAGCTTTGGCAACATGCTTTGGCCATTCAAGCTTTATCCTTTGACTAAATGACCAATGACTAAAATCAAACTCCACTAACAGAACATAATAAACAGCAGCCTCGGTTCTTTTTAATGAAACAAAGCAACGATACAGGTCGTGTTTGCACTAAAAGCAGGACTCTCATTGCTGTCATTGCTCTCTGCACAATGGCGGCCTCATATTGGATTTTCAGTGGATATTTGTTGTTTCACTTTCGATAACTTGTAAAGAAAAGCAGACTAATGAGTGTGTTTGTGATTCTCAGGAAAGGAAGAACGATATATAACCACCGGTTTCGATACGTGAAGTGACACCCACAGATGAATGGAGACGTTTCTTTAAGGTTTAATGAGAGACGTTCCAAGAAACGCAGGAAATCATTAAAGAGCCTGTGGACACGGCTGACTGACTTTAATGCTGTCAAAGATGCTTTTTCAAACTGTGATCATTCTGCATGACACTCAGATGGGAATCCTCATGTCCTTAACAAGATCTCCATTGTACAATTCAAAATGTATATGATTCATAATCTGTTTTTATAATAATCATATTTATCTTATTTTTAGCAATAGTAGTTAATAACATTGTCATGATAATCCTGCTCATTTACACTTGTGTCGATTACTGTTCAAATTTGTAAAAAATCAAGTATTTATGCATAACTATATGACCAAATTCATATTTTACAGTGTATCGAAGCAAAAAGCAGTGAACTGTCAAAATGGTTTCCCTTTTTTCTTCCAGCAAATTAGCAACTGAGAAAACTGAAGCAGAGAGGTTATGTGAGGTAGCAGTTTTAATTCAACCGAACAGAATCTGTTTATCTGGAAAAAAATCATGGATGAAAGCCACTTGCTTTATTTTAAAAATGCAACTATCTTCAGAAAACTGCAGTTCCTGCAACAACAAATCTGAACTTGACTGTTTGCATGTCGGTCAACTGAAGCTGTGACAGAACTGCAAATGAAGAGAAACTCAAAATTTTGTTTTATTTCAAAATTAATCTCCATTTCTGAAGAAGTTATTGATCTTTTTTAGACATCACTAGGTGAAAAATACAAATAAATACAAATGTTTTTTCTTGATTATTAAAAAAATCTGGTTTTCTGGTTCAAATCAAAATTGAGTCAATCAGTAAATCAGTGGTGATGCTCAGGCCTTTGTAGCAGAGTAAAGAAACACTAGTTTAGTGTCTCAAAGCCAATAATCTCTGTTCAGAGAAGACTCTGACCTGCAGCTTGTCCATTTTCCATCCGAGGCAGCCCAAGTCACTACTAATGTTATCTGAACACTAAGTGCTCGACTACAGATTTTGTCCCGAGCAACCTTCTGTCCTGGCTATCTGATCGATCTGCAGATTGAATTTCCAGTGCCTTCGAACTGCAGGAGGACTGTCTCAGGCTCGAAGCAGATTCCTGCTTGTTGACAGAAACTAGTGCAGCCAGCTGGACGTGCAAACAGGATTTATCTTCAGCATGTGGCAGAAGACCAAATTATTGACAGTCACAAGGTTGCTGTTATATAGTTTGAGACTTAATTTGAAGTTTGAGTTACCTGCAGCAACTTGAAGTTAAACCATATTTAGTCTTTTAGGCTGGAAAAGATTTTAGGATCTAAATTTTAAAAAATGTTGTCAAAGGTTTTACTGATGTTCAGTATTTAAAGGTTTTCAGACCACATCAGGGTTTGGATTAGCTCTGAGATGTCCTGTCTTATCATTTTTACATTTCCGTGACATTTCATGCACCCAGCCAAAGGTCTTATCTGAGTATTACAAAAAAAAAAAAAGGATCAGCATCGTGCTTTTATCATTTACGAGCAGCATCATGCCGAAAAAATTGGTTTTCAGATCTTTTTCCTTTTTTATGATCTGCTGCATATCAGACAATGTGACTTCAGTTTGAACATGCTCTGACACACAACCTTACACTGACGCAGCAGTGTGGCTTTTATCATAACGTGGGTAAATGTAAGTCTGGACATGGGAAACTTTGATGGGGAGAAGAAATAGAGCATGAGTTTACATTTGAATCTTAATGGGCTGTAATGAGAGAGAGCAGCAGAAGCAGAGCGAGCTGATGGATAGATTCATCATGTTCTGAGCTGGGAAATGTAGCAAAAAAATCTGCAGAAATTAATATTTTAATGCTAGTTAACTAATGATGCAACGTAACTTTGAGATTTTATAGATTTGTAAACGTCACAGATTTGACAGCACTGAGATAACAAGTGATTTATGGTTCTAGTTGTTGTAAAGCCGTGTTGCTTTTGCTTTATGACAGTGTTATAATGACAGTTTTTTAGCCAAAAAACAGGCATTTTCATCTAGTTATTTTATTTAAAAAACATCTTTTACGTTTTTATTTTCAATAAAATGTACAGAAACAAGATACTGTTTGACACACTTATGCATGTGTATAGAATTGCAGCTAAAAAGCTCACATTTCTCCTTAGATTCACATTTGTTATGATGTGTCAGAAATAAGTCTGAGAGTCTCCAGCCACACTGCAGCTCTGTGAGAAGTAAAAGCTAAAATCAGCATGCTAACGTGTCAATGTTTAGGAGGTATAATGCACACCATCCTAGTTTAGCATGTTAGCAGTTTAGCATTTGCTAATTAGCACTAAATGCATGTTAGGGCTGTAGCTGAAGGGAATGTAATTCATTTTTGCAGGTATTTGAGCACTCAGAAAAATAAGATTTACTACAATTTTTCCACTTGGGACTTTGAATATCTGTTTTAAATTTCAATCCCTGCAGCATTCGTTGTTATATTTCAGTTTGCACTAAAAATGTCCGCTGACTGACATTGCCATCATGCCACTAGCATGACTAAAACGACCATAAAGGGTATCGCTTTACTTGCATCACTTAAGGTGTTACCTCTTGAGTGGATCCATATCAGTATCCATTAAACCTTGTCTGCATCAAACATCCCTGTTGGCGTCACACTGAGGATGATGGATGACGTTCTGCTTTTGTCGGAGCTGTGTGAACCGGCAGCAACAATTCCGAGAGAAATCACAGCACTCTGACACACGCTGTCATGCCTTCCTGTGAGACACATGCTCAGGCTGAGATATCACTCCAGTCCAGCAGGGTGCATGTTGAAAATTAAGTGGCCCCACTTTGCAGTCACAGTCTCTGTGTTTCTGTCGGTCACAAATCATCCGCAAACGTTTGTGATACATCCTTTTGGTGTTTCTTGAAGCTAAACTGAATCAAATCAAAACCGTGTTGCCACTTTGATTCTCATGCTCCCTAAAAGTGAAAGTAATTTTCTTAACTAGCCTGCATGAGCTCCATTACATGGGCACAATGTGATGGATATAGCCTGAGGAGCAAGATAAGAAAATTTTCAATATGAAAACGAAAAGGGGCATTAAATCCACTTTGTGTGTGAGTAAGAAGGAAAAATGTTGAGAAGCCAAAGGCCTCGTTTTCAGCATGAAGCCAGTCAGGAAGGGCTTTGTTTGGTAGCGAAGTGGAAAATTGGATTTTCTCTGTTTAAGACAAAATGGCAGTACACCTCCAGCTCCTCTCAGTGGGACCTGATTACATTCACTCAGGGTCTCTGGCTCTATTTTTAGGTGTTGGACATGTGACAGACTGGGCGGTTTTGTCAAAGACAACTAGATTAAGAAACTGACATTTAGGGAGGCAGTTAGGTGAGGGAATGTTAAGCAGAAGGTATTTTTCAATTCTGGTGTGTGAACTCGTTCAACCTGGAGCAGATTTTCAATCCGAGTGCATTTCACACAGTTAGGAGACGTCTCACTGCTTTACTGTGTTTAACAAAGGAGGCAGATACAAATTCAGTGCAACAAAACTGCATTTATAAATTCATAATTCAGCTCATTTTTGTGAAGTAACGCTTGTTTTTTTTTCCTCCCAGGAGCAGCAGGAAGAGGACCAGGTTTCCCACCAGTCATCCACCAGTCGTCTGTCCAGATCACCTTTGAGGGGAGTGAAGAAGGTGAAGATCATGCAGTGTAAAGTCACTCTGCTCGACGGCTCCGACTACACGCTCAATGTGGAGGTGAGACACAGCAGGTGGTGTTTGGAGGAGGAAGCGAGTGCCTCGTAATTTTACAAAGTACTTCCTCTTTTCGTGTATTTGTGGTCGTTTATTAAGATGGTGTGCGTGTCATTTTAGTATCATTTACTCAAAATGATACGCCAGTTAAGATGATATAAGACTCCAACTGCTTTTTCACTTGTTGGTCAATTTTCTTGTTTTAATGGCTCATCATCTGAAGGAGATTTGACCCACATGTCAACAGTTTTATACCAAACGCATTGAGAAAAGATCAGAGCGCTGAGACTTTTTCAACAAGTGCTCAAGGAGGAAAAAAGTAGAAGCAGTTTCAGCCTGAAATGATTTTAAAAACGCTTCTCACTTTCAGTAAGTTGTTTGAAATTTAAACGGCTGCTTCGGTACCAGTTAGCCCTCTAAATTGCCTTTCATTTACACAGCAGCAGCAGTAATGATAATTACATTAATCTATGATGACTATAATTACACCAACACTGATATAGCTAATGTTTTTTTAATCCGTTTTATTTAGGACAAGTATTCTTCAGTGAATTTACTGATTATAATTAAACATTACATAAAGATTTTTATGGCTTTTTTTCTTTATAGTAAAATAACCTTTGTATTTTTATATTTTATTTGTTTATTTTAGAGCATCATAGTGCATTGTTAGGGATGCATGTCAAGGATTGTTTTTTTTAACTGATATTGATAACCAGCATCGACCTGCTTCTTATGGTTGATATCATTAAGATAACTAATAGTTTCAGAATTTGTATTTTAAAAAGAAATTCAGTTATTAAAGAGCACAGATGGATTTTTTTAAAACCAAACTCTGACAAAACCAATTCAGTTTAATGTCCCTACTTTTTTTCCCCTTCCTCTTGTAGCTTTATGGAACATTTACTGCAAATTGCAAAGATCTTGTCTTCCTCTGAAACTTCAAAAAACGTCCACGCTGGTGAAAAACATGTTTGGATTTCTAGTCCGCAGTTGGTGGCTTTTCTTTAGTGCAGTAGTTAAATAACAGCAGGATTAGAGGTTTGATTTCTTTTTGGTTAATTTACATACATACATCCCACTGTTGCCCAAGGATGATAAGTGCAGCAAAAATAATGTATAAAGAAACAAACTGAAGCAAAATTTACAGTCCATGTCCCTGTTAGATTTTTAATTTCCGTGTTAAACAGAATTTAAGTTTGTAACTAAATATAATCTTAATTTTTCATCTTTCAGTATTCTTTATTCAATCTGAGGTCTGTAGGATGATTCCATGTGACCTTAAGTTTTACCGTGCTTATGCTTTTACTTTACATGCACAAAACACTTTTTCTGTGCAAAAAAAGGGTTTAAAAGGTGGAAAAGTTAGATTCATTTCCATAAAGAAAGAACGCAACATGTGTCTCCATTCGATCCTTTATAGGAAAACATCAACTTGCTTCATGACGGACTTCAGAAACACTGATCCCTGCATTAATATGTAAAATATAAACAGTGAGTTTTGTAGAAGGAGCTGCATAACGAACAGCATTATCACAATTAGCCTGTTTCTGGATTTCTCTGATTATCAGTCTTATGATACTCAGCCTGGTGAGTTAAACCAGAAATAAACTGTACTATTTTAACACCCGTGCTTAGAAGTGGGGATTTCATGGATTTCACCACACATTTGCATTTTCCACTGTGTGAAATTACTTTGTGGGATTCATTTTCCCTTCATTTCCAAAGCGTCTTTGTGTAGTCTTGAGAGAAAAAAAAAATACTTTTCACATAACGGTTCTTAAATGTTTGGTTCTTAATTCAAAGCTCATCCGCGATCGAGAAATAAACCCCAAGGACAGCCAGCAATCAGTGGAAAACATGTGTCTTTGTGTTGTAAATGTGAAACTGGCAGTAGTGCTGCCCCAGCAGGGTGTCTGCTTTCATAATGTGGAGAAATTAAACATGGAAATGGGATGTTTTGTGCAGAGGAGAAATTCGAACAAGAGTTGGTTGTTAATTATAATGAGTTTGGAGGAAGAGGAGGTGTTAAAACTTGCAGAAGGATAATATATAAAAAAATAAGGTGTTATAAATTTTATTTACCAAAATGGAGTCAGAGTGCTGATTTAAGAACCTGTCACAAAGGTTTTGGTAGATTTCACTGCACATTTTCATGTATATTGTGTTGATTTTCTTTGTGTGTTTTTGTTGTGTTTTCTAACAAAAGTAGCACTGTGTTACTTTGAATGGAACAGTTCCTCTGATTATTTATAGCTTTACATGTTCAGAAAAACAGAAAAAAAACACTGAACTGGAATTTTCAATCAGTCAAGGAAAATGTCAGGAGCGTCACAACATAGTGGCTCCATTGTGCCTCGAACAGTCGGTCTTTCTCTTGCAGCATTAAGAATTCAAAAACAAATCTGAAAAGTTAACTTATTTGACATTTTCCTTTTTAAAGAAAGAAAGTTGAGTACAATCTCAAAATGTGTAGACAGGCTGAACGGCGAGTGTCAGACCCCCGTCCTCAGATCTCCTTTAAGCAGATTCCTCCCCACCAGGGGTTTGGACAGAAGGATTAGCCGACTGTTTTGGTGTTGAGGTGGAGGCCCCTGACCGTGAAATGGGAGTATTTGTTGGAGGGAATCAGTGTCATTGACTTCGTGTGTTGGCATGATTATGTTATGTGCCACTGTGGCTGAGGACGGATTTTTTTTTTTTTTAAGGACGTTGATCCGGGAATCTGGGAGGGTCAGTCTGGACTTCTTGCCCTTGAGAAGGACGCAGACGGGGTTTCTGTAGTGCTGTAAATTTAAGTGCATGTGCTGTAGAAGATGAACTGATGCTCTAAAGAAAATTGGAAGCTGCTCAGAATTTTAACTTCACTTGCTGAAAGCATTTTCCTTTATCTTAATGCAAAAAAATGATTGTTACGACTAAAAACTATTAGAATTACTGGATTTAAACCTGCTTTCACTTCAAAATCAATTTTATAAATGTAATTAAAGGGCACATATTTAATTTATAGTCATACTACAAAGAGTTTAGGGACTGACAAGAGACAGATTTTTAAAAAAGTGTCTAAATAAATGCAGCGAAAGCCAAGATACATCCTCACTTTCCGTCAGTAATCTGAGTCAAGCTCCCAAAACACTGGATCCTGGCATCTCTCATAAATCGCTTCCTACAGTAATGGTGACGGTAATGTCTTTTAATCTCCATGCAAACATTATCTAAGGCAGGTTTCTGAGCCAAAGAGTTCAGAAAACTAGTATCATCGTCATCAGGGGTTTTGTTTTTGTCTTTTGTTCAGAATTTATTCAGCCTTTTCATAGCCACAGAAGGACATTATGTCCCCGTTTTAATGGGCTTATTATATCTCCTCAGGACAAATAAACTGATTTTAATGCGTAAAATTGGTGGATTGCTTTTTTTGATTAGATGAGGCAGCATCAGAGAACTACTAGATCTGATTTTTTAGTATTTCCTCTGCTTATTTTATCAAATTTGTGCAGCTGAAAATTGTATAAAATGCTTGTTTTTCATCTAGGAGTGAGATTCTTCAGTTCTGATTTTTCAATTATCTGAGTGAATACTTAAGTATGAACAGATAATCAGTAATTTGACTTTGAGTGTCTCTGATTATTTAATTTTCAAGAGGTGCAAACCTTTCTTCCTAATTATCATTTAATCTATTTGGACACTTATAAAGTGAATAAATGCATCTCAAGACGTTTATCTGTATATAATAACTATAACTAATGTGACTTATCCCTGGTAGTTTGTATCTTTTACACAAACATACAGAGTAAATGTAACTACTAGGTGTATTTGTATATAATAGCAAGTGTGGAGTGTTAAATAAACTGTCTCCCATCTGTTTACAAGCCTGTAATCTCTCAGTTCTGCCCCACCTGCCAGGACAGCCATGGCACGAGTCTCACACCACCTCACTTTGTCCAACACTGACACCAAACACAGCTTAAAACTCAGAGCTGACCGCGGATTAGAGTGTATTAGGGGGGTTGTGAGCTGAAGTAACAGGCAGAGAAAGAAATAAAATACAGATAAAGTGGAATGATTGAGGTATCTGTCCGAAAAAACTCGATAAATGTTTCCTCTGCTAAGCTCCAAATCTCTTCATTAAGCAGCACACACAACATTTTACAGTTAAATTAGGCTGTTAATTTAAGCTTTTGCCGCAGGTTTGGAACAAATTAAACCATTTATTGAGGACAAAAAAAATTATAGAAGTTGTATTCGCTGGTTCAGACAGACTCTTAGTCATGAGTATGTCTGATCTATATCATTGTAAAATGAATAAAGTCATAACAAAGCAGCTAAAAACTGTGATATTCTCTGATATTCTGTAGATAGAATGATAAATCAAGACTATTTAAAATAATCATACACTTTTACAAAACCTTGGGTGGTCAAGAGCTGGAGACAAACCTTTTGTTTTTTTTAATTTACTTTAGTTCTGTGTCTTTTATTTCCTTTTATTAAGGAAATCTTCTTACACATGACTCTGAGGTCACTGGTCATTTTTGCTGTATGTATTTCTTATTTCCTTTATTTTAAGCGTCAGAGGACCATTATTTGCTTAAAACGTCACTAATGAGGTTAAGAGGAGCTGTAACTCCAGTGTGCATGTTCTTTTTAGATTTTAATACAATATAAAAAATAATTACATCACAGAAGATGTGAATAAAAGCTGGCCTGTTACATACACTCGAGCAAGTGCTCCTCCTCTTCTGCACAAAGACGCGACACCTTTTTAAAGAGCAATAACACACATTTAATAGATGCAGTAGACATGAGTCACACCTGGGTGGCAGAGGTAGCTTTTAACAGTGACTTTACATGTATATTTTATGCAGTAGTTACACAAATGCCCTGACTTGAGAGGTTTCTTTAAAAACCAAAAACCAAAAATTCAGTACAAAAGCAGTGCATGAAAACCAAATGAGATGTGCAAGACCCGAGGACCTTTTCTGCCTGAGACTTAAAAGTTGTATAAAAGCTAGCAGGGTGAGGGTCAACGAGGGTGAAACACAGCCAACATAAGCTCGGTCAGATTATGGTGTTGGACACGCTGATACAATTGAGGTCAGGGGATCCTGGAATAATTGCCAGAGTCTTCCTCTTCCTCCCAATCCAATTTCAAACTGGCCCAGAATGTGAAGATTTGACATTTTTATCCCCCTGACCTTGTAGTTTTTCAGCTCAACTCAATTTCCTCCTGTGGGAAAAAGGGTCTGCGTTAATCGCTTCCTATCATTTTCTTTGACACAGAACCGTCGAACCTCCTCCACTTCACTGCAGAGGGTGTTATGTCTCAGAGGAGGGGCACGAAAATCCCACATCTCACTGTGGCGGTGTTATAAATGTTGTGCATATTTTTAGAATCGCTTCAATTTAGATGCACACATTGGCCTTACTCCTTAAGTACATGACAATGCATGCTAAACCTTCTCTTTTAATTAGAGCCCTATAAATAGGTGATTAATAAATAGGAGGCAAATTAATAATATGCAGCTATATTGATTAGTTAATCATTTAAAGGGCGATTTCATCTGCTTCCTTTTCCGGGGATTTTTAAAGACAAAACCTCCCACTCAGTTGTCAGGTTAAATATAATGTAACCTCTCTTCCCACGGCTCAGGGGGGTTTTTATCAGGTGATGTTGTTATTATGCAGAAATCTACGTCAGGCTTCATGAGGGCTTGAAAAAAATGGCATTTTGACTCTTAAACATGTGCTTTAGCTCCTCCGATTTGAAGATTTGCTGCTTTTCTGTGTTATTACATCATAGTAAACCCAATATCTTATGTTTTTTTGACTGTTGTTTAAACAAAACAAATAAATGATTCGGGGAACATGAGGAGCAATTTTTATTTAATTTCTCATTTTCTGACATTTCAAAACGATGAATCCATTAACTGAGGAAATGTTCTGCAGATAATGAAACTATTCCTTAGCTGTAGCTCTACTATGAATAATGTGGTTTGATGGTTTTATTCATAATATCCAGACTCATTGCAGCTGCTGTTTCCTCCCTAAAATTATAAGATGATATCTTAAAGTTGATCAAGATTGATGTTCCCTTTCATATTTGAGATCAGTTTTCTTTCAAATCTAATTCTTTGTTTTTTTTTCCTCTGGAAAGATGGGATATAAGCCAGATCAGTTAGCTGCATCTGTTAGCATGTTTTCTGTTTGCCAGAGCCCTGCTGTCTTAACAGAGGTTTGCGACCTTTTCTCTTTCTCTGTCTGTGTGGAGGCTTTGTCAGTAACACCCGGGTTAAACGCTGCGTTAGGAAGCCAATGTCACAGCATGGCAGCAGTAGTCTGACATGACTCTGCTAATTCCCTCAGAGATGTTCTGGTGGGATTAACTCTCTGCTACCAGTGACTTCATGGCACAGACAGGCCAGAGCTCTCATCACATACAGGCAGCTCGCAGTGATCAAAGGATCCGGGTGGACTCTTGTGGAAATGTACCATATGCATCGCATATTTGCTACCCCTTCTGTTACATACCCGGCAACCAGATGTTGTGTGTTTATCGTTCATTGGAATATGTGTACACTACAAAGGCTACATGTGAGGCGACAGATGCACAGGAGTGTTACGGCTCCTGCTGCTGGAGTGAGTTTGGACATGAGGAGTTTACTCTCTGCAGGATGGAGGCGTCAGTGTCGCGGCTCCTCTGGCCTTCAGAGCCTCATTAGCTGTGATGTCCAAACTCCTCCAGCTCTTTGTGGGAGTGACCTTTGCAGAGGCAGACTGACAGACCGGCTCTCTTGGTGGTGTGAGCGGTGCCAGTGTGTGGTGCTGCTGGCAGCTCGGAGGGATAATTTGAACACAACTGTTACTGTGGCCGCCCCCCCTACCTCCCCGACGGGTGGAAACGCCGCTGACAGAAATCCCAGGGACAGTGTTTATCTCAGGCAGGGATCACACATCCAAACGTCCTCACAATGAGAGAAATTATCATTTTATTTGTCACATGTAGTGATGCTTTGATGATGCAGGCTTAAACCAACACCACTGCTGCTTCCCTCTTTTAGTTTCACGTCAGAGAAATGTGATGAAATAAATGTGAATGATAACAAAACAGTCCAGAACTAATCTCATTACATTTCAACTAGAGCTTTATGTAGCAGCAACTAAAAGGTTTTATGGACCAAATGCAGCTCTTCTGTAACCACTGAAAGGGTGAATATCACAAAATAATATCAGTATAAAGGAGAAAAAAGTCTGCGCTCAGTTTTATGCTTAAATGTTACCAAAAAAAAGCATGAAAAGAGGCCTATTAATACACTAAAAACTATTTCTTATCAAGTTATCTGTCTATTTTTTCAACTGCCCATGTCTGAAAAACATTTTCAAAACTGTTTGTCTCTTGAGCCCAAGGTAATGTCCTGAAATAGCTTCCTTTCTCACACTAACTTTAGTCTAAAATGAAAAGATTTAATTGAAAATGATAAACAGCAGAGAAAAGCAGAATGTGCTCATATTTTAAAAGCTAAAAATAAAAAATTTCTGGCATTTTTGCTTGATAAATGTCCCAAACTGTTAATTAATAATGAGTATTGTTTGGATTCTCATCCATTTAAACAATAAATGGATGCAGCACTAATCTTAAGTTTACCACCAATTCAAAGAGGTTTTTCTGCAGCAGTAATATATACATTATTTTTTTAATGATGATGTACATTGCTGCTCTTATGGTGTATCATCCCGGTCACATAAAATGATCACAGACAATGAGATACATATACAGACACAGATACAGTATACAAAAAACTTCATTTTCTTAAATGTTAATTGGTCCTTGAATATTTTTAGTGAGCTATTCTTACCTTTGCTTGATTAATTTTTCAGACTGCTATTTTTTACTCTGTCTTGAGGAAAATGTCCCAGTGCTTCAGCTGGAAGAAAATGTACTGTACCTCTGGACAGAAATCAGTTACCTTGAGTGATCTCTAGTCACATCCAATATAGTGCAGTTACAGTGCTAAAAATAAACAAACTTGGAAAAAAATAAAAGGGCTTTCTTAAAAAATGATCACTGTTCAAAACATATTTTAAAAAATAAATGATCAATTTTCAAAGCAATTTTATTGTTTGTTATCCTAAAAAGTTATCACCTTACCAAAAAAACCACTCTTTCTTTTGTTTTTATTACATAAATATACATAAAAATCAATATATGTTGCAATAATATAATATATCCTGCCCAATAAATTCACTTTAAAACCAAACATATGATTATGACAGCTTTGTATTGAGCAAAAAATAAACCTAAAAATCTAAATATAATTGTAAAAACTTCAAAACAAAGTTAAATAATAATAAACATTTACATATAAATATTCCTGTGTGCAGAGACTTAAATATTAATCAACAGTTTACATTCCGGTGAGACTAAAATAAAAGGGGAAATCATCTTATGATCATTATTTCTTTAATAAAACATCTTCGAAATCCAGTTCCAATTTCCCTAAATAATTGAAATATCCTGTGGTAACCCTGATTAAAAATGGCCAATTTCCTGGAACAAGGTGTCTACGATGACCGAAGCGATGCTGCGACTCGATCGTGCGTTTCTGGCGCCACCCTGTGGAGGCAGGACCGCGCTTCACCTTACCCGCGCTACTCTCGCGGTTTTCAGGCGCTTGGCAACCTCACAATTTGTATTCTACTACTGACCAATCAGAAGTCACGGTTCAGAGAGAGCGGGCCAATCACGGTGGAGAATTTGGGCACCAATTTAAACCGAGAGCAAACGCTTCCTGTTTTGTTAACTGCAATACACACGAGCGAAGGAGCACGGAGACCGAATACCAAACATTTACTCTATTTAGAGACATTTTTCAGGGACAAACGCGTCCTAATAACACGAGTAAATTAATCGACTACTTCGGAAGTCGCTAGTTTAAGTTTTTAAACTACCACTGAGTGTATCCAAACATAAACCGGTTAAGTAAATAACGTTAAGTCAGGTAACTTAACGTTAGATTCGGTAGCAAACGGTAAAAAATGCCGTCTCGTGTTGACGATTACGAGGTGTTGTTCACAATAGGCTCAGGCTCCTATGGAAGATGCCAGAAAATAAGACGGAAATCCGATGGGAAAGTGAGTAACGTTTTCACGTTTTGTTTGCACGAAAGCACCGCGTACCTGTAACTCAGGTAACGGTAACGGTAACGTTAACCTGCCCGTTCGTTTTTTGTTACAACCACGAGACCGTTAGCTAAGCTATTGCTAATCGATAAAACGTTGTATTAACGTCGGTTTAAGTTGCTTCAAACGCTGTCTAAATGGTAGTTTTTGGTGTAGAAATTAAAAGCACTTACAAACATTAAACGTATTTAACAGGTAGAAACACAAGGGGGGATAATGGATAATTAAAGCCAATATTTTAGGGTTAATAAATGCTAATTTGTAAAATAATAATAATAAAAAATAATAAATGGTTGGCGGGTATATTTGCCAAATGAAATATTTAAATGGACAAAATACTAAAAATCTTACGAAAGGTCTCTCTTTACGTTATTTCTCAGCAGGCAAAGTATAGATGTTAGAGTTAATTAATTTAACTTATGTAACTTCAGTTTAAGTTCACTGTTTAGGTAACTATCTGTCTTTGACACATTAAAGTGTAATGCAGCTATTTTCACTTTGAAGGGTAAGTCCACAAAAATTATGCAGTAACTATATTGAAAGTTTCAGACATATTTTAAGTAAATATTTATCTCTTCTGTGTGACATTTTGCAGCCTTTTTTAAAATAACAAGATTAACTGAGTATCTGTGTGGACTGGACAAAGAAATCTATTATAATGTGTCAGTTATGCCTGCTGGAAATTAAAATATGACATCTGTACCTGTCAAACAAGAATTGAGCCGACAAGGTGCACCATTAGAATATATTTAAAGCAAGACTTTGACTTTGAAAAAAGAAAGAATAAAGTCTTCATCTTTCAAAGTTAATATTGTGAGGAGTTAAACACCATTGCTCAGCTTAATATGATCAGGGGTTTTGCAACCACAGCCTTACTTTGTCACTGTCACTTGTGGACTTGTGGTCTGCTGCAGCTATTTTTGAACTTCAGACACTGTTATGTAACTTTTCTGTTACTTGACTGAGTTAGTCTGACTTTACATCTCTTTTTATGCTCCTTTTACATCACATTATATTAGTTGGTGTAATGCATTGCCATTCTAGCTTCTGTCCAGCAGAGACATTGTAAATGGTGTGTTTTTCAATACATACACATTTTTTTAAGCAGTATTTCAGTAATTTGAGCCACTAATGTTTTGTAGATCCTGGTGTGGAAGGAGCTGGACTATGGCACCATGGCAGAGAGTGAAAAGCAGATGCTGGTGTCAGAGGTGAACCTCCTGAGGGAGCTCAAGCACCCAAACATAGTGCGGTACTACGACCGCATCATAGACCGGACCAACACCACACTGTACATTGTCATGGAGTACTGCGAGGGTGGGGACCTGTCCAGCCTGATCTCCCGATGCATCAAGGAAAGGTGACTGTGACTTCTTAAAATATAAATACAGCTTACGAGTCATGACTCCACTCTACAGCTGTGCTTCTTGACAGAATCTGCAGGATTAAGAGGGTGTGTTTTTTTGTTATGACAGGCGTTATTTGGAGGAGCAGTTCATCCTGCGTGTCATGGCACAGCTCACGTTAGCTCTGAAGGAGTGCCACAGGCGCAGCGACGGCAGGGCCACGGTTCTTCATCGAGACCTGAAGCCAGCCAACATCTTCCTCGACATCAGGCAGAATGTGAAGCTCGGAGACTTTGGCCTCGCCAGGATACTGAACCACGACACCAGTTTTGCAAAGACATTTGTGGGGACACCGTACTACATGTCTCCAGTGAGTTTAGAACTGTTCAAGTTTTTCTTCCCAAATTACATTTTTTAGGGAACATTTGGAGCATTGAACTTGACCTCTCAACCCTCCTAATCATCACCAAGTCTTTGCCTAATTAGCTACCTTTGCTTCTATTTGTCACCATTTTTCTTTCAGGAACAAATAAACCGGATGTCGTACAACGAGAAGTCAGATATTTGGTCACTGGGATGTTTGCTGTATGAACTGTGTGCATTATCGTAAGTTTTCTAACTCCTCTGCTCAAGCTGATTTTTCCCAACAGCCGGTTTTTGGACTGCTAATCTGACATTTTCCATGGATTTCTCCTCTTTAGTCCTCCATTCACTGCTTACAACCAAAGAGAGCTGGCAGAGAAGATCAGAGAGGGAAAGTACAGAAGAATCCCGTACAGATACTCTGAGGAACTCAACACCTTGCTAAGCAAAATGCTCAACCTGAAGGTTAGAAATGAGTCATTTAACAATCCCATGACTTACTTGAGATGACATAATTTTTTTAAGAAACTTCTCTTGTACTTCTTCACCTCTGAAACGAGTCACTTCATGTTGGGATGTAGGGTTTGGATACAGTTGTCATTGTTTTTCTTTTTACCAGGACTATCTGAGGCCCTCTGTGGAGTCGATTCTCCAGAGCAGCCTGTTGGCTGATGCCGTGGCTGAGGAGCAGAGGAGGGCACAGCTGCGACTCCGGAGGAAGTCTGCAGACTCTGACTGTCCCCTTCACAAGCCGGCTGAACCGTCACCTTGTGCCACGGAGCTCAGACTCAGGGAACAGGCTCTGCGGGACAGAGAAAGGGCCCTGAAGGAGCGTGAGGAGAGGCTGGAGCGTAAGGCTTTTCCGTCTACTCCCCTCCCCACACTAAACAACTGTGACACAGCCATGACGATACATAACCCCCTGCTGACCTGCAGCTGGGCTTTTCACAACCTAAAAAAACTTTTTTTTTATCAGAGTTAATAGTGTTGCACTGATAGCTTAAGTAAATTTTAGACCTGTAGGTGAGGTTGAGTTACTTTGTCATTTTTTTAAAGTATCAATTTCCACTTAATCCTAGAAACAAACTTTGTGCAGGAAAACTAGTTTAACAGGAACAAGTTTGAACTTGTTTCTTTTGACAGAACTGTTGCAGCTAAATGTTGGCATACTTTCAGTTTCTTCCATATCTACAGAACCAGAGGCAGGGAGTGTAATAGCATGTCCACCACATAAGCAACTTAGTTATGTTGAATTAAAAAACGTTGGCGTCATATGGCAAATATATTCTACAGATTCCTATAATAATGATGTCTTTTGTTGTCTTTTCATCACAGAAAGAGAGCAGGAGCTTTGCGTCCGTGAGCGACTTTCAAATGAGAAGCTTGCGAGGTGAAACTTTGTTATTAGGAGGCTTGAAATGAAACATTCTACAATGATGTCTTTTTAAGTATCACCGACTGATGCAAACTCGTCATCAATCTGCTGTTTCAGGGCGGAGAGTTTACTGCAGAATTACAACCGTCTGCAGCAGAAGAGGGACGTGGCACTCTACTACAGCAAGGACATAGGTATGGGAATCGGCCGAAGACCTCTGGACTTAATTACCCGAGACGAGAACTGAGCAGCGTTTTTATGGGTTTATGCTTCTGTTTTGAATGTGGTTGACTTAAATCAAGTTTATTTATTACTTTTAAATCATGTAAATACTGTTTTTTTATACAACAATAAAGAACTCAAATAAACCTGTATTTTTAATTAAAAAAATCAGTTCATAAAACACATCCAACAATCTGATATCTTAATATGATCATTTGCAAAGACTGTTGTCAGTTCTGCCTGATGACAAAAGGTTTAATCTCACCTTTGTTGATCTCTGACTCCTTACTGTTTGGTCACAGATGAGGAAAACCTCTCTCCGGGAAAGAAGAAGGTCCACTTTGCAGGTGAGAGCAAAGAGAACCAGCGTCCCCACAGTCGTCAGAGCGTCGCCTCCCAGGAGCTGATTTTGAGGAGGCTGCAGGTGGCAAACCTGCGAGCTCAAGCACTGAACGAAGTGGAGAAGACCTGCCAGTTCAGAAGCAAACAGATACTCGGCATCCGCTGATGACTGACTGATGACTGAATGTGAACTCTACTGAAGGCGATTAGTCGTAATAACTGGATGTAAATTTAGGCTGTATTTATATTATAACTGCGTAGCTGTGACGGGAGTGAAGTGAAATGATTCGATCCTGTGTGTTGTCATTTGTATATCTGTTAGTGTGGTTTGCTGGTGTGATTGTGAATGTGCTGTCTGTTCTTCCTTTAATGAATGGAAGTGATTTTTCATTCACAAACTTGAAATATAAAAAGGGAAGATTTTTATTAAATGAATTGTATCTGTAATAATACAACGGATTAAAAAAAATCATCTTTGGATATTTTTTTGTGTCAAAGATTCATGCATAGTAATAGAAATATGTATTATTTATTCATACATATGTATACCAAAACATAGATATGCTGTCACGGTTTTGTTTGACCTAGAATGCCACAAAAGTTTTTTTAAATTCGTATCATTGTTCTGTAGGTTCTAATAGGGATTTTTAGGGAAACCTACTGTTATACATAAATAAAGACAATTACTCAAAAACAATTAGTCTTTAATCACAGTTACAATTATACTACAAATCCGTCCTACAGTGTTTCATCAAGGCAGATAACTCCCACAGGGGGTCATCAGTTTCCCATGAAAAGAGCAGCTGCTGAATTGAAAGAGTCTTTAGCCAGTGATTACAGGCAACTCAGCATGAACCTTTACATCTAACAGGCATTTGTTCTTGATTAATAGCAGATTAGACGATATAATTAAGAGGAAGTTATATTATGTTGTGATCAATTATAGGTCTTCCGGTTAAGATTAAGAGACTAATAATTGAATATGTTTCAAATAATGAAGGTTGAGCCTAATTTTTCTACCAACAAAATTTTTTAAAAAAAGAGATATACCTATGTTTGGTTAAATTCCCACAAAAACTCCTTATTATCTTTGTTGTTTTAACATAAAAGACTTAGGGCAGACAGATCATATTAAATCACAGGCAAACCAACCACTGGAAGACATTTTAAGTAAAGCATGCTGAGCTAAAAACAAGATGATCTTATCTTACATTTTATTATTCTTAATAATGACAAATTACTCTAATTATTTAGAGATAAAAATAACAGTTTAGTACAAGGTGCAAGGTACAAAGTAATTATTCGTCGTGTGCAATTCAAGATTTCACAACTGAATAGATTTTTTTGAGTAATTTATACAGTACAAGACATAAATAAAATAAAGAAGATAGACTAAAAGAGCTAAACATACATTACTTACATTACATAATATAGCCTATCATGACCGATGCTTCTCTGTTTACATGAATATCTGCTGAATATGTTTCAAAGTTATAATAAATTAGGTTTTTAACTGAATTATCAGCTCTTAAACCGATCATGGGTGTGTTATAAATTCATAGATACAGCTCGATTAAGGCGTCATTGCGAGATTACGGTGCCGTTAGCGTGTGTAGCAACCGCTGTTGTCTGGCTCGTTTGCTCCGCCCACTTGCGAGAGTTGCAAAATTAGACCAATCAGATTCCACCTGGTGCCCTCAACCAATAGAAATCGGCGGAGGCGTGTCCTAACTGTGCCTTGTTCCGTGTGGAAAGTTTACCGGCTCGGGTGCAAAGTTTCAACCGTCTGCAAACCGGAGCGCATCGGTTAACGTCTCTGAAATATGCTGGCGAGGACGGCAGTGTACTTATTCGTTATCTAGAATCGTGTCCTGGATAAATTTCAGCCGGGGTTGTCTTCATATTTCAGTGATGCTGCCGTCGCCGGATAAGAAACAGTGAATGAAGACGTCGTTAGCATTGATCGTATTGTCTTAGAGAGCCACCTAGCTTAACGTTACTCGTTAGCTTGGAGTTGCGCTGGACCGGAGAGCTAGCTAGCTGATGTCCCAGTGAGCTCGTTAGAAGACTCACTGAAACGTTATTTCACGGTAACTCGAAACTTGACTCGACGAAGGGGAAATGGCTTGTGAGCCAAATCGTGTCCGGTTGCTATGTATGCTCTCGCTGACTTTCGGGTTTTTCATTGTGGAAGTGGTGGTCAGCCGGATGACCGCATCTCTGTCAATGCTTTCGGACTCCTTTCACATGCTGTCGGACGTCATCGCCCTGGTGGTGGCTCTGGTGGCGGTGCGATTCGCCGAGAAGACCCATGCGACCAACAAAAACACCTTCGGGTGGATCAGGGCGGAGGTGATGGGGGCTCTGGTTAACGCCGTCTTCCTCACGGCGCTGTGCTTCACCATCGTCCTGGAGGCTATAGAGCGCTTCACCGAGCCACACGAGATCGAGAGCCCGCAGATGGTCGCGGGGGTCGGCGCCGTCGGGCTGCTGGTCAACCTGCTCGGACTCTGCCTGTTTCACGGACACGCCGGCGGGGGCCACGGGCACTCTCACGGGGGGCACTCTCACGGAAATAAGAACAAGAGGGGCAAAACCAGCAAGTCCCAGAGGGCTGGAAACGGGTCTTCGGGAGAGGAAACCAACAACTTGGTGGGAAATCACAACAGTCCGGGTGATGTAAGACAGAGAAATGGTAAGTGGGGGAGAACTGGGGCATTTTCGCGCTACCTTAAGTCACAATTTTAGTTTTAATCTTGTATTTTTTTACGCTTAAATGAACACTAAAGATCAGTACTGAGTGTCCTAACCCCCCACAAATCCTCCCTCATTTATCTGACAGCATGTGCCATAGATTATCTCCATTGTGTGCTGTCCAGATTGCACAAGAGTACATACGTATCTTCACGGTAACAAGAGAATATCCTCCCATGGTGACTAATCCTAATTGATTCATCTATGACAGTGGCATCTAGACATCTGTGCCCAGTGTCAGACATTTGTTTGGGGGGGGGGGGTTATCCTATCCTTGGAAACGTTGCCACCCTCACTGACAAACGCGTAAAGCATTGAGTTTCACGCTCCGTAAAGCTGACCACAGTTTTCTGGCTTATCAATGCAGATATGTGGGAGCTTGTGTAAGACTTGGAGAGCCAAGAAGGGTCCATTTTTTGACAAGTTCAAACTTGTTCAAGTGTCTTATCAATCGAAATTCCTGAAGACCTCGTGCATTATTACTCTTACCATGTGAATTCCTACAGAATAGATAAACTGATTGTTAGAAAACCTACTTTACTGTCAGGATACTAGAAGCATTCACAAGAAAATAAATAATTGTTTCATGTCTTAATTGTTGTTAGAAAAGAGTTTTATGACCACTTGACAATTAAGCAACAGACCACCCCCATGAAAAGCTTCCTCCTCTTCCCCCCTTCCCCCCTTCCCCCCTTCCTCACTGAAGGGTTTAACTCTTACAGAAGAACATGTCTCCCCCACACTGTTAGGCCCCGCCAGTTTCAATAAATGGAGGCTATATCCTTCCCTCCTCCATGCACTGATCGCTGCTACTGGACCATACATCAGTGTAGCCGGGGAGCTGACAGCCCCAGCCACACCATTAGCTGCTGATAAATGACCCGGCTGGGTCCTTGTGTGGGAAATGAGAAGCCATTGCTCAGGTGCCATTTCCTCAGAGTTGTTTACTCTACTTGCATTTAATAGTTTAATCTGCATGATTAATATTAGTAGTCAACTGATATGGATTTTTCAGTGGTCAATATTTAGAGAGCAGGGCGGCAGACGGCAGATTTACAATGCTGATATCATATCTAAGAAAAGTCATAATAATTACATTATTCAGTGCAAACTGTAATCAAATACATGGTTAGTTTAGCCAGTAACATGTTGTTTAGACTATTTTTAAAAAAAATAATAATATAGTTATTCATCGACAAAATAGAAAAACACTTTGGATTACTTTGTAGATTTCAGAACGCTCTTTTATAGAAGGGAAAGTGCAGTACAAAACTTTTACAGTCAAAAGGTAATTGCTTTTAATACACTTTGTGCGAGATGTAGAAAAAGATGACTGTGTGGTTTCGCTTCTAGTCACTCCTGAGCATTTTTCTTTGTAATGGGACGTGGGATTTCCCCACTACTGCGGCAGCTACAACCCATTCAGCTTGTTGTGTGATAAATTTGAGCGTGGTGTGTTTGATTGAGTTAGTCGTTCAGCTTTTGCTTGGATGTCCCCAAAAACCCTCTGAAGCACTGCTGAGCTACATGCTGTTTTCTGATTAAGAGAATTGTACAAAATGTAAAATGTTTATTTTAGGAAAACAAGAGAATTAACATAATTAATTTCACATGATTAATTGTCCTCTCTCATTGTACTGGTAACAGTATCATTGTAAGACTACTGATATGGCATCATACTTTTCAAATGTTCACTGCAAATGCGCCATTTTTTGCTTACTGGCTTCACCAGCTCAGACATATGCAGATACAGATGGTCTCAAATTGCCAGATAACCTATAATGTGAATTGCAGTGTGTTTTGGAGATTTGGATCCCACATGCTGGACTGTAATCCAGCTTGGTTGTCTGATATGTTTATCCTGTTTGTAGCCCACAGCGCTTATAGCAAAGACTGGATCACAAGAGAATCGCCTCCCACAGTGAGAGCTGCAATAACGCCAGAAAGAAAAGTATAATAGACTGAATGTCTCAGTAAATCGTCCTTAATCAACCTCTCGGTTCTGAACCGAGCAGATCAGACACATGTCATCTGATTACATTGCAAGCTGAGTTTTTCCCTTTTTTTGTTTCATAAGTTTCAAACGAACTTGTGCTTCGGTGGCTTTTGATAGCATCTTTGAATCTACATACTGCAAACTTCATTTTTACAGCTTTCTTTTCAACCATAATGAGACACTTGTTTGTTTTTCTCAAAGCAACATTTCAACTGTGGTTACAGTTCCTGTGCTGTATTTATATGTCATTTTAAATGTTGTAATAGTCTCTCAGTGTTACAGTCGGACTCATTATGAAACTTTCACTTCATTTTTCCCTGAACAACCTAACCTTTTTGTTTTTATTCTTCAGATATCATCTGCAAAGACAGCGCAGAGGTGCAGATGAACGGCAACACCCACTACGAGGAGGTGGACGGCGACCACGACTCCTCGTCTCAGCTGAACATGCGCGGGGTATTCCTGCATGTGTTGGGTGATGCCCTGGGCTCCGTCATTGTGGTGGTCAACGCTTTGATATTTACCTTCGTGTGGCAGCCCTGTAGAGGTGATGAGGAGTGTCGAAACCCATGCATCAGCAGCCACGACACAGACCACAAGCATGTCAATCACACAGTGGTCGAGGTAAACAGCACCGGGTGGAAGGTTGCTGGCCCCTGCTGGGTCCTCTACCTGGATCCCACACTCTGTATCATCATGGTGGGCATCCTGCTGTACACGACCTACCCGCTGCTCAAAGAATCGGCCCTCATCCTGCTGCAGACCGTGCCCAAGCAGATCAACATGCACCGGCTCAACGAGCGGCTGCTGAGTCTGGACGGAGTCCTGGCCATCCATGAGCTGCACATCTGGCAGCTGGCGGGCAGCCGCATCATCGCCACCGCACACATAAAGTGCCACGACCCCACATCTTACATGGAGGTGGCCAAGCGCATCAAAGACTTCTTCCACGACGAGGGCATCCACGCCACCACCATCCAGCCGGAGTTTGTCACGTTCAACTCGGAGTCTCGGGACTCCCTCTGCGAGCTCTCCTGTCGGACTCAGTGTGCTCCGAAGCTCTGCTGCGGCTCTGCAGACAAACACAACCCAGGCTCTGATAAAAAGGCCGGCAGTGACTGCAAGGCTCCCGGCGCCTCGGCCCTGGAGGCGATAAGTGAAACTTCAGAGCAGACCGCAGTCATTCAGGTTCGCCCTGAGGCAGAGGTTACCATCACGAGAGAGGTGGAGTCATCTCTGTGAGATGGCGGGGAACAGCTGGGAAACAGAGGAGAAGCTAAACCCATTATCATCAACACTGTTATCTTTCTGACTCGTGACTCAGTAAAGGCGCCGACATGAAATAATTTTCGATAAGCTTTTATTTTCTGTCGTTGCCTCCAGTTGTGGCTGAAAAACCCTCCCCATCTGTGTGCACACGTTCAATCTTTCCTCCCTCACACCCTTCACCTCTCCCCACCTCTCCCCTTCCCTCCCAGCCTCTCCTCTGCCTCTCGACCCCTCTGTTATTGTCTGTCTGTTGCCCTGGAAGTATGGTGGCGATGCATGTTGGGGTTCACTGATCTTATCTCCTCCAGAAGAGGAGCGAAGCCTGCATGAGTGTCCCCCGTTAGCACCGTGTTGTGAAGCGTCATCTCGTCCCATGGTGTATTTTTTGTGCCAAAGCTTCTCACTGCAGGACTGAAGGGATCTTTGAGACGTCCTCTCCTCCAAAAGGACACACACAACACATGCAAGTCGGAGCACACATCACAAGGTTATTTTGTTTAGCCTATGGACCTGTTGGCAAAGAGTCTACCTTTTTAGTTTCTTTGCGTAGGCTTTGAGCAGATCTATTTTCTTACCCTCTGGCCCCAAGTGGAAGAGTATTGTCTTACATACTAATTTAAGTATTTAAGTTATTAGAAATTATCTATATCTCTCTGTAGATGCTGTTTGTAATTAGTTTGGATGATAGAAAACATTTTTGCAATTTTTTCTGTCTTTGAATTTTTTGGACAGATCATATATGCTGTAGTCAGTTTTTTCCAAATGTGACGTTTTATAATTATTCAGTTTCCTCGAGACTTTCTCTGGCCTTGACTCAGTTTTAATTGCATTAGTTGGATGCAGAAGCCGTATCGACACCTCTCTTACCTTGCCTTTTAAACAAACTGCTGTGGTATAGCACTAAGTACAGTAGACACGGTGTAAATGAAATTCTTGCAACGGCACAGTCACCTAATAAAACGTTCGTTCACAAATTTCAATGCCTTTCGAGCCAGAGGGTTGGGTCTGTTGTGAAGAAATGAGCACTGTCGGCCGTAGTGGGAATAAATTACTACTATTCTGTTCATGAATCTGTACTGGAAAGCTTTCAGATGATGGCTGTTGATTTCAATTTAAAAAAAAAAATCCTCTTGAATGTCTTCGACGCCTTGTCACAGTCCATGCTGAGGGAGGTTTTTTTGTATTTCCAGGACGTTCTGATGTTTGCATGACCAAAATTGAGACTCGGTGTTCGACTCTTTTGGAGCTCCACGCAGAAGCTCCAGTTGCTGCTTACCAGTACCTGCTGGTATCCCCCAACATTACTCATAACTGTGTAGGGATTAGGGAATGACTCATCTTATAGCTTTTCTGTCCTCTGTTTTGGACAGCTGAGCCGGCTATTTTTTTGCTGAATTGAAGTCCGTATGGTGGCCTTGGAACTTTTATGATTTTTCACTCTTCACCACAGATTTCATCTTGAGGCAAATCTTTGATGTGTTTCAGATTTCCACTCCCGAATAAATGTGTATGCAATATATAACTACGTGCTGGGAAATGTATTTTGATGCGTTCCTTCATTTGTTATGTCTGGTCACTTTTATTCCGTGTCTTTTAAAACTTGAGCTCTATGTGCAAATTGAAAAGTGTTTTCCTTTTTTTTTTATTTTAGATATCTGACATGTCAACGGATGTGTTTTTGATATACTATATATCCACAGTACCTGTCCAATGTGTCATTGTGAAATAAAAAAAAAAATATGGCTGTTTGGTACAGTTGATGAACCCAAATCTGTTCTCTGCTGCCTTCTTTCTTCTCTTAAAGTGCTTAATTTACCTCTTAACCCTTTTGGTCAAAATAAACTGGTGTTATTTTTTTATTTTATCATAAATTTGGATGCTGTGAGGGGTTTAAAATCAAGGAAAAGCCAAAGGGAACAGACATCTTTTAAAAACCTTTTTGATCTTTCTGAGACTTTGGAGGAGGCTGAGTGTTGAAGTAAAGATAGTTAAGCATTAACACCTTTTACCTTTCACCTGCCCTTGCTCCGGGGCAGAGCTGGAGAGGGGTGGCCAGGTGCTGCATACGCCCCCTGACCTCACCAGGTGCCTTTTCTCTGCCAGAGTCGGAGGATTGTTGGCTTGCAGAGTTATGGATGGATTACTGAGGGGGGGGGCCTACTGGATTCAGGCCCAGTACTCCTGGATCAGAGCCTCCATGAAGTGACGGTTAACACAACTGTTAACAACCACAAAGAGATGCCAAAGAGAAAAAAACACAACTGCAGTAAGATGCAAAACAGTTACAGAGTGTTTTTAAACCAAATTAGATCTGATCTTGAGCCAGTTTCATTCAGGATTCTTGGAAAGTTGGTGCTGTCTCCCGGACCAGCCCGCATTTCCACCGAGTTTTTAGCAAAAAGTTTTATAATTAAAGATGCCTCATCAATAAAGGGCATTACACATTTCATGACAACCCAATTTTTTGATCAAAATTCTCAGAACGGGTCAAAATAAGATGTGCAAACTGAAGCAAAACTGGTCCCATGAAGGTAAAATGAATAATCAAACAAATAATCAGAAGAGAAAACCTTCAAAACTGTTCCCTGATTGATCATGTGATTCCTTGCATATCAATAGTAAAAGTGACAAGAAGCCATTGATAAACTAAACTGGCTTCACTTGTAATTTATGTTCAGTTTTGTTAACGGTCTTCAGTGACTGAAAACCAGTTTCTTACAGTGCCAGTGCAAACTTTGATCTTTTTTTTGACTTTCCTTTTGATCCATAGAAGTGTGAAGCAGATTAAAGACAACATGAGTTTAAAGGAGCAGAGGTTGAGCACAGGTCGTAGTAACTTTACTGTACTTGGCCTACAAATCCAGTTTCTCCAAAGTTACACTGCAATTAAGATTCATGCTTTTCTCTCTCCACAGTTACATGTTGATTTGTAGTTAATACGCCTGTCAGTTCTTTGTTATTGTGTTAAATATAGGGGAGTTGTACAGAATGGAAATACTTCATACTTGACATACTTGTAATACCTGACTTACATAAGTTATCGACTCGTGTTACTTTTTAACCACTGCAAACAGGTAACAGGATGTAGGTTAAGAAGGTAAAAAGCTTTAAACCTCACATGAATTCTAACATTAATGAGGAAATTAAGGTTAATTGTGGTAATAATTAATTCAATGTTTATGAAGCCAATGAAACTAGAAGCACATAGAAGTAAGATAAGATTTAACCCATTTTTACAGTTTTGACTATTAATCTCAACACAATCTGCCACACAAACTTGCAGTGGAAGTTTAAAGATCCCCTTCACTCAACATGTGTCAGACTTTGATAAAAAAAACTGTAACTACTTGTACTTGTAACTATGAAAAGTTTATTACAAGTGTTTTCAGCTTCCTCTCCTGAAGAAAGCGTCGTCTGTTCACTTCCCTAAAATTTTAGTTTTAATCCAACGAGCTTCGTTTGTTATGTAACAAATGCAAAAGTCAATCACAGGTTAAGAAACCTGAAGGCTCCAATAGAGTAGACTTGTCAGTACATAAAGTGAGAGTTTGCATTAGCACAGATGCTAACACTGTGTTAGCCGCTGCACATTACGAGTAACAAACAACATAAGAAACAGCAAAGATGTTAGCTTTCAGTAGCATTATTGTACATCTGCTAATTATTATTTTTGGTGCATAACTGAGTTATAAACTGAGTCAAAGTCTGACTGAGGCTGAATCTCTAAAGTTTTTTCTCATGCTAACATTAGCCATCTTTATTCACACTGCTCCTTCACAGGTCAACCCAGCGAAAACAGCAATTATGGGCGGGGCATGAAGCCTGTGATTGACAGACCAAGAATTTCTAAACCATGGAGAAAGAGTAGATGCATCTCTAGTCTATTTTCAGAGCTTTTTTGAGAACTTTTTATATATAATAACCCTGTTAAACAAAAATATCACAGCACATCTGGAGAGGAACTTTAAATATAATTGTGTACAAGGTGAGAAATTTAGTTAAATCCTCACTGAAAACCATATAATTGCATACAAAGCCACATACAATGTCGATGTATCCTTGAAATCCAACAGGATACCTGTGGTTCAGGTCCTCTGGTCGAGCTACAAAACC
>JAPZDV010000023.1:22770127-22781660 GCA_029814665.1 Acanthurus lineatus
ATCTTTTTTAGACATCATTAGGTGAAAAATACAAATAAATACAAATGTTTTGTCTTGGTTATTAAAAAGTAATCTCCTATATAGTGCTGATTAATTTAGTGAGCAGTGGAGATGATCAGAGGTTGGACTTCAGGATGGAAGGATGAGAGGAGGTTCAATTAAAAAAAAAAAGGCTTGGAGCTGCTTGTTCATAAAAACAAAAGAAACAAACATGCATTACTTTAATTATTTGGCACTAGTTGAGAAAAATTGAAAACTGTAATATGTGATCAAGCTGTTGCACAAACACAGAAAAACTGACATATATAAGGAACAAACCGAGTGAAGGACACGAACGAGTGACGGTTTGATCCCATCTCACGAGCTGTGAATATGACCGGTGTTATAATGTGATACTTTTCCATGTACAGAAAGCATGAATCACCGCCCGGGCGGACGGCGAGTGTTGATGGGGTCAGAGCAGGGTGATATGATCTATGAATGGCACCGCTCACTGCTGGGCACCTCCCAGTCAGTTAAGGCCAGGTCCATCCAGATAAATCACTTCCTGCAGAGAAAGGAAGGCGAAACAGCACTTAAGTCATTATCCAACAGCCTCCTGTAATGGCTCTCAATCTCCAAATCTAATCAGTGGCTTGCCACCACAAAGGAGACTCGCCGCCTGATTAAATGCAGGTTCAAGTGGTGGAACCGGTGTCACTTTGTGGTCTTTTAAGATCGGAAGGAAAAGGGGGCTGTGTTTAAACACCTGGGGTGGAGGGGGGCTTAGCAGGATTAGCAGGAACAGTTGGAGTGGATGATAAGTGACGTCAGGCAGGTGTTACACTCTTAAAACACGCTCTTTCTATTGAACCAAGAGGAAAAAGTGGCTGTTTAAAGTCACTCTAACATTCAGGGATAGTTCATCAGTTAAGGAAGCATGTTAAATGTCAAGGGGTACGCAGGGCGGTCTAATTTTCCGGGTGTTTGCCGTTGTTCATCCCCGAGACATTAGGGAGATTACATTCAATGGTTGGGATCTGGGAGCATCAATCAGGGCTTCGACGTGGCGGCGTGGGAGGGATTTTGGCCCGCTGGCTCTGACATCACCGTCTAAATGGCTGCGCTTGCTTCCACATTCATTCAAGAAATAAAAAGGAGCAAATGAGAAAAAAGAGACCTCTCAGCAATCTATCGCTGGACACTTACAAATGCTGCGGACGGACGGAGCAACACTCAGGACAGTGTGTTTCCGAAAAGTGCCTGCTGGGAGTCCTATTTATCATGATTACACAAGAATGAATGAAGTGACCTGACTAGCAGAAATATGGTGGGATTGGATTTGAGTTGGGCAGCGATTACGCTTGCCAACTCGACTATATAAAACATTACGAGAATCAGACGATCATTTATTTCTCCCACTGACATTTTCTAATAAAAGGCAAGACTTCTCACAGTCTTAGATGCTGATGCAAACACGAATCAGCTCCAACCTGGAGTCTTTTTTTGGGATCTTGCAGACTAAAACTGAAGCCAAAATGCAGCAAAAAGATGGTGAACTACTGGTTCACTGAGGGTTATAGTAAAGCTATATAAAACTAGTTAACTTATTATTCTTCTACCTACACATAAGTTATCTAATGTGCTATTTTATAGGAAGGACTTTGATTATTTAAGTTTCACCCAGAAAGCAAACATTTTAACATTTACCCTTTTTTTAACTTTGTGTTTTGGTGCCCAACGAAATAAAAACAGATCATATTCTTTAATAAAAGAAAATCTATAATACAGGAGCATTTTTATTCTATTAAGATAACAAATAACGAACAAAACTATGCAACAAAAAACATTGCTCCACTGTATTTTTAAGGTGCATATAAATCTTGAGATTTTGTGTTTTGCAACCGGTGTTTTTTTTTGCTTTACTGGCTCTGATGCATCTTCAGAAACCGGGGAGTGACTCAGGCCGCTCTCCTGTCACAGGCTGGGCAGGGGCAAGCAGTTCTTCTGAAGTATCTTAAAGAAACTTGGCTCTTGTCTTTGGAGTCATTTCAGATTCAATCACACTTGATCAACTTGGACCGCGGCCCGTGGTATTTATAGAAAGTTAAACGTTATGCGGTTATAAAGCCTGGCCGAGGCCCAAGAATCTGCCATCGTTTCTGCCTCTGCAGCAAAGCTGAGAGTTGGACATTTCTGGCTCTCAGTGAGGCTCAAAGATGCTCAGGCTACAATAAAACTGAAAGGGGAAATCTTCATTAACAAGCAGCTTGTATTTCAACATGATTAATTGTTTTAACTAAGCAAACTTACAGTCTTGTTTTTTCACATATGGGAATTTAATATTTAGCAAAAGTTTCAATAATTATCTCTTTTCCTTTGCAACGTTTCGTTCTTCAGTCAGAGTTCACTGAGTTCTCACTTCCACCATCTTTTGTGAAAAGTTCTTTCATTAAGGCCTTTTTTCAGCATCATTTTCTTTCATTACCTCTTTCTTCTTTCTTTGTCATTGTTCTTGTACCTTCTGCAGCCTGAGACAAGTTTGCCTTGTATCTCACCAAAGAGCACCCATCGTCCCTCGTAGAGCTTGTTCTCCCTTTCACAGTAAAATACCTCAAATTGTGTACCATCAGATTCCTGACCCACCAACCTCCTCTTTCCCTTGTTATTTCCCCCCGTCAATGACACAATTGAGTCTTCCAGTTAATGATTTGGCCAGCACGGTAATGAAATTAATAAGATGTGTTCAGCTTTTGCATTTTTTTCCCTCCACCACAACAAATAGGACACTTCCTCCTATCAGTCAAATGCAGTTAAAAGCATCCTTCAACTCGCAAAAGCCATTAATGTGACATGATGGATCCTGAAGCACAAGAGGCCATTAAGGCGGTTTAATGAATGGATTAACCGCAGCAGCCAGGTGTCTCCAGATCAATGCTTGATAACACGTGCACCCCAAACCTCAGATGTTTTTAGTCATGATAAGGCTCATCCTTTTACAACAAGATGGAATTTTTCCATAAAAAACCTGCTATGTTTTCCACTTCCTGGAGGGAAAGAAAACTTTTCAGCCTTTATAAAAAATGTCAGAACACTGTTTCTTATACTTATTCTTGTGCTTTGAGAGAAAATTCCCTCAAGACATCAAAAAATATGTCCAGTCAGAAGCATTTAACTCGATTTCCAAAAGAGCTCAAGAGTCAAACAGCATAAATATCAAACTGAGCTAACCTTTTGCTATGAAGCAGAATTCCTCCGCTTCAGACTGTTTGCTGGCCTTCTTCATCTCTGTGAGTATTGAGATTATTGATTGGCAGGCCTCCCTGTCCTCATTTGCAGTCATGCTTGCTCCACTTTAACCAACGACAGATAATCATATTACGTCGGGATAAACTCCACCGTCAAGGCCGTTGACGTGATCACAGAGGCTCTCGCAAATCAGACAATGGCTTTTTGTATCAGCATCTAATGGTTTAAATCAGTCAAACATGCCTAAACTGAACCATGAGCTTTCAACTACCAAAAACTCCCACGAGCTCACCAAAGAAACAGGACACACTTTCAAATTTCAGTGAAAAACAACATCAAAACCACTTTTAATATAAGAGAAAAAAGTACTTTTTGCATAGCACAAACAATTACTATAAAGCAGGGCTTGGCATCGGGATGGAGAGAGCAGTGAAATCATTCAAAGAAGGCGCAAATATTGCCAGTTTTCAGTTTTTGCTCCTTTGCAATTTTCCTAAAAACAAAAATACAGCAAAAGCAATCAACTCTAAAATTTTTGCACATTCACTCAAAGAGTTAAACTGAGCACTTAGAGCTGAATAACTCATCTTCTTCTTCCTGAATCTAAAAACTGATCAATCACCGCTCACAGAGGTCAAACCGACACATCAATGTAGCTTATTGTAAATATCAGAAGTTACTGAGACAAAATGCTGTTGGTATTTAACTGAGGATCAATGATGAAACTGGTGACAAAGTAATTAGTAAGATTTATTTTCCTGAGCAGTTTTATCCAGAATACACACTTAATAATTCAGTCTAATAGTGTGTTGTGGTCCCGACTCTTTTCTAAGACCCTCACTCTGGATATATTTGCTTTTAGCAGGGTGAACCTGCCAAGATGTATGAACTTGTCAGGTCTTCAGTCGAGCTGGCAGCCTCTCTCTCTAAACCCCTCCCCTTTCTCGTTTTTCTGTGTGTGTGTGGGCTTGATTGAAAGAGTGTGTGTCAAGTCAGGTCGCCAGCTGTCAGTCATCATCATCATCCTGCTCCGCTTCAAATACCTGGTCCCAAACTCGACCAGGTCTTAGACTCAGCTACTCCTCCTCCACCTAATCCTCTGCTTGATTTCTGCCTCAATCCTGCTCCTGCAAAACTCCTCCTAAAACCTCCATCCACCTCCATTCACCCGAGCTGCTTCACTCTGCCTACTCCTTTCCCCTCTCCTTTGCCCTGCACTGCTCCCTGCTCCCGCCTCAGCTTTGGATTCCAGCTTCCAGCCTCAGTTTTCCCAGTTATTCCTTGCCCAGACTCTTCCTCTCTTCCAGCCACTTTGACTCAGATGCTCATTTTTTGTGCTGCTTACTCAGCCTCTGTGTTCTGCACTTTGGTTCTTAGTTATGGACTCTAAACAATTTATTGCTATAAATTAGAAGGTATTAGAATTTGATTTTATCAGAAGGCCTCAAAATTATAAAAAATGCAAGAAGCTCTTAAACAACTAAATGCCACACAGACACACTGGGACCTTCGGATCAATGAAGGTTTTTGGTCTCCAATCTGTACGTTTTGTAAAAGATTTGTCAATGGACTTCTACCATCTAAGAAATTTTGTTTCAGATTACATATTTCACAGATTTAAAGCCTCACGACTTCAGTTTCATGCATTAACATTCTAACACAGAGGAGCTGCACCAACGTAATCTCAGCATTTAACCCACCCAAACAGCAAGAAACGGTGATGGATGAGTGACGTCAATGTGAAGCTCATTGAACTGAACTGCACACGAGTCAGAAATCAGACTGATGCATCACACAGCAGATCTGCAATTTATGTCAAACATTCATCTGCTTAGAAATGCTTCATATTCTTGAAAAATGTAACTCATGATGAAGCAGAAATGTAAATTCTCCCTCCATCTTTGTTGCTATCATCAAATCACGTGTCATCATGGAAATACTGACCGTCTTAAATCAATCATGAGGTGATTAATTTGTGGTCTCTCCTTTTTTTTCTGTTGTCCAATATTAATTTGTGGATATTAAACAGATCAGTGTAGTGCTATCTGACAGGAGACAATGCTCTCATCTCCAAAAGTGACTACTCACATTAGTTCGATTCCAAAAAAACTGCAGTGCTAGATGAGCAAATGCAATCAGTGCTTAAATGTTTGCTAGAGAGCCAAAGTAATGATTGGATGTCTCTGCTCTGTAGGCTTGGCATCATCAGATGTTATTGCATTGACACTGACAAGGATGACAAATGAATAAATGGTCCTGGTGCATTAGTTTTTGAATTGGTTCAGGCTGCGTCCTCATCAACATCTTTACATCACTGTGTTTTTCTGCTGTCCAAAACACTTAAGAGAAACATTTGCCATGTCCCGTCACTAATGGGGATAGAGGCAGTCAACTTATAGAATAATTATGAGCACGGTTATTTTGTCATTGTTGCAGCTCAGTTTATATCTGTTTTATTTAGCTTTAAATAGAGGTAAATAAAACACAAAAATGTGCATCAAGTAGATTAAGACAAGCAATCATCTAGCAATACTAAAAAGCCCTCTGTGACTGTAATTTTCATTACACTAGAAAACTAAAGTGTTTGATGGATGGAAACAATAGAGACAGTTTTGTAATTCTCAGATCCTTTTGCATAAGTGTTCAGCTTTAGGCTTCCAGGGATGTGCAAGACTTTGTTCTCCATACTGTAATCATTTAAAAAGGATCAGATGAGGCCAATCAGGATTCAAATTAAAGGGGAACTGCAAGTTAATGCATTATAGTCTGTATAGTCTAAAAAGTTGTAGGCTACAAAACCTCTTTTGGCCCCTGTGGGAGCTGAATGAAGCTCCAGCTCCAGGCTACATTAGCTGCTATCAGCTACACCCCAGATTAAAGTAATGAAGGTACCATTTTTCACTGAGGAAGAAAATATTTTTTAAAAAAATGGTTCTGCTTATACTCGTTTGTTGCAGGGGTGAAATACTTGATGAGTAGAGTAGCTGCTCTTTAAATACTGTTTATGCTAAATCCGGTTGTAGCCTGTTTAGACTGAGAGTTAGTTTAAGCTAAATGCTCATGTTCAGTTGCTGACATGTTGACATTTAGGCATGGTGGAGGTTCAGAGGAAAGCAGCAGAATCATAATGGGTGCAGTCAGACTTTTCTCAAGGAGATGATGCTGGTTGTGCAAGACGAAGATCCACTTGAACTCCTCTGTACCATTTATTCATCTAATCCTTGTAATATTTATCATCTTGTGTCGAGTATGTCAGAATGCTAATGTTAACATAAGCAGGCTAACATAAGCATTAAATACAGTTGTATATGATGGGAATGTGAGCTAGAAGATTCCTAAACTGCACTCAGTAAAAAGAGATACTTTGGATAGAAAATGAGAGAGAAAATTTAGAACTAAATTCCTTTATTAACACAGAAAAAAAGAAAATCTATAGTACTCTTGACCGTAAACAGTCTACAGTAATAACCATCAAAGTGTTTTGGTCTGAGCGGAGACATTCAGGGACAAATCCTCTCATTTTTACAGATACATTTCTGAGTGGCAAAGGGATTTCCCTGCAGCTAATATAGCAGTCAGTGGACGTCCTTTTCTAAAAGATCTCACAGGCCAAAATGCAGGGGGAGCCAGAAAGAACGAGAATTTATGGTTCGTCTCAAACTTCGGACTTCACCAGAGGAAGCTTAATCACTGCAAACGTTTATTAATGAGCAGTATTTGTCTGTTAATATGTTCTTTCACTAAAACAAAAGGATGCTACATTCATGGACACATTTCACTACATGAAAAGTCTGATCATGTTCCATCGATGTGCTTTGCATCGTCTATCTTAAAGGAGTTTTTTCTGTAGAAACAGTTTATTATGTTTATCACTACAAGCTTCAACTTGAACCTCATGAGCTGCGGTCAGATGCAATTAGAACATTAAAATGATGGATACTGGTACTCCAGCACTGGTGTGGGTGCATTTCCTGGCATTAAAACAATGAAAATGAGGAATAGGAAAACTGTTAACATAATGACTGAAATCAGCTTCTTCCAAGACTGCATTTCCTTCTTACAGTGAAGAGTTTCACTCAATCACTTTTCACAGCAACCTGATTACTGTTGGCCAACATCAGAATGACTCAGAAGCCAGTATGCATGTGATGCTCGCTGGCATCAGGTGGTTTAAAATGAATCCGCTCCTGTCGCATAGACATCAGATACGGCATGTATGTAATTAATGAAAAAGCCTATGTGGTCTGATACTTACAAGCTGTCTATCTTGGGTTCACAGACTGAGCAGAGAGACTATCTATCTAGCTGCTGATATTATTAAGTGCCCCACAATGTTCTGCTTTTTTTTTTTTTTTGAGCCAGAAAAAGCATCTTCAGCCATTTGCCACTGAAATGCTGCATAGGCGCTTTCGTCAACGGGCAGGAAACTGACGGCAGCGAACAGGATCTCTGCAAGACTCCCACCTCACCTCCTCGCTCACGTATGCTCGGGCGTTTTTTTTTTTTTGCTGTAGGAAATGTTAACGTCAGTGATGACATACAGAGTTTGAACTGTGGAGCGTATGGCAGTGGGGAGGGGCCGAGATGTTTTTTTTTACTCTGTCTGCTGTGTGGCTGCTGACCCCTGACCCGCCTTGTTATAGGACCGCTGCCAGCTTAATGCAACCTTGGCAGAGCCACCACCTTTCCCGCCCATTAGTCCAGTCATTTTCCAGGCTTAAACACATTGCTGACCTATTTTAAGCAACAGAGGGATGGGAGTTGGGGAATATTTAGTCACGGCAGGATATAAAATTAACTACATATTAAGCAGAGATATGCTTAGGTGTGTGATCCTGATGTGTTGTCTTCATTCATGACCTGTTGTTCAGGTAAACACAGGTGAGCACGACAAATTAAAAAACCATAAAAGTCAAGTTTTAAAATAGATTATATTCAAAGAAACATAAAGGAATTACATCTTGGCCAGAGGTAAAATGTGTTTTTCTCCTAACAGCAGGACTTTGCTCTCTCCCTGTGTGATTCAAACAAACTGGAAACCATGAATGGTAGAAAAATGGGCGCACTCACACTCCCATCCACTCCTTTAAAACACCTCTGCCTCCCCCCTTCCCGCCACCACGTGTGAGCGCAGAGTCTACAGTGTGGCTTGGACCGATCGCACAGTGACTCAGGCTGCTCTCCATTTGAAAAATTAAACGGGGGGCCGTTTGGCAGAGTTAAATGAGGCCCCCAGGAAAAAAAAAAAAAAAAACATGCTGAGTTCAGCACAGCTCCTACAATCTCAATCACAAAGGAGGAGGTTGGCGCGCTGATGTAATGGCCGCCGCCGTGCTGCTGCTGCTGCTGCTGCTGCTGCCTTGGCAGAGGAGGAGAACTCGTCAGCAGAGCCCTACTAATTCACCCCCCCTCCTCCACCCCATCCCCTCCTCCTCCCCCACACACCCCAATCCTGGATCAAGGGTACATCAGATATCATTAACAGACAAAAAAAAAAAAGGGCCAAGTTTAAAACCAGACGCGAAGCTGAAAGGATGAGGCTTCCAGTGGGCTTTTCTCTGACTGCAGAGACACAATGTAAGAGAATTTGTGACAAAATCTTTGGAAAAAATTTTGGAAAACTGCCTTTATATTCCAATTCAAAAACCAGGAGAGAATATAAGTTCATTGAGGAAAAAAAGAAAGGTAGAATATACATGCATGTTGAAGGGAGAGTCAAGGAACATGGAAGATGTTACAGGCTCACTGGTAAACCCACCACTCACCTGTCAGCATCCTCCCACCTGTAGAGCAGCTGCATGGTTGTATAACATCCTGCATTAAAAAAAAAAAAAATCAGATGATGGAGCCATTAAAGTAAATGTGTAAATTAAAGGTGATATAAGCAATGATGTACAAGCATTAACGAGCTCAAAGTACAACACAAAAACTGACTTAATGTCTCCAAAAATTGTGTTTGTTATCTGAAGCAATTCCTGGACTTTTTGGTCCGTCTTTGTAAACAAATATTTATTTCCATTACATACTGATAATGTTTTACTCCATGGTTATACCAAAAGTAGATTTATTGTATTTCATTGCTACAATATTCCAGTAAGATATTTAAGTGTTATCTGTGATATAAAAATCAGACTTTCTGGTATTAAGGATATTAAAAAGATGCTTTCTAAAAGGACTGCATCGAAAACAGGTCACAACTAGCTGAAATAAGTTATATATGATAAAAAATGTAACAAAACTAATGAAGACAACTCACCCTGAGAGCAAATCATGAACTTAAAGGTTTACAGATGTAAAAGGAGATAATTAAAAGAAGATTTATCTGAATTGTTTCATACTGTAAGCAGCAATTCTGTCACTTAGCATTGAATTTCAGTGGATTAACAAAGTTCAGTCAGTCATCTGAACCTGGTGGCACTTCACTAAAAGCAGAAATCAAGAAGGATCACATGGTGTCTGTAATTTAAGTTACATTAGCAGCTGCTTCATAGATAATGAATAAGCTGCTGACTTTGTCAAACTGACATGTCACACCAGCACAGCTGACTGTAAACCCATTTTTAAAACCCTATATTTTAATTTAAGACCTCAGCACAGTTTAGCCTGCTGCCTGTAGAGGAGAACCAGATCTGGCAGCCTGATTTTTAAAGGTCATGTGCTGCTTTTTTAGTTTCCAGCTCTTATTCAAAAAAACTCAGGGGATCAGAAGTATTGACTGGAGTGCTCTGGGGTGCAGAAATAACACGTGAATTATTGAAACAGGTGGCATTTACCTTCTTAAAAAAGCAGACAGCACACGAACTGCTTTGAGTTTTTACCTGTGTTAACTTAACCACATTGTTGCTTGTATTGTTTAGTCATTTGAGTGTATCTTCAAGTACTGAATAATTTGTTGCATTGACATATGAGGAGGAGAATCAGTATCACACAACTACAAAAAATGTGAATTGGAATTACAAAATACAATTTGGTTGCACAAAACCCAGTAACTGAGCATGCACTTGCATACGTTCATGGTAAATGTACCATTACTTTCACAGAAGAGTCAGAACTGGGATCAAGAATCTCATTTTATCTTTATGCCAGGAACTCCATTAATGATATTGACAGACATGGAGAGGCATTTTTAAATAAGCACAAAGCAGTCACCGTTGCTGTCTAAGGGCTTGTTAATAGCTTGTTTTTTTTTCTGGAACTTTTCACTTGTTTCTGCAAAAGATGTGTCTTCCTTGTAAATGTCCACAGCCAAATGATGCGCCCAGAGTGTCTTCTTCTAATTTACTGCTGCCGCCTAGTGTTCATGCAGAAACACTGCGCTCATACCCCGAGGAAGTTAAAGAGAAAAAAGGCAAGACTTAAAGCAGATTAAGGGAGAAAATGAAAAACAGCTTTGCTTTGCACACTAGTTCCTGTTTTCTTCAGTATTGAACATAAGGCTTTTATTATTACTGAAAATAAATAATTATTTTGTTGGAAGTTTTACTCAAATTCTCTTTCAGTAAAGCATCTCAATAAATCTACATTTCTTGTTTATTGAATTATTATTCCTATTAAATAACAACGTAATAATTTCACATATTGTAGAATTGTAAAACTATAGTCTGTTGAGTCATAGCTTTACATAACAGCTTCTTTTCCGAAGTGTAAATCAATTCTAAAAAGAAAATATATAGGGTTTTTGTATCTAGTTTTGATAAAACATCGTTTTGAAAAACTAGCTTTTTTTAATTCACTGGATAGAATAATAAAAATCGTAATAGGATTGGTTTGCAGCCAGGCGCAACTTTAATCAATGAATCACTGATTTGAAATCGGAGTTCTACTAGTTTCCCTGACGTTGCGTCCAGGATTAAAAATCAATTCCGGATACAGGCGGAGGAAACGAGACACTTTCAACAGCAGAGATGGTAAGAATCAAATTTATATTACATTTATCGATCTAGTAATATATAGCATTTTATATCATTAATAAATCGCACAGCGTGTTGATGATGTACAGATTATTGAGAAACTTTAAACGGGGTGCTTTTATTCAAACCAAGCTAACGTAAGCTAGCTAACTTTTGACTGCACTGTGAGTAAGCAAAACACCTCCTGTACTGCTAACGTTAGCTGCATGGATGCCGGCGAAATGACGTGTGTTGAAATAAGTACTTCGTTTTCAGTATATTTGGAATGATGATATATTAAATAATTTTAAAACCAATTCGACTTAGATTTGGAAATCGCCGAATAACGTAAAAATAATTGCTTAGCTAATTAGTTTGCTGGTTGGATAGTTAGCAGGCAGGCTAACGTTAGCTAG
>JAPZDV010000023.1:22781760-22792928 GCA_029814665.1 Acanthurus lineatus
ATCAAATTGGAGCCTTACTTTCGTTTTCCCTGTGCTTACCAGCCCTAGTCTGTAAACTAATAACTTAAATTATGAAGCTAAAAATGCAATCACTCATTACCTAAGTGATTCATTGCACTTCTTTATAGTTCGGGGTTTATCCAACTAAAGTAAGCTAGTTTTCTGTCGGACATAAGTTTGACAGCACTGTTAACATTAAGTAGCATGTTTCTTGTAATCGATTGAATGGTTGTATCTGGTTAGTTGCTAGTTGTAGAAGCTGTAATTGATAGCAAGGCATATCAATTATTTAGTCATGTTATTTAAAACCGGAGTCTAGAAAAGTCTATGCTGCAAGGCTCAGAGCCCTTTTTGCGGTCGTTTTTCTTACTGATGCTTAATCCGTCTCTCACTGTTCACTTTGCTGCTGTGAAACTGTAAATTTACCTGTCGTGAGACTAAGAAATGATCATCTTATTTTAACTGAACTTGACATCCGTAAGAAATAGCCTGTAGCGTTAACAAAGAGAGAGATCGCAAATAATGCAAGACAATTATGTAAGCCTAGTTCTTGTCCTATAATAGTAGGTCATATATTTTTTAGGCTCTTTTTAAATATGGCTTGTTGTTTTATCCACAGTTTCGCAACCAGTACGACAACGATGTGACGGTATGGAGCCCACAGGTATGTCCCTGTTTGCCTGAGCCACTCACTGACTTCACACATAAAATAAATGTCTTTTATCAATTGTAAGCCATATTATAATTTGTAAATAAATATTTTGTGTTTATGATGTTTCAGGGCCGCATTCATCAGATCGAGTATGCCATGGAGGCAGTGAAACAAGGCTCTGCAACTGTGGGACTCAAATCCAGAACCCATGCAGTCCTGGTTGCACTAAAGGTACGCTCATTTAATGTTTTATCTGTCAGTGTTTCTTCTCCCCCCAAAAAACTGTAGAATTCTCCCATTAGAATGATTTACTTGATCATATTAATATAAAATTTAGTGACAAAATAATTCATCAACAGTGAAGCTCTGCTACTTCCTGTTGTTGAGTGTAGCTTCAACGTCCTTTTTCATAGGAGAAATGTTTTATCTTTGCCATTTTTGAGCACATATATAAATACTTAAGCATGAAGCAGATTAATAGTAAAAATATTTGAAATATTAAATCATGTTTGACTGCCTGTGTCTGTGTCTCTGCAGAGAGCTCAGTCAGAACTGGCTGCCCACCAGAAGAAGATCCTCCATGTTGACAACCACATCGGCATCTCCATTGCTGGACTGACTGCTGATGCCAGACTGCTTTGGTAGGTCACAGCTGCCTGAATAAAGCTTCTCTCTAAACTCTCTCTCTAAACCTGTGAGATCACAAATGTAATTGGATTCTGATGATACTTATACTCTCTTCCCCACAGTAACTTCATGCGTCAGGAGTGCTTGGACTCAAGATTTGTGTTCGACAGGCCCCTCCCCACATCACGTCTTGTTTCTCTTATTGGCAGCAGTATCCTCATTACTGTTAGTTTGAAGCTCTGTTGTAAAAATGTGGTGCTTTTTTGTACATGTGTGATATGAGTGGTGGGTTTTTTTGTCCATTTTCCATGTGTGAAATGGTGTATCTCTAACTACATGAATTAAAATGCGCATGAAAGAAATCATTGAACCTTAACTGAACCTTCAGAAACCCAAATCCCAACGCAGAGGTATGGAAGGAGGCCCTATGGTGTTGGACTTCTCATTGCTGGCTATGATGTAAGATTGCTAACTCAAATATGTCACTGCTTCTATTTATATTCACTACTTTTGCCTCCTGTAAAAGAGTAAATGTCATAAAAAAATTTCAATTGAATGTCTGACTATAATTCTTTCTTGTTTGTTGTGCTGCACAGGACATGGGACCCCATATCTTCCAAACTTGCCCATCAGCCAACTACTTTGACTGTAAGGCCATGTCCATCGGAGCTCGTTCCCAGTCTGCACGAACCTACCTGGAGAGATTCATGGACAAGTTTTCTGACTGTAAGCTCGAATGTCTTTTACTATCTTTGGTCATTTTGAAACAAGTTTGAACTAAAAGCTTTGTAATGGGAGTCTTTTTATGTAAAACAATGGCAGAGTTGTGAACCAGAACTTATCAGTGTTCTCTCAAATCTTATTTAGAGATTCATAGTTCGAACGTGAATAGCCAAAGTACTAAACCCTGTTTTCCACTGTCTGATTGACCAGTGAAAATACCTGCTTTAAAGAAGTACTGTTTTGTTCTCAGGTAATCTGAACGATCTGGTCCAACATGGCCTCCGTGCTCTCAGAGAAACTCTCCCCACTGAGCAGGACCTCACCACTAAGGTACGCTGAACTCTGTCCACTCCTGTCTGATGTGAAAAGAGAGAAAATATCATTGTCCTAATCTGTGTCTTCTATGAGATGTTCACATGTCCTGCTTGGTGTGTGTTATCCTGGACAGAATTGTGTGATATGGCTAAATAGTTCAAATGTGGGGTTTTTTTTGTTTTTTCTGAGTAGAATAAGTTTTTGTAGTTTGAATATTGTTGATAACATAACTGTTAAACCCAAATTTAAATGAATTGCAAGGATTACGAAAGGATTCAGATCCACTAACATGTTTTCGAAGCCAAACACTAGATGGCATTAAGGATTTTGTGACCATCTTTGAAATGTAATGTGATGGCGTACTGGCCATTTCTTAGCAATATTTCTTATTCTTGTAGAATGTTTCCATCGGCATTGTGGGTAAGGACATGGAGTTCACCATTTATGACGATGATGATGTTGCCCCATTCCTGGAGGGACTGGAGGAGAGGCCACAGAGAAAGGTACTGCCAGCCCAGTCTGAACTCGTGCTTAGTTTGTGTTTTTTTTTGTTTTTTGTTTTTTTTGAGGGGGGGGGTTCCTGCAGCATGATGGATGTAATCAGTCCTAACTAGAACTTTGTCTCAACCTTGTGGGTCGTATTGCATTTAGGTCAGTCTAGACACTCGTCACCTTGAAAGATGTAATTCCAGATCTCACTTAGTCATCGCCCTTGGAAATTACTTGGTGACTTACTTTAAAAAAACAGTCATATTTTTGGGGTCAAGGCAAATATTTGAACTGTTGTGAATGTGAGGATAAACAAGAGCATTAAGGGCATCAAAGTTATGCATAAAAAAGCAGTTATTCAACAGTTTTTTATCAGACTAACCCTGAAGTTTGTGTGCTAACGCCACACCTCTGTTTGTGTCTCAGGTTGCTCAGCCAGCAGACGAGCCGGCCGCTGGACAGGCATCTGATGAGCCAATGGAGCACTGAGGTGGCTTGACGGTTTACTTCCTGTTATGAGAGAGGGGGCGGGCACAAACCCAGTCCAAGCTGACATTTACTGCAAATCACCAGAGTAGCACTCAGAGGAGAAAGTTATTGTTGTAATGTGCCACTTCCTAAACTGTTCTACCAAAATATTCTCTGCTAACATCAACCAATGTGATGTTGCTTTTGTATGAGTAAAGTGTACCATTAAACAGGTAATAAACTCTTTTTTGAATTATGCTGCTGCTCGTCATTACTTTTAACTGCTTACTGAATACACATGTAGCTGACTAAATTATGATGAACAACTTCAGAGGCAACAAAATACAGAGTTTAAAGGGAGACAAATAAACTGCAAGCCTTGATGAGTAAGTTGATAATCCAGAAATTTTATTCAAGTTCTTCACAGTATTTTAATCATAAATATTCATATCCGGGTGCTTTTCTGATCAATAAATAAATACATTATACAAAAGTAAAAATCTTAAAACAACATAAAGCACAAGACAGCAGGTTTGCTCAAAGCTTAAAATTTTCTCAGTACAGAAGACAAGATTTCTCCACCAGAAACACTGATGAGAAGACAGAGAACTATTTATGTCAAACAGGTTTTGTTCCCTTTATTCAGTGCACTTATCTCAACTCTTAACACTAAAGGGTTTTATAAATATTTGTAACATTTCCACATAAAAATGTCTTAAAACAGTTAAATCTAAGTTACATGTTATTTTTGATTTGTGCACTTATGCTAACTGATCCCAAAATGTCATTTTAAACCCAGAGAAATGTGTAGTTTTATTTCAGGAAGCACTACGTTTGATTTTGTCACCTGTGACTGAAACTTACAGGGAAACATCAGATAAATAAAACCGTAAAACGTGAAGACTTCTGCCTCCCACCACCTTTAGTCAACTCAGACTTTCTAAGAGGGAGGCAGCGACTCCCATAATCCCTCACTATGTCATGACAGCATCAGACTGTCTTGTCAGAAATTACTCACTGTGCGTTAAAATGTAATTTAAGGTCCTTGTCTGTAAAAAAAACAAACAAAAAAAGCGTTCATTAGCTGCAAAATTCATCCGACAATGTTTCTGAATTTTTCTTGATTGGAGCTTCAATTGCTCACTACTAGTGTTTTCAAATGTACTGATTCATTGAATAAGGTTGAATTCTAATTTTTTAAGACCTTAAACTGTAATTACTCCTCCTTTATACATAAATAAGGTTATATAAGTGATATAAAACTTCCCTGTACACACTTTTTCTCCTCTGTTCAGTCTGTTCAAGTAAAGATAAACAAGGCCGGTGACACATTTTGCTGCGTTCGCTGAGCTTCACGCCTCTGATCATCTGAGGAGAGCAGATGTAAGAAAGAAGCTGCTCTCACAAACATCAGGTCCAGGCTTGAGTCTTTCTGCAGCCACGTTGGAAGTCAGTGTGAGGCTTTCTTTGCTCTCCTCCTCTTGTTTCTTCTTCTGACGCTGCTGCTGCTGCTGGAGGTTTCCTTCTCCGTCCACCTGGTGAGGTCCTCCATCTTCTCCTGCTCCATCATGGTCGTCATCCTCAGCGAGAGCTCCAGCTCCTTCAGGACTCCGGCCAAGTCCTCCTCTGGGACGCCCAGATCGATTTCACCCCCTCCTTCCTTGTGTTCATTCAGGTCCTCCGTCTCATTTACACTTAAACAAGCCTCCGGCCCCACGTCCACTTCACTTACCGCTGTAAAATCAGCTTCTCTTACACCATCTTCATCAGCAGCACCTGCCTCCTCGGCCTCTCCTCCGCCTGCAGCATCCTCAGGAGTGTTTTCCAGGTCTGCAGCATCACTCTGCGACCTCTCAGCCTCTGTCTCCGTCTGTGGACTGTGGGGCTGCTGATTGTGCTGACAACAGCAGCTGGAATGTTCCCAGAACTGCTGAGGCTCCTGGGAATAATCTGCAGACATCACATAGAAATATAATGAGTCATCAATACATCAGTTTTTCCAGGATTTAATATCTATCTGGGCATATGCAAATATCAAAAATCCATCGCCTAAATAGTCCAGAAACCTGCAGTTACAACTTAAATCTGGACATAATCCTCAATCAGTCTCTGGTTTTGAGTTTTCTAGTATTACTGTGCAGCTAACATTTGTTTTTGGTTCGCTTACTACAACACATGTACTATCTTTTTCAGACTGATTTCCTGTCATCCAGGAAGCCACTCGTTTCATCACAGCTTAAGAAATCATAATTATGAGCACCGTGTCTTTGTTATGTTTGGTAGAAATTGCATAATAGTGTATTTTTTCAAAATATTGAGATCATCTTTTTGCTGAAATTCTCAGGATGACAGTTGAAGCTAAATATCTGAAAGTTTGTTGAAAAACTGCATTGAAAACTAAACCTGCGTTCAATTATGTTGAACGGAAACAGTGGCTGGTTAGCAGGTGGGACATTTTTTAAAAATTATCCAAAAAACAGAAAAGTTTTGACATAAATCAGCTAAAACATGCAAACACTCCCACATGTGCATCTAATGAGGTGATATCAGAGTATTTTAAGTGTTCAGTGTTCACGTACCTTCCCAGTCATCCTGGTTCTTCTTCTCTGGAGCCATGTCGTCCACCAGCTGGCCCTCCTGCATCACCCGAGTGATCTCCGTCAGCTGCTGCAGGAGGCTCTCCTCCTGATCCGCCGTCACCCCCTTCACTCTGCGACACAGACACAAAACTAAATGATCCTCCACATCTTACAACCCTTACATCCGCTTTTAATTCCCTTTAAATGTTGTGTACCTTCAATTAGCAGCACATTTCTTTAAAGCACTAATCAGTAAACTGCAGTAATGAATCAATAAAAAAGATGATGCTTTCAATTTTAATGCAAATTTGGCTCCTTTTCGGTGGGTTGGGACATGATCAGTTTGAATTTGCTTTGATAACTTTCCAAGAAAAACTATTTTTAACACAACAGCTTGAATTTTTTGAGGGTGATGTTTAAAAATAATATATTAACATACACATTTTTTTATTTTAAAGATGAATCCAAAGCTCTCAATAAGATTTTTTACCTCCTCTTGTCAGTGAAAACACTTACAAGAAGAAACTAATGTCGACAGGTAACAAACTTTTTGAACTTTTGACAAAGATTTTAAAAGCTGTTTGGTTCTTGGAGATAATGGCAGAAAGTCTTAAAACAACCCACACACAGTAAAAACAGATTATAAAAGATGGAGAGAAGAAACTGCACAGAGAACAAACCACATTAATAAAGCAAATAAAATGATCTCTGCATTCATATTTTATTTTATGGGAGTGTCATGTTTGTCTTTATCTTTTCCGTGGAAGAGATTATGAGGCACTTGGGCGGCTCCATTATGATGAAAATCATACTCATGATTATTAAGGCCATTATTAAGTTGATGACTGTCATTGACTTTGTAAAAGCTGAACATTTATCTTAAAAAGTGTCTTTGTAATGGTGGATTTTCTTAAAATGTCAGGATCTTTAGAGTTATAACAGGAGACAAAAAGAGAGCATCATTGCAAAACAGAATGTGTCATATTTTATCTTGATTATCTTGTTTTCATTGTGGTCTGAAGCTGAATTTCCAACTAAAAAATGAATTTTTCAGCCCTTTTACACAAATGAGGTCAAAGTCACAAACACACAATTCAGTCCTGTCAGGAAAAGCAGAAGAAGGAGGCTGAGAAACCAAATGCCTCCTCAGTGAAGACACACACACACACACACACCTGTCGGGGCTGTGGTGGGCGTTGGAAACAATGTTCTCCATCACCAGCTCCGTTTCCCTCAGTTTCTCCTGCAGCTGAGCCAACTCAAAGTCAGCTGGACGGGGTCAGAGGGGAACAACGACAGAAAGAATTAATCACGTGCATGAGTTTAAACTCAATCTGAGCTCAAACGAACCACAAAAGAGACAAAAACCGACCATCACACACAGACAAAGGCAGCTAAAAATCGTTTGCAAAATGTATAATTCTTTGTTTTTGCAGCCCGACTGCAATTCATCTCACTGTGTGACATTCTGTGGGAATCAATATGCCAGAAAATAACCGACATTAATTTATTTCTCATTACGTTAATGCACTAAAAAGATGAACGTCAGCCGTGGAGATCTGAGACTGAATGTGACTTAATGCTGATGAGACTCACACACACACTCACACACACTCACACACTCACACACAGCTACAGAAAATCTTTTATCTAATCTAAAGGAAACAGTCATTGATGGGTCTTCTAACTTTCTGAAGGCTTTTTTTCTCGTGTTCACATCTTTTCCAATTATTTAATGACCGTCAAACTTCATTATGTCAAAACTGCAGGACTGTGAACTTCTGGCAAGCAAAACACTGTACTTTAATTATCTTTTGTATAATTGTTGCAATTAATTCTGATTTCAGGGGAAGTTATGAAGTTAACTTTGCTGCTCAGCTTCTGTTTTTTTTTTTTTTAATTTATCGCAGCATACATCAGATAACATCATCTAAAATATTTTTAGTATTTATACCAACATTGCAGCACAGAAGGAGAAGATTTCCTCAGAAAATTACATCAAATTACATTCATTATGGAGATGATTTTGCCCAAAAATTAAGGAAAATAAGAGAATTTAAACACAAAGAGCTAAAACTGCTCAGAATTTTATGTTGAAACTGCTTTTATTTAAAGAAATTAGATGGAGGTAAGCGCTAACAGTTGCTGAATTTTGACAGAATGAGTAAAGATGATGATGAGAGAAACTCACTGATTTTTCTCTTCATGTTCTCAGACCGAACCGAAGGAAACCTGCCCTCTGTCGGCTTGCTGTTCCCCTTGGATGTGATCTGGGACAAAGAGACAATGACGAGGTTAAAACGCTCGAAACACAATAAAACAGCTCCCACAGCAGATTGTGTGTTTGTTTCTATTTAAATCATATGCACACTGACACTGGTCATCATTTTTAAAGTTAAATTCTGCAAATAATCAAATAATAATGTTTGATTTTACTGCAATTTATTGATGTTATGAAGATATTTTACTCCATCAGTGTCAAAACAGTTTGTTATTCAGACAGTGTGCATTAAGTCTCCAGCGTTTCACCTTGAACAGGATGTAGAGGATGTAAAGTAAGATCCCGAAGCCGTACACAGGGATGATCTGTCCTGCCAGGTTGGATTTGCCCCCGGCTCCTGCCCCCGTTCCTGCCCCTTTGGCCCTGGCTATGGCCTCGGGGTTGTGGGCTCTGGAGAAGCCGGCGCCTGCGGCCCTCTGGCCTCGAGCCTCCGGTGGCATCTGACGGTGCATCATTGGAGGGAGGCGGCCTGAACCTGCAAGTAGATAAAGAAGTGTGAGGAGGAGGATTCAACTTGAACCATGATGGATTCAAGACATGTATTAGAAAAGAATACAACAGGATCTGAACAAGAAGAAAAATAATGTCTAGGAATTTGTTACCTATCTGACAAATATACTGAACATAATGACTGTTATTGGTTTAAACCCGCAGTAAAAAGGAATTATTTTAGGTGTACTCATTTGTGTTCAATTCAATAGTTTAAAATGACATTTCAAAAAAAAAAACTATTGATGTAAAACAATACAAAAGATAAACACAAAGGCATGTTTGCCTTCAAGACCATTAAGAGTGTTTATGTTGCATTATACTGGTGTAATATTTAGCCATATTTCCCCTTTAAAACAGAAACCTTTGACACAATTAGACATAAAACTGATTTCAGAAGTAAAGGTTTATCTGCTTCCTATTTTTTTCAAGTTTTTTTTAAGATCACACCACATTTAATCTGAAGCAAATGTCAAATAATACTCTCACTACAACTATAAGAGCAATACTGATGATAAATCAGTATATTAGCGTGAGTACCACAGAAACCTCAGTAATAAAATCATAGAACATTGTATGTTATTGTTGAGTGAACTGATCATAAATAAATGTCATTTTGGAAGCTGCAGCTTGTAGTGACCTGTACTGCGACACACTGACAGGTGTGTTTATCATTTTGTTCATCACATTTGTGTCAATAAAGGTAGACTGCGTTAGTTTTACCTGTACCCAAAGTACATTAGCGATACTGAGTGTGTATATAGCTCTAACTTACCTATTTTTTAAAAGATATGTATCTATATAATAAACTAGAACAGGTTTCTCTGTGTGTTTGGCGCCCTCTTCAGGGAGGAAACTGGTAACTGCATGGATGCAGCAGCGATGTTCGACATAACAAATCAAATGTTAGATAAAATTTTAAAGCTAATCAATCAGCATCTTTAAAAATTATTCGTTAATGTGACCGTATATCAAGCTGGAGACATTTTAACGGATAAAGAGGAACCGTGAACGGTGACGCACCCTCCGGCCGCTCAGCAGCATCCTTCCTCCCCCGGGATAACAGCATTTTGGGTAGCAGCAGCGCGACGCACAGCACGAGACACGTCGCGAGGGTCACCTTCTGAAACGTTGACATCGCCATACCGACAGGTAACGTCAGACGGTCACCTTTCCGAAGAGAAACGACGATATCTGTCAGGTGTACGGTGAGGAAACAGAGGAGACGGGAGCTGCTCGGCGTCGGTTCGCATCCATCGGCTGAACTTCCTTGTTGACCGGAGGAGCGGAAGTGCGCCTGAGCTGCAATGGACGTGTTTGACCACCGGGTGGCGACAAAGGACCATGTTTATGTTTTTAATGAATCTGCATTAATGCCAGTCATTTAAAATGATTTAACTCGGCCTTTGTAGTTATGTAGTAAGTAATAGTGAATAATGTTAACTATATGATTAGTTTATAATAGTTTAAAGCCAAAATTATGAGATTCTGATTACATTTTTATTTATTTTAAGCCCTTGAAGCTTCTTAAGCTCAAAACTGTCAAAATAAGATAAGAACATCTTTCAACTTTATTTAGCCTTTACACATCATTCTGGTGTTGGTGTTCATATATGCATTTTCTTGTATTTCTGCATCATAAAGTGTATAACTTTGTAGTTTCTTGGTATACAGTATATGGTATGAGGTTTAAAAAAGAGTTAAGGAGATAATAAGAGGAGCTTCTTATTATATAAAATTTAACAAGTATAGTTTTTACAATCATCTTAGCTTTTTTAAAATTTTACTTTAATTCAACTGTGCCTGTAAACAGAAATGGCATCTAATGTGTAAACACTAATTATGACATCTTTTATATGTTATGTAATACACACACTGCTGTGTTCTTATTTCTGTACATTTTGTCTCAAGCTAGATCATCTAAAAGTGCTGCTGCATTTAATTTCCTGCACAGAGATGATGTTAATGCACTTACTGATGCAGTCTGTTAATAGGCTGAACTTTTATCTAAAGCATAAAATGTGAAGATTACCCCAAGCGGTTATTTAAAGTCCTCCTCCACTCAAGAGTGTGATTTGCTTGTTACTTCACATGTAAGTTTGATCTTCATAATATGATGTATGTGCAGAGTATAAGACACCATATGTGCATATTTATAGATTCTGATAGGCGAGAGTGTAATTATAAGAAGTTTATTGGACTTTGTTGTTGTTTTCTATATCTCATAGAAAGTCCAGAGGGGGATCTTTTAAATGATTTTCCTCTCTGATGTTCAACCTTCTCACACTGACTTTAATGATGTTGGTACATAAATAATAAACAGACAAACTGAAATTAGGATTCATTTTAATTAGTCAAGAAAAAAAAAGAAGTTTTGAGATCAAAAACAAAAAGCTATGGTGGGTCTGAAGTGCCACTGGGTTAATCGAGTCTTCAGAGATGAAGGAGAAACAGTTGATCCTCTTCAGTTGTTGAACTGAGTCAAACAGTATTTTTTTTTTTTTTTTTTTTTTCAAAATATTCATAAGCATGTGCCAGACGGGTG
>JAPZDV010000023.1:22793058-22804736 GCA_029814665.1 Acanthurus lineatus
AATTTTTGAGAAAAAAAAAAAAAATCTTTGGTGGGTATGAATTGCCACTGGGTTAATCGTTTCTTCCCACATTAAGTATAAACACTTTACCCTCTTCATTTGTTTAACTGTCTAAAACATTATTTTTTTTTTTTTTTTTTTTTGCAAAATATGCTTCAGCTTGTGCCAGACGGGTGGAGTTCAGGGTCTGCCAGAACAATCTGACACTCAGACAGAAGGTTCAAAGAGACAACTTGGTATTTTTCTGCGTGATGGATGACTTGGTTGATGCTATGTGTGGCCTGATTGGCTTCACTCCATCCATCTCATATAAGTTGGGTGAACAGACTCTTCAGATTATTTGGAGAATGTACAACAAAAAAAAAAAAAGCAGTGGAGGTGGGTGGGGGGGTTATAACCATCACAGTCCACATTAAGTGCTCTGGAAAATATCCTCCTGATAGTTTTCGCCATTCCATTTTTTTTTTCACTTCCTGGTTTGATCTCTGGTCCATCTGATCGGAGGAGATTTCAGGATAGATACCATGCAGCTCTGCGGTAATGAGTTCAATCACGGGCTGCTGGAAACATGTCCCATCAGTGTTGTTTCCACACATGATTCGGTCTGAGAGAGCGAGCTGATGAGCCGACTGTGCTGCTGGTGAGCTTCATCGTCCAGCTGGCTCCCAGTCGTCCTGCTCTGATCTGCAGAGACACACACACACACACACACACACACACACACAGACAGAGAGGAGAAAATGTAAAACAGCTCCGGGTCACTCTGTGTGGTTTCAGAGCTTCATTAAAAACATACGATCAGCTTCATGTGTCCACTAATTGCAGTAAGTTAGACAGAAAAATGATTTGTCTTATAATAAATTGCGGTTTGCATAATGGTGGTTGGTTTTGCTAAAGGGGGCAATTTCAAAAGAAAATGATATTTTTTTTTCTTTTTTGGAAATACACACTGAACGCAATTTGTATTGTATTTCAGAGACAGATAAATTGTGACTTTAATGGAAACCCAAGACTGACTGAATGTGAAAGCAAGCTGCTTTTAACAACAGTGTCTGTATGTGGAAAATCTCTTTTAAGCCTTAATTATCCCATTTGTACGCATTAATCTTGGCACAATTTTAGGCACCCAGTGCTTTTTAGGAACAATGAACTGCTGCTTTCAAGCCAGATTCATTCTCTCTCCCTTGAAGATTTTTGTCTGATGTTATTTAAGAGGCTTTTGATTGTTTTTTATTCATTCTGATTGTTTGAATTTGCTTGCTGGATATCTGGCTTTGGACATGTTGTGCATATTTGCTGGTTGTGTTTAATGTTTACTGTTATTAATAAGAAACTGATCTTTTAAAACTGAGATTTCAATTTTAATGAGATTAACTGATTGTTTCAGGTTTTCATTTTAAAGACAGACTTCCCCCAGAAACTGTTGTATGTTGCAAACATGTAAATTATTTATTAATTATAAATAAGATCGCAAGTCCTTTGTCCTATTTCAAAAGGCAACAAACAAACAAACCAGTCAGATTGATGATTCTTAAAAGATAAATCATTATTGGAACTGACAGCTCCATGGAACAGACAGATTTGGGAAACTAAAGTTAATCCTGGGATTTTTGGGAACGGCGTTATGGACGCTGTTATTCTGCAGAACCAGTTCAGTAACATATAACTGTCATTAACAGTGAGATTTTGTTTTTATTGTACTGCAGTCGATCCAAAGACTGCAGGCTGGCTTCGGGTTGAATTGCCTGTTTGAATTCCCTTAAAAACGCTGCAGTGGTCCACAAATGACTGACAAGTCCCTCATTATTCCAGGACTTTGAGCTTCCTGCTCCAAAAACTGAGCCACTGTGCCCCGAGCATTGGTGGTCACTTTGGGAGCATAAACTATTTCTTAAGTTTTGTTTAAAATAGCACATGAGTTTTAAAAAACACCTTTAAATTTGAATTTTGTAATAGTTAAATAGATTATTCCTTCATGATATCTGTGTTGTTAACACTGTTTTTCTCCAAACTTGTTCACATTTGCCCATTTTCATATAATCTTTTGTTTCCTCATTTAATTCCAAAGCATTTAGAGCTAAAATCATCTGTATGAAAGGTGCTTCATTAATAATGTTTGATGATGATGATTATTGTTATTATAACAACACTACAAGCATAATTTATCAGCAGCAACCAGTAAATATTTTATTATAACTTGATTCACACTGTGAAATCACACTGAAAATCACAGACTGAACTGTAACAACCTACAGCAGGGATCATCTTGTACTGAGGCTAAATTTAACACAAGACTGTAACCTTTTTGTTTTGTCCTTTAAAGGAAAAGTTGCTGTTGTGTCTGTGCTTTTCTTACAGTCAACACATCTTAAGAAAATCCTTAATTTTTAAGTGCATTTCCCTATTTTGACATCAGTATTTATGAACTGGAAATTGCAGCTTTTCCCAGCTGTTTTTCTCAAAAGTTAGTGAAAGTTTATAGCAGAAATAATTTCACCCAATGCAAAACATCTCATTTCTGATCATCTTTCACAAGTCAATTATACTGATACTGTGTTCAAATTGAATGCAGAATCAGATTATTGTCATTTTAGGTAACTTTTTATCCTCATTTAACCCAGTGGCATGAAGCTAAGGTCAGAAAAAATTAAGATATTTCAAAAAGGGCAGAAACCAAGAAAACACACATATAAAAAGCTGCGGTTGCATTTAAAAGTCTTTGACAAAAGTCCACACACACACAAAAAAAGCCAACATCAACAAAGCTATTTGGGTCTTAAGAGAAAAGTCAGACAGAGTTACAACATCTGGAGTCCAAAAAAACATCAGAAATTTTATCAAAATTACAGTGTTGGAGCCACTTTTTTAAAGCAGACTCCCACTTTGGTGCACTGGAAACAAAAAAATGACAAACATCTGACTGAATGTGCATCAAAAAGATTCCTCATTTTTCAAGTCATCAAGTTTATTGAGATTCTTAATGTAGAAAAAGGAAACTGATCTCTAAAAGTCTAAAGTTGTCTCAGCATGAACTCTGGAGGACCTAAAACCGACCAAAAGTAAAAACTCTGCACTTCCAGAATCCATCAGTGTCCGGTGTACCCTGTGTACTTTATGAACTGTAGTTGTGGAGTTAGTATCATAATGACATGTTGGGCTGCCGGTGGCTTTGGGATATGTTTCTGAACCGAGGCAGACCCTGAAACGCTCATAACTGTGGATCGTGTGGTATTTGCTGCACTTGCTTTCAAACTTTTCCCATCTGCCCTCACGGCCGACCGCTGCTCACGCCCATCAAGAGGCTCGACGGAGAAACAGCTCCGCTCCCAGAGGATTTATTTGTCTTCTGTTTAAGTGCCTTTAGACGAGTTTTAACCTGCAGGCGACTAAGTGGCTTCAAATGGCAATGAGAGGTAACTATTTGAGAAATGTGATTCCCCCTTAAAGTCGGTGCCAACTTCCCACTTCACGCTCTTATTTACCAAAACATCAGCTTGTGCTGCTTTTAAGGGTCAGTAAGGAAACTATAGAGGACAAACGAACACATATTATGGATTATTCCTGTTTTTTCTCTTTGTAAAACATTCTGGATTTCACTTTTGTGTTCGAACTTCACAGCAATGATGGAGCACAGTGTCAGATTTCCTCAAGTTACCTCATTGTTGTTAAAATGCCATCGAAGCAGTATGAGCCTTAGCAGCAGGAGAACATGTCACCAAAGCAGAAAACACAGATGTTTAAACAATATAAAGTCCACAGCCGCTTTGGCCACAAAGACACAGATTAAAGTCAAGACATCTGCACAGTTTTATGCACCATGTATCCTGCACATGCTCACAATGCCATGTTGTGAGGCAACGCGCTGCTTGTTGACATCCCTCTCTGTAGCTGCTGCTGTGTCACTCCTGATACTCACCAGTCTGAATGGGAGTCTATAAGTTGTTTTTCCTTAACAATCTGCCCTTGGTTGACCTTCACTGCTTGACCCATTCTCAGTGCAAACAGTCCAATTAGCCCGATTAATGTGCTAATCACAGTTTTTAATCTTTTTGACCTTAAAGACGCTGAGACTCAACTGTGACAGAAAGTGTCAGAAACAGCAGAAAGGCCTCACACACATCACTGAAAGTTCAAGTTCATTCAAAACAAAGCAAACATGGAAATCACTGCAGAAGGCTCCACTGTGAGCATTTTAGCATTAAGCATTTAGCCACCCAGCATGCACATGTTGGTCATGCAACATTTTGGGTGTGTTTTGATTTTTTATTTTGCCTGACGGTGCAATAAATCACTGAATGACTGGCATGAATGCAGCCACTTTTTAACTTTATTAAAGGCCACATTGTTTGTCTGTTTTTTTATCCAGTCTGCTGTCACATGACAACACACCAACTGAGCATCATAACACAAGAGCACATTTATGTTTTAGCACACTCATGTACAAAGCTGATCACAACTACTGTCTCCAGAGTCTAACTGTGCTATGTACGCATCCATTCGACAGAGAAACGATATCTTCATTCTGTTTCTGTCCATTTTTTGTCCACGTTTGGTCTCCACCAACTCCTCCAGCGAGTCATTAATATTGTCTTTCCACTGTTTGCTGTGATTGTTTGTGAAAAACCTCTAAACATGGAAATTATGTCAGCAGTGACACTAATATAAATACAGTAAATGCTCCTTAAAAACACAATAATGAGCCAAAAGAAGCTAAAAAGCTCCATAGAGCTGCAAAGTTGAGAAATCTTGCATGAGTTTCCTCTTTCTCATATTTGATTAAGAGTTGATATTTTCAGACAATTAGTTCAGATTAGTTGAACAAAAACAGCTATGGAAGTTTTTAGTATAGCTATAGAGTTTCCTTAAACTGTAGGCAGCTGGTTTAAAGATTAGCCGACCACGGCAACAACCAGTTTGTTTTTGCTGATTTAAAACGTGAATGATCATCCATTTTATTGAGGGGAATGTAAGAGACTTTAGAGAGGAGCTTCAACTTCAATGCACACACATCTGGCTCTCAGACTCCCTTATATGTGCTTAAGACAAGAAATATTGCGATGCACAAAACGGATTAAATTATCAGACATCAATCTGTCTTTGTAAACTGCCCCCCCCCCAAAACTAAACACATGCATCAATACTAACTGACACAGACACTTTTTTTTTAAAGATAATACGCTGTAACATATCTTTGGATTCTCTTGCTAATGTCAGCAGCCTGTGGTTTGAAGTCTCATGTCTACATATGGTCATATTTGGGATGAGCTAGCGAGTTCACTTGTATACCTTCCAGATATCTCGGCGCATGGTTTAGTTCAAACTGTCGGAGCAGCTGTCTGGGAACTGTAATTCATCGTCATCACAATATTACCTCTTATTGAGGCTGCCTCTCCGTGCTGCCGTTGAGATGGCCTCCTTCATAGTCCAGCTGGCACAGGATCATGTTGTTCTTGAGGAAAAACTTGTCTCCCACGCAAAATCTACAGAGAGGAATAAAAATATGTATCTGGGTCTTGTTTTTTTTTTTTTTTTTTTTTTTTTTTTTTTTCGCTTCAGCTGAAGTGAATCATGAGGTTCCAGAGGAGGATTTCAGGCATATTTTCAGCATACATCCCCCTGCTATGATAATCAGAAAATTAATCTTGCATGATTACCGGCTGATTAACCATACAAGCGATATATAAAGTCTTTAATGCTTGGAGGTTTTTAAACTGCGCAGCACATTCTGATTACAATGCACTGGTAATATGCTCTCGACGACCAGCGAGCTCACTAGTACACCTCCGAGATAAGTCAACTGAATTTGATCTCCCTGGCTAATTGCTTCCCTAATCTTACCTCTGGCGGCAGAGCTGACAGGCGAAGCAGTCTAAATGGTAGACGTTGTCTCTGGCTCTCATCACCATCTCAAAGGCAGGGATCAGCTTACTGCAGGCTGCACAGTTCCCTGTCACCCCAAAGAGCCTGCAGAGGGAAAGAGGGCAACGAGCAGACCTGAAGTCTGGACGCACTTAGATACATTTCAGCCAAGTGCTGAGGAGGAAAAGACTTTTAAATAAAGGGAGGACAAGCTGAAAGAGAAGCTCAACAGAACCCTGTGTGTCTGAGTCAGGGTCAGGGTTTTTTTGCACATGCAAGTTTTTGCAAATAATTACTTGTTTTGAAGCGGTTTAAACAACATTTCCTACAGATTATTGCTGTGGCTTGCTGCTGCAGCCACAAATGCAATGATTAAATCCTATTGTATGCATCATAATTATGAGCAGTAAGTGGGAATAAACGTTTAAATCACACTCCCTATTGAAATTCAAAGAAGAAAATATAGGAATTTATGCTATTATAGGCTATCTTTGACTTTGCGGGAGATATCTGCATAGATATCAACTATTTAGAGCACAAAATTATACAAATTTAGGTAAAATCAAATAATAACACTGATACAGTCAAGTTGTTTTCGTGAATTAACAAGAACAAGAGTGTAAAAATCCCTTTCTCACAATGGAAACGCTCTCAAGCTGATGTTTAGCAGGAAGTGTTTTGTATCTTTACCTTACTCACTTAGCATGTTAGCATGCTAACATCTGCTAATTAGCACTAAACACAGAGTACAGCTGAGGTTGAAGGGAATGACATCAGTTTTTCAGGTATTTAGTCATGAACGAAAACATTTTGTCCCAAAGATTTGTGCGCGGATAAAAAAGTTCAGTTTAATGGCAGCTTAACAAAGGGGGCTCATTTTGGAGTGTGGTCATAAAAGTCTGGTAGGATGGATTTCTGCCAATTATATTTTTTTAAAAACAGCACTATAACTAGAGCATTTTATATATTTTTCTTGATCATAACCAAAATAGGTATGCTGTATTAAAGTGTTGAAAAAACACATTTCTATCCTCCTATTTCCATCTATAAACGTAATATTAACTAAAAAACTTCAAAAGGAGCGAGAATTGGCAGAAAAATGGTCATAACTCATAAACAATTTGTTCAGTTATCATAAATGTGGGTTACATATCCTCAAGCCATGTTAAGAATCAGGCCTAGCAAAGGATTTTCAACCCCCACCCATAGAGGGCGCCACAAATACCGAAAACATGCACCATAAAACCTCATGGACAGATAGCACGCATCAACTATGATGCACTATATTGATCAATAGAAGTTCAGATGAGGTGAAGGGGCAACAAATGGCAGAACTTTAAATCCTGCAGGCTTTGTGACGATGAAACAAGTTTGTGGTTTGTTGGTTTCACTCCTTTTTTACACAGAATTTAACAAGCTGACGTGACTCTGTTCACCTCTGAAGTGCCTGAAACCCACTCGTTGCTACTTGCAGCCTTTGCTTTGGCAGATTGAGCTGCTTCCCCCTGATGAGGGCAAAAGGGCTTGAACTAAACATGCTTTATTTTTGTGTTTTTTTCTTTCAGGAAATTCAAATGCTTCACTTGTTGTATTTTTTGGACCAGCGAAATAAGTGTCAAATGTACGAGCCTTCATGAACTGAATATAACTCAGATCATTATTGGATTATAGTAGATGCCATTAGAGAGCTGCAAAATGGAGATTCACTAATATGAAAATGACAAAAAAATAAATGAAAAATGTCAGCTTAAGTGGGTTTTGCCACATTATTGCCTCACATTACACTGACTTTAAAAAAAAAATTGAGGGTCGATTTATAACAATCCTCTGAAACCAACATTTTATCTGGCAATATTTGAACTATGTCCTCGAACTACCTGAGAACAAACCCTGTATTGTTTTTAAATACGCTGTGACTCAGTGCTGACCAGCTGCAGATTGCTTCACCTCTCATTCACCTCTAAAAGAACGAACAAACGGCTCCCTGAGAGCCTGACACACATTAAGATAAGTGGCCGCTGCTGATTTCCATATTCCATTAAAGGCCAAATAGAAAAAAAAAAAAAAAAGGAGGTTTTGGAGGAACTGTTATGAAAATCGACATCCAGAAAAAAGAGGCAGGAAAGCGCAGAACATTTGTGTCCCAGAGCTTCGGACGACAATGAAAAACGTCATCAAACGAGTGACCAACTCTGGAACAAAAGAGAGTCCTAATTAACCGAATGGTCTGATCTAACGAGCCTGAGTCCTGAGCAGGCACCTGGTGGATTTTTTTTTTTTCATTCTCCTTAACGAGGCTACGAAGCTCAATGCTAATTCTCTACTAATGGTCCAATTAAAAGAAATCACATGGTTTTAATCCCGCTCTTCAAAGGCTTTCGGTCTGCACCCTCGCAATGATGAGGAAAACAGGAGGCAATCTAGCCAATTTAACTGTCAAAAGGGGTTTTGGTCTCTTAAGTGCAGCACAGCTAATGAGAGACTTAGCTTCAACCAAATCCAGCTGGCTTGTACATGAGACTAACACATGAGTTCAGCAATGTGGCTGAGATATCAGGCGTTCTCCTGCTGACCTGACACCAGACGTTGTTATTTCAGGCTCGAAAATGAAGGGTATATAACTCTCAGAAGAGCAGTTTGAGCCAGATTTAGGTTTGTATATAATTGGTGTCATCTAGATTCATGGTCAAAAGAGTGCAAAGGTGGGAACCTGTTTAAATCTGTATTTAAAAACACACTTTAAATGTATTTAATTCATTGTGTGGTGATTCACGGAGCCGGAGTTCGGGTGATGAATAACCTGGATCCAAAGGATTTGGAGCTGTTCAAACAAACTTAAAACATTTATCTTTATCTCAAGGGGTTTATAATGAGGGTTTGAGTGCCTCAGAGTGTGTAAGTGTTGGAGGCTTCGGGCTCTTTTTCAAGGCAGCTACTGTCAGTACAAGCATATGTGTCCCTTCAGTCTATTGTTTTTTTGGCTTGAGGAAATATACCTCAAGCATAAGTTTGACATTTTTGGGAACTTTGGAAAGCTTATTCATTTCTCTTGCCAAAAAGTTAAGGCAGTAAAAAACCTTAAATATGTAGCTGGAGTCAGTAGACAGTTAGCTTAGCATAGTTTTGCAAAAAAAAAGACTGAAAAAAAAAAGCGGAAACAGCTGGTCTGACTCTGCAGAGCAAACAAAGTCCACCTGCCATCACCTCTAAGGTAATCTAATTAAACTGTTATTTATCTTGTTTTTGAATCCACACAAAAAATGTGTAAAGAAACAGTTCACAGTCTTACAGCTGATTATGTGCCAAGACAAAGTACATAACCTTTCTTAAAATGGCATATCGACATAGCTACAGTTAGCAAAACCTCTGTTTTCAGTCTTTCTGCTAAGCTAAGCTAACTGGTTGATTAATCCAGCTATTCTTCATATTATCTACCTCTCAGCTAGCAAGAAAATGAGCATATTTTCCCAAATTTATGGCTATTTCTTTATCACTTTAACAACATACTTATGTAACCTGTACTTGCATATTGGTGCATTACTTTTGTTTCTTTATTCACTCTAAACCAATTCTGTTTGCTTATTTATGTCTTTTTTTACTTTTTAATTTCTGGACAAACAAGACGAGCACCAGGCCCACCTTCTTGCTGTTTAACAGGAAAACAAAATTGCAAGCTTAATGCTTAGGTTTTTTTTTTAGCAAAGTTGTTGATTTGCAAGTTTTTATTATCCCGTCAGTGGACACGGTTCTTGGGCTTCTGACATCTTCTGCTTGTTAATGCACAGCTGTCAAGAGTGCACACCTGACGGGGAAATTACACTCCGAAAACTGGAAGTTACAAAGAAAAACCATTCTTGCATAATGTTGCTTTGACAAAGACTGAAACATACTGAAAGTTCAGTTCAGAGCCGAGTCTCGATATGAGTCAAAACTGACCTGAGAAGCATGTTTCAAACATGGGCTGAACTTGCTCGGACTTGATTTACTCATCAGGGTGTTTCGTAGTATCTCTTAGAAACTTGACATGCATACTTTGCTAAGTTTGGAAGAAAAAACAGCTGTCAACAGTCTTTATCATGATTTTGTGAAATTTGGCTGCATGTCTGCACTGTTTTTGACTGAAAGCTTCATTGATTTATCTGGAAGATCATCAACACTTCTGTCAGAGATGACAAAAGATAATTTGCAGTCACACTAATCTATCTTTGTAAAGCAAATATGCACATTTGTTTTTGTTTTAATATCTCTGTTAACTACATATTGTTAGACTGTTTTTTTTTTTACTTGCATCCTGAGTGTAACTACAGTCAGTTTGCCCTTTCAGCCTCATACAGTTTCCATTTTAACACCATCAGTAAACTGCAAACTCTGCACTTGACCTCTGTGATGGAAACAGCAGTGGTCGCTGTGATGATTTGTCTTGAAGCTGCGTGATGCACCTTTGGTTTTCTTTTCCCTTCACTCAGTCAAGATACCCACATGCAGAGGGGGTGAAGGGTTACCTCAGGTAGTCCCTACGGCAGAGGATAAGGTTGGCTCGGGTGTAGAGGGTGGAGCCCACCCGGCCCAGGCGGCAGTCGCAGCAGGCACACTTCAGGCAGTCCTCATGCCAGTACCTGTCCAACGCCTGCAGCATGAAGCGGTCGCGGATCTTCCCGTTGCAGCCGGCGCAGCCCCTCGGCTTCTCTCTGGACTGGAGGGACACGAGGGACACACCTGGCAGGAAACAGGAAGACAGAGAGACAAAGATAAGCGCGGGGACAGATGGGGTTTTCTCTCAGGAACATTTGGAAATCAAAAAGAAGTCTGTCATGACTAATGTAAATTTATTCAAAAGGATATTGTGATAATCAAAGGTATTAATAATGAGACACAGACATTGCAAACTTATAGGTTTCCAGGAGATATGATGTCATAAACACACATTTGTTTATTATAAATAAATAAATTCACTGTTTAATATCATAAAAACTTTGGACTCACAGTAAATGTCACTTAATGATAGTTATATTTATAAAAATAACTAGCTAAGCCACCTTAAAATGAAATTATCAATAAATGTAATCCTTTATTAAGTCCCAGTTCTTACAAGTCAACCTAGTAATTAATCTTAATAGAGATGTTTTTACAAACTCAGATATAGGAATTATCTGTTTTCTGCCATGTTATGTTTATTTTAATTACACTTGTGCTGCACAGTTGCACACAGTCCTGCTCAGTTCCTGATTTGTAGAAATATTAACATCTGAGTGTGTCCAAACGGCGGACAGAAACGTGTGTCTGAGTCCTCTGTGTACTCACTCTCCTCCTTGTCCAGCACCATCCTCCTGGAAACAAACAACAATCCAACAAACAGGAGAAACGCGGTCGCTTCTTCTCCTCCTGCGTACAAGATAACACCCCGGAGAGCAATAATTAACACATGGAGCTTTGACGCTCTGTACCAAAAAATCACAAAAAAATCAACACGGGGTCGCCACAAAAAACTTCAGCTCCGCTCCTTTTTTTTAACCCCCCCAAAGAAAGCCAAGAGAAACAGCCGTACAGTCGCTTTGTGTGTGTCATGCGGGAAAAAAAAAAAAAAAAAAAAAACCCCCCGGATGAATGAAAACAGCGTCCTCCGGTATCACCTTGCCGGTAGGAGAGACGTCCTCAAACGGAGAGTGGCTGAGCCTTATCTGAGCTGATGTCAGTGCATAAGTATTTCTATATCTGCACAGGCTGCGGCTCTTTTCCCCCCCTGACGAGCTCTTCTGCACAGACTGAGCCTCCTCTCAGAGCTCCCTGCACCTCCTCCTCCACCTCCTCCTCCTCCACCC
>JAPZDV010000023.1:22804836-22826288 GCA_029814665.1 Acanthurus lineatus
CTCCTCTCAGAGCCCCCTGCACCACCACCTCCACCCCCACCACACCCACCACCTCCACCCCCTCATCTATTAAAAAAAAAAAAAAAAAAAAAAAAACTCCCACAGTCAAATGGTTTTTTCAACGCTGCGTGCTAATTATATAAAGTCATTATGCTCAGATCTGATAGTAACCGCCCCCTCCTTCTCTGAATCAATTATTCAATAGACTGTCACACACCAGGACAGCCCGGGCCTGAGGTGGTTTAGAATGAGCTTATTCAACTCCAAGGACACCAATTATCTCCAGGGCGCCCTGTAGTCAAAGCTGTGGCTTTTCAGCACGGCAGATGCAGCGCCTCGTCCGCGCACGCTCACAGGCAGGCGCGTGCGCATCGTCACGCACGTGTGCGTTTGTGTGCGTGCGTGCGTGTGACATGTATTCACCGTGTGCGCCTCCAATTTGTGCACTTTATGTCTCTTAGAAGAAAAAAAAATATCAGATGAGGGTAAAAATACATAATGATACAACAAATATCACTAAAATCCATCACAGATCTGTGAGGAATATGGAATGTTATGGGAGTTATTACAGGGATATTTTAGGACTATTGCTACAGTACACGTGATTAAAAGACTATATCAGCCATTACTAACCGTGGACCTTTAATGTTTAGCTACTAAGGACAATGCAGTTGATCCTGCAAGTTTAAATATTTTTTCAAACAACAAACAGTATTGTAATATAATAGGATTATTGGAAAATCTTAAAAAAAACACGCACACATATGATTTGTAGGACTTTATAAACTCAGTAAACTAATTAGCCTATAAAGGTCCCATTTAATATTTAAAGAACAAGTTAAATCACTTTAATGTTTTCATGGTAGATCTAGCAGATTATATGCATAAGTCCTGAATTTTTAATGAATACTTCAGAAGAAGCAAAGTGATGACCTCCGCTGCTAAAAGAATAAGCTAATGGGAGTTGCTACAAAGTGCAGTTCCCCAAATGGCCTCTTGAGGCTCTCTACAGTCCCCATAGAGCTCCATTATAATAAAATGTCCAGTTTTACAGCAGAATTAACTTATGTACAGCCTGGTACAAAAAAGATTTTGGATTCTTAAGCTAATTTCTCTATTCATGACATTTGTGTAGAGTTGAATTATTATATTAGGGCCAAAAGTTATGCGTAATCAAAGGAATAGCCTCTGCAAGTGATAGCTAGCTGTCTGCTAGGCATCACCTATGGACATAGTAATGCAAATCTCCCCCAGCTCCACCCTCTTCTTCATATATGGTCACTTCTGGGTCTAAAAAAAACAACATGGCAGACAACCACGATGTCAAACTCGAGACTTTTAAAACAGTAGTCCACAAACCACATTAACTGACGTTACATTGGCTCCATCCGCTATTTATTATACAGTCTATAAATGAAGCCGGCTAAAAATAGGTCTACTAAAGGACCTACCACAGACTATGTCCTTGTAGTCCTGTAAGAATATTCTATGGATACCACAGATGAAATCTAAATAGCCTGAAACTCAAAGTTGAGTCCCAGACCTACTGTAAGTCATTGTGTTGAGGATTTAGGAATCAAAATACCACAAAGTATGGTAAGGTCGTTACTTAAAGTTAATATTGAGCCCCACAGGCGCATTACCAGTCTCTGTAGATAGATTATGGGAACATTATAGCGATTTTCTTTGGGGTTTTCAAGGCCAGTGCTCACCCCCCAGTCCATAAACAACACTGCAGCCTGCTTCCAAATAGATCATCCGGCCCTAAATCCTCCTCATTAGAAGCTGTGGCATAAACAACTGCTCTAACATGGCCCCTGGATCAGGTCACACTAATTAACCAGCACCATCGACCGACAATTCCCTCATTATCCGCCCTCTCATCTGATCGCATATAGGCCATCAAGACAGCTAACGATCAACAGACTAATTAATCAGCTGATGAGGTGCAAGTGAAGCTCCGGGTTCCCTCTTCATTCTGGAGACACATGGGAGCTAATTAGTTCAATTATTAATGCATCTAATTAAATAGTTTCTCTGGGTAATCATGGTTGCTGTCTCGTCCTCCATCAGCTGCAGTGATAAATGGATCTGCGGTGAAATAGACCCCTCTTGTCCTTCTTCTTCTTCTTCTTCTTCTTCTTCTTCTTTTTTCTTTTTTTTTGACTTGCATAAACTCTGATGCAACGGCTGGCCTGGACTAAACATTACAGGCTATTCACAGGCCCGCACCCCATTAGGCTAATTGCGCTAAAAGCAGTCTGAGGCTGACATTAAAGGTGAGCTGTGGTAAGGGCTCTAATTAGCAGTCTGTGAAAAAAAAAGGAAGCCTTTTTGGCCATCTGCTGCTGCTTTCCTTGCCATCATGTCCTCAGTGTGAAAAGGGCAGAGACAAATTTAGGCGATGTTTAGTCGAAGGGCTGTTTGTCAGATATAATGCCACGGGAGGCCGGGTCATTTCATACAGTAACAGCTGAATTTAGAGGAGGGAATACAAGAAAACTGCTGCAATTTGTGGCAGCAAAGGCCATGTGGCTTTGCATATGAAACCACAGCCTGCTGCTTCTTGTTAGTCTCAAAGGAGAAAACCAGTGTTGTTCAGACTAAGAACCAATTTTCCACCAGCTACATTCATTTTATAATTCCATCATTTTCCAACATGTGCCTTAATTAGATTCTTTGTTTTTCAAATGCAATGTTTAGGGCATTTAGCATACTTTAATCCTGACTAAAGAGACTGCAATAAAAAGACACCCGCAGAAAATGAAACTGACATTTGTAAAAAACCCTTGCAATTTTTTTCCTGATTTAGATTTTTCTGGATTAGCCATGCTGGTTGTGTGGCTCTTTTTAAAGTCAGCCCAGCTGTCATCTGTTGATGAGACCGCCACCTTCGTTCAGACTAAAATATCTCAACAACTACTGGTCAATATACCTAATTGTTTTCATACAAACAACCATGAACTGGATGAACTGCACTGACTTTGATGATCTTTGATGAACTTTTCCTCTTGTGCGATAATCTGGTAAATATTTTCATGTGTGTAATCTGCAAAACTACATGTTAGCCTCAGCTTCACTTTGTGTTTAGTGCTAATTAGTATAAGAGGGTAAACTCATTAAGAGCTCTCTGCTATGTTAGCATTGTTAGCATGTAGCTCAAAGCACCATCTTGTTTGAATACGGCATGGCTGCATTTACAAGCATGGCTGCGGGAGTTTTGCTTCATTACAACTAAGTAAACTCTATTTGCTGATGGGTACCATAAAATGTGGTTAAAAAAAAAAAAACAATAGAGTAAGAGGACCCTTAGATGAGATTATTTTGTCATCTGTTATTTCCAAAGATAATAATGAAGTGTTCATTTCATGTTCTGTTTTTAAAAAAGCATCATGTAATGCAGCGCTGATAATAAAATGTGTCATCTTTTGTCCAAATTAGATGAGGTTCAAATAAAAGAAACTTTAACCTTGAAATAAGCACAAATGTTTTAATCTATTTTGTTCAATATGTTTTTCATTCTGGACACAAATACACTATTAGCTGAAAGGAGATTAAAAAGGTTTCATAACACCATCAGGAGGAACAGAAGGGGAAGAAAAACACAGAAGAAACAAAACAGCTGAACATGTTCATATTAGCCTCACAGGTAAAGTGCTTTAAAGAGGAAGCTGCATCTGAACTCCCATATGGTTTGATCACTGGGGAGACTGTTATTTGTTCTGATTTCTAAACTGGCTGTGAAAGTCTGGGAAAGAAAGCCAAGTCTTTATATGTGCTATGCTGCCTTTCTGCAAGGCGTGTGATGCTCAGGTGAACAAGTGGAGCTTCTTTTGTGTTTGTTTTACTTGATAGTTTCCAGTTCAGCATGTGGAAAAGTGTATGTGAGTGTGTCTGTGCTTGTGTGTGATCGTCTAAAAAGGGGTTTATGACTTGAAGGTCACCAGTTTGTCGCCCCACACTGGACAGATAATGCAACGTTCATGCCGTATGATGATGTTTGTGTCATCAGTCGACTCAAGAATATAACTCAGTATAACTAAATAAACAGTTAATATGAGTTTAAGTGTGATAAATGAAGCTTTCTGTGACTTTCTGACAGTCCAGCATTTATCACATAGAGCTTTTACCAAAGACAACATTGCGCTAAGTGAAGTCTCCTTTTATAAAGAAAGTTCAAAAGAAGAATACCCCTGGCCTGAACTGCTGCTAATGTGTTGTTTTTACGCTTAAAGACATTTTGTATGAGCAGATTCAGTTGGATCATGGCTTTTTATTTAAGGAAGTCAAGTTTTATCTATAAACATGCCCTGAAGGGCTTGTCTGAACAGTGTTAGCAGTGCAGGACATGAGAGCAGGACATCCACTGTTCACACACTGAACATCACGGTTGATTAATGTTTAACTGTTATTGTTATCAACCTCATCAACACCTGTTGTGGTTTGACAGTTAACCTCGCATTTGGGCAAGTTGGTGTCTCATAGTCTGCAGCTCAAAAACATGAGCCAATATAATGTAAAGTTTTCCAAAGTGCATCAACTGAAAGAGACTGCAGATAAACTTAAGCTGTGAGAGATATGAGAGACATGATTGGAGGAGGTCACCAGTTCAATAAGGAAGCCAATTTAAAAGCTGTCCTGCTCTTGGATCTCTTGGCGCTGTGTGACATTTTTTTTTGGCGATGCTCTTCGGCTGCAGATGCCGGCTGCTGCACTTGAAGGGGATTTCTTTGATCTGTCAACCTTAAACTTGGCAATAAATTTGGAATTATAGTTGTGCACGCACGAACCTTTGAAGGACTGGAATAAGATTGTCACAATATCAGATTTTCATGAGCTAATCTGCAGTAGATCATAAACTGTCATTATGGGGAGATCCAGTGCAATAAAACAATATTATGTTTGGACACTGTTATGAAACATATATAATTATACAGTTGAAGTAAAGCTTCCATTGTATGTTCTCTAATATTGCATTTCAAGAGCATTTTAAGGTGATTAAATACTAATACTGTATGCTAACAGACAAAATAGTGATCATAAAACAGTGGTACATGCTTTGAATTCTTTCATTATAGTTTCAGATCATAAAACACTCGTAACAACCAGAGACTTGAGACTTGACTTGAACTTGTGAGCATCTCTGACAGAGCAGAAGATTTAAAATCACATCAGGCAAACCTCTGTTTCACACGCTTTCATAACTCAATGCAATCTCTTATTTGGTGTCTCTTTTATTGGTCTTTAAGGAAGAATTAAGCATTTTTCTTGGCTTTATTTTTTAAATCATAAGACTAATCTGCATCCGCTAAAGCAGCTCTTACATTGTGAGCACAAAGAATAATAATTATTACAGGTCTCATGGGAAAAAAGAGTACAGCCTGCTCTAGCAATTTGGTTTTACCAAATCCATAAAAGTCAGCAACAATCTTTTTCATAGTTATTTTCTGGTGTTTTATTTGTGATCTCTGCTGTCTTGAAAAATGCTCTGTCTCTAATCACTGACCTGTCTGAGCTAATTTAGACCTCTTGGTCATGGTTTCTACTTTTGAACTGTGATGTCAAACACACGATGGTCAAGAGTTTGTGGGAAACGACACTTACGGAATTAGGATTATTAGACTGTTTCTTAAAAAAGTGCTATTCTTCTGAGACATACTGTATGTAGTGTTTAGCTGTCATCTATAGGCTGTCCTGATTACCCTCTACAGGTAATAAATTGGCAGGTATGGGAGGGTTATCAGCTGATCCAGTTCACCTGGGCCTAAAAGCTGGCCATGTGCTCGCTCTGTCTTCCCTCTAACATGCTCTTCTTTTGGTCTGCACATTCATCACCTCTCTAGCACACAACACTCAGCCATGTTTTGGCAACAGTGCTAATTTCTACACCTCACTGTCCATTTTTGTGAACTTAAGCTGAATAAATCACCCTTGTTTTCGATGTAACTGTTGTGTGGATGCCCCGTCACATCACTTGAGACACTTTGAAAGCAGCACAGCAGATGCAGAGTAACATTATGTTCCACAACGGGATTTTTTTCAACAGAATTGGTACAAATGCTGATGGATTTTGAATGAGGTTTTGTTCCTCCTCAAAAATCGAGGAGCAGCAGCTGTCATATTGAGCTTCTGAGAGCTTCAGGTCTTTATCAGACTCTCTACAATTGCAGAGTTTTGGCAGAATCACTGCAAGAAGATACAAACATCCTACAAAAAGGTATTTAGTGCTCAGACAGCAGGACATCACATTGAGTGTAACAAGAAACTGCAGGACTCTGAATAGACCATGAACAATTTATGTAACATATGAGAGGGATTACAGGTATATCTACAATCCATCTCTCAAAAAGCTGCTCTACATTCAGTCAGTGTTTATTAAATCCAGATGATCCAGATGTGAGTAATCAGAAATGTGTGCAGTTGACAATCCATAGATTCAGCAAAATGAAAGAATGACTTTTGTCTCTTTTCACTGAGGATGTTTCATTTTAGTTACCAACTCTTCAGATGCAGCATATAAATATACATCCAGCAAGCAATCAGTGTGTGCATTCATGCAGCACAACACACACTGCATGAGAAAAAAATGTCCCCTCAAGCAACTCATACAGGCTAACATTCAGATAAATGATGTTTTACATGTGATTACAGAGAAAAAAAACATGTTTCAGTCAGGATAATTCCACCTGTATCCTGTTTTTAGTTGATTCGAGCTGGAAATAAACTATTATTTTACCACACTGACATATTGTTTCCACGATTTTACGTAAAAAGATATTTTTGGTCAGTGCTAGACTAAACCATTTTAACTATTATTTATCTTTGTAGTCAAGACTGCAGCCGCAGAAAGGGGACGCCGACATCGGAGCAAAGCACCATATGATGTTGTAGAAAAACTCTTCCTGCTCTAATGTGGATCCATTTTAGTGGTAAGTTCAAGTCTTTGGATGCCGTCCAATCCCCTGTCAGTCTGACTAAGCTGCAGAGTTTTAGATTGGAGTGGGGATGTGCTCACCAGCTGTGAGATTAAGGGGAACTGATCGATGGCCTTTCTGATTGGTTCTCGCCGTGTCCCAGCAGCATCCAATCCCCTTGGTTTAGACGATTGTCCTCAGCCGAGCCAAAACCAATTCTTCCTCCTCACGGGGGCCAAATAAGATCACTGACCTGAAGCCACAAGGCCACGCTTGGAGGTTCTGTGTCCATCCGTCTGCTGCTCCTCATCTCTGTGGAAGAAAATGAGACTGACTGGGAAGAAGAGAGGGGGAGGAATTTGAAGAGACAGAATCAAATTACAGCTTAAATAAAAAAAATCATTTTGTACCATCACAGATTTACACGTTCCTTGCTTCTTTTTTTTTTCTATTTAATGTGTATTTTCCTGACATCTTTGGTATTAAGTGCTAATGTCAACGGTGTTTCTGCACTGCTCTCTCCAGAAATTACCTGTCAGTCAAACTCAGTAGGGGGCTCCGTGACGTCTTTTTTCCTTCGATTTTCTGTTCAGTCTCTGTAGGTGGAGCTGTTTTCTTTTCCTGTTCAGCCGCAGTGGTTTACAGCTGCTTCAGTTCCTCTATCTGTTAAAGCAAACTGCTGTTGCTGCTGCTGCTGCTGCTGGAGATGTAAAATGCATGATTTTATTTTTTAAATGAAAAAAAATGTCTTCAGGAACCTTGAAGAGAGTAAAAATGCATCTCTATTAAAAAATGTCATAACATAAAAAAGCTTTACAACTAATATGCATGCAAGATGGTATAAACTGCATAAAAAAAGCATGTCTTTATGTGTTTAAATGTGTGACTGTGAGTGTTAATGGGGATGCAGGACTTGCGGTAAAAGGACTTTGCATGGAGTAACGTCATGGTGGGGCTGAATAAAGTGTTTGCTTCATTCACTGATTCCAAACAAGTGCCAAGAAGGCTCCTGCAGAGATTCAGCTTTCATTTGCCACCTGTGCTGCAATGATGATGAACATGAGGAGGCTGCAGCGCTTCCTGTCTGCTCTGCACCAAGTATCCCCCTACTTGGATGTGTGAAAGAGGCACTGAGCAATCAAAAGAGACCATTTTATCATAATCATAAATTTATTCAATGTGCATACTCTACCAGATTTCACGCCGCCTTCGGTGCACACGCAGAAGCTGCACTTAACTGTGTTTTTTGTCTGAGCTAGACAATAATAATAATAAAAATTAGCTGAAAAGGTTCAAAATTTCAAACAGAATTTAAAAAAAAAGAGAAACAGGCCTGGAGATACTTGAGATTGATTGGAATATTATATGAAAAAAGTCAAATAAAATCTATTGGTCAAAAGTCCTGGAGAGAGCTCACATCAACACAATATCACTCAGTGTTTTGCAGCTCCAAAATTATTTATCAAACTGAATGCTGAACACAGTTAAAACATGGCTGGCCTTTTTTTTTTCCTTTTTTTTTTTTTTAATATTGGAAATATTTTGCTAATAAAATTATGAACATTTTTGGAATAGAAGTTAATTGCTCTCTGGTCATATTAAATCCGGGGAAAACACCACAAAAAATCATGGCACTGGATGAAAATCTCTTTAAAATACTTTCTGCTAGAATTTAGCCAGAAACCCATAACATGACCATTGCTGCATGCTGCAAAGTCAACTGGACTGTCAATGAAAGCATGGAAAGAAAGCTTGTGTGTATAAATGAGTATATACTTATATCATTCAAAGAGTCTTGTCTCGATAATTTAAGTGTAATTTTGCCTAAACTGAGTCTGCTTGAAAATAGTGATATAAGTAAAGCTGGAAAAATAAATGATTGTTTGACAAACAAATTTTAACTTGAGGTCCACATATTATTTGTCTTCTGGCCTTCAGTGGTGTTCAGTGATTTTTAGAAACCTCAGAGTTTTCTCAGCTCCCTCTCGGGTTTTGTAATGAATGTGTATTGCAGAGCACTCCACTGCCCAAAGTGAGTCACATGACCGGCAGAGTGTGGGAGGGCAGGAAAGTGAGGAAAGATTTTAGAAAACCTGCTCGCCTTTGGAGAATATAGATTTTGTTCAAAGTGAAATTTTGGGTGTCAGTTTTATTTTAAAAAGCAAATTGCAGACTTCCTGTTGAGTTTAGATCAAGGGTATCAGTGCGTGATTTGTGGGCCTTGATGAGTTCTACAATTCGGCTTTCGTTTGGTCTCTCTATGACATTCCTGTGGGCCACAGTGCCCATTTTAGTGTTCCTAGGTGGCGCTAGAGAGCACATTTTTGCACTTCTGGGGTCACTTTTTCCATTTGATCACATTTTTTGCCAGACCTGGTGTGCATGCCAAATTTGGTGAGTGTTTGAGTGTGTTCAGGGGGTCAAATTAAGGGTTAAAGAGACATAATAAGAGGAAGAAAAAGAAGAAGAAACAGTACAAAAACAACAGGGCCCTCCCCCTGGCAGGGCTCAGGCCCTAAAATATGCACACCAAAATTATGTTTTGCTAACTGTGCTGCCATCTAGTGGGAATTTCAGGAACATTCATCTGTTTCAGAGGCCAAGTTGCAGTGTAATGGTGCAATTCTCACCTCTCCTGCCTGCAAATGAGCTATTTTTAGCAATTACACACAGGAAATTCCTCCTTTCTGAAGGCTTTGGAGAAATGCCTCCACTAATGGTCATCTAATTAAAGCTAAGCTCAAAGCAGAACAGAATCCCCTCTGAAGAACTAAAACAGGCCTCTTATTAAGCAATGTTTAACTTTAATTTCCTCTGGAACATCCAATGTTTTTACAGTATTTACAAAAGGAACATTCATCCACAAAACGCTGCATGCGTGAACTCATTTTTCACAATGTGCAGTACATTCTTTCTTCGCAGCATCATGGTGACATAACTGGATTTAACAGGAACAACAGCACAGCATTAAATGAGTTCATGCCCTTAAAATATTTGTGAGGATTTTTTTTTTTATGAAGTTTTACAAAGTTCAAAAGTTCACATTCAAGATATTTTTGATTCCTCTAACTTTGTGAAAAGACCAAATAAATACAAAAATTAACATACAGTTGACATAGTAAGGAGCAGTTATATACATCATTGTACTGTGAATGGATTTAAATGGTGCTTTTAATCATGGATGGAGATTATAACATGTTACAATCAAGAGTACAGTAATCAAATATAAACAAACACTCTGGCCTCCAGAGAGAAGCATTAAAGCTGACTTTTTCCCTCATCTTAAAACGTTATAAACACACATTTTTTCCCATATTTTAATGCAGGAAGGCTGTTTAAGATCAACACTGAAACAAGATGCTAAAGTCACAGCCAACAGAAGGGACAGTTCATAACTCTGAGTTTAAAATATGAGAATTTTGTTTGGGAAGTTTCAGGGGAAACTGTGATGGAGGAGGAAAGTCGGGTTGAACATTTCACTGTCACAAGCTAATCAACGGCTTATCGGTCTTGCGCTCCTCCATGCTGATGTGATTTCCCGTCACGATAAACAGTTATGTCTGCCGGGTGAAAGATGGAGGAGAAGCTGATTACAGCCAATCAAAGCCTCCCAGTCCTGCAGGTTTCAAAAGACAAACCACACACAGATTTAAACCAGAGGGAAATGATGTTTTGGAAAGAAGCTGCTGATGATGGCAACAGTGAGGTTTCTCTTTTTTTAGCATCTGATGTAACAACTGTGAATCAAAATATGCGACTGAGTGATGAAAGTTGGTACTGGATGATTAATTACATTCTTAATTGTGATTATTTGGTCTTTAAAGAGAAAATATTAACATGTTTAATCACAATTTTGACAGTTTTACACCACATTGACTCAAAATTCTGCTACAACTGGTAGAAGACAGCAATAAACATATCTTTTTTATGAAAGATTCAGACTAAACTTGATGCCTGTCTGGGTTTTGCACAACCCTTAAATGTAAAAAGATGTCACACAGAATTATTTTTCAACACTAAGAAAAGGTAAAATATGTTTGATAAAGGGGTATTTGGTGTTGATAATGAAACTCAGTACTGGCACTTAGTGTGAAAAAGGTATTAGATACCAAACTATTTGCAGCAACGGCCTGATCAGTGAGTTACAACTTTTAGTCCCTCCTTATGTTTAAGTGTACAAATGGTGACGTGCAACTTAGAAGTTATGTTTAACTTATCTGTTTCAACTTAGGACAAATTCTTAAAAGGAAAAAAAAACATAGAAAAAATGTGTTTATTTTACTTTCTTCTTTCTGTTAATCATCCTGTGACTCCTTTTTAGGATCCTAACCCTCAGATTGGGAACCTCTGACCTTTTCAACAATAACTTTCCTAACTTTGGTCAAACAGAATATCCTTTCCATAAAACTGTCAAAACTCAGAGCCCAGGAACATTTCAGGGGAAAAACCAAAGCAATAAAAAGCACAAAACCTGCCAGAGAAGCATAAAAGACTAGTGTTTGTTTGCAAAGACGCCATCAAAACCTTGACCATCACCATCCATGTTGTTCCCAGAGTTCATATTTGCTCTTCTGTGTGTGAATTAAGCAGTTTTTTTTAACTTCTCGATCAGTTCCCTTTAGCACGGGTCCACACACAAACACGCACGCACACACACACACACAAAACATCCAAGCTGATCAGCTCCACCATCACACTGACTTCCTCCTCTTGCCAAACACGTTGTTGATGAGCTTGGCCATGGACTTGGAGCCGCTGTAGCGCCGTCTGTCGGCCCTGTACTTCAGGTGCTCCATCACCTGCCGGATGAGCTGGGTGAAGAGGTTGGCGATGTCCTGGTAGCTCTCGGCCGCTGAGACCTCCTGGAAGTGACAGCGGTTCTCCTGAGCCAGGCAGCGGCCCTCGTCCTCACGAACCTGCCGGGCGTGGCAAAGGTCCTGCTTGTTTCCCACCAGACACACAGGAACATCCGTCTCCCTGAAACAGAGACGTTTCAGAGCGGACGGGTGAGATTCAGGGGATATAAAACCTGAAAAAACCCTGGAAAAAACTGGGAATTTTATTTTGTAGTCAGAATCAAAGGGCTTAAAAGAGACCTGATATAGTTTTGAACTGTGAGAAAATTAGCATTTACTAGAAAATACATTTATTTTACTTTCCCAATTTTCATTTTTAAAGCTTTCTACAGCAAATACTCATAATAAATGTAGAATCTTTATTAAGTTCACTTCTTGAAAAAGACATACTCAGATCTTCACCTTTGTAAAAGAAGCAAATATTATAGAAATAAATATATTACAATTGAGAGTTCTGCCTTAAAATTTCTTCTTGAGTGAAAGTTTTCTGCAAAAATGTTATTATTAATAATGATAAAACTGCAAAAAGGAAAAGTACTCATTGTGCAAAACATCTCATTTTGTGATTATATATGCTACATAGTTGGATTGTAATGACTGATGCATTCAAGTGTTTATCACTTTGATGTTGCTTCTGGTAAAGAAGGAGCTCCTTTTAACAAATATGCGTTTATACTGCCGGGTTGCTTTGTAGAAAAATATCATAATGTGTAAGTGATAACTTTGTTATTTTGCATTGTCATTACCATCAGTTTATACTTCCTGTGTCTGTGTAAATGAAGTTTATGTTATGTTAAATCTCAACCTCAAAAAACATCAATATTTTGCTCCCAAAACATGTCTGAGCTGCCAAATATAACTCTAAAAAACAGCCTGAATTTTTGGGGGGGGATTCAAAAATGTATCAAGTCTTTATCTCTGATCTCAGATCTGCTTTCACACCCACGTTTGTCACCGACTCAATAAATCTCTTCCCTCCGTGTTATCAGGATGCGTTGGCACATGACAGGCACATGACAGCCTGATGGATTTTTGTCCAGCAGACAGAATTTATCAGACGCCCGTAGCTTTGCAGTGAATCCCTCACATGTCATCATGAATCATTTATCAGTTTGTGTTTGTTGGGCTCGGTCAGAACTCCCAGCATTCCTCAGGCTCGAGACCGCAAGAGGATCCCTGGTCAGCTTCAAACAAAGTAGGGCAACAATACTTTGATTTGTTCTGTTTTCTTTCCACTTTGTTTAGATAGATGACGCTAATACTTCCTGGCTTTTTGCTGTTTGTTATAAAAAAAATTAAGATTTTAACTAAAATAACTGTGAAATAATAACATTAAATATGATAAGAACAATCCAAATAATCTAATAGTTGCATCATGATAAAATCACAGGGATAATTTTTCCACATTGAGCACTTTTACCTTTAACACTTTAAGTAAATACACTTAAATACACTTGCATATTGTCATTATGCAGTATATTTTTTTACTTACAGTGTGATACGAGCACTTTTACTTATTCAGAATCTAAATATTTCCTCCTTCACTATTGTTTCTATTTGCTGGTCGACATTTTCAGTTTTATTAGATTTTCACTGAACAACAAAAAGCAGGAAGTTGTCAGTCAACATCCTCAGACTTTAAACACATTTCTGACATTTTTATAAGTTTTAGCTCAAATCTTGATGTAAGGAGCCCCATATGAACCAAAGTCACAAGTAAATTTGGGATAATATTTGAAAAAAAAAAACCCTCAAAGCGTCAGTATAGGACACCGTGACTGGTGGCGTGAGACTCAAGTTCTGTGGAAAAGCAGTCGTGAAACTTCATCCAGCTCCAAAGTCTCTGGAAATAGTTTGAAACAACAGACCAGCAGCTGCTCTGATCCCCCATCTGCTTCTGTCTGCAGTCGGACTCACTTCAGAATAAAATAACCTCATTGTGCCTCTGACCCTTTGCAGTTGTCCACGCGCGCCTCTCGAATCTGCCGCAGGATGTTCTTGGCGTTGATGAAGGAAGTGCGGTCGCTGATGTTGTACACCACAACGAAGCCGTCCGCCCAGTCCACCGGCTCCTCCAGTATACACCTGGCCTCTGAGCTCTGCCAAGGACAACACATGCTTTTATTTTGGAACCCCACTGAGCTGATTATGTTCGGGGTCTACAGTTTTTTTTACAGTACATGTCCTGTTTTTACTGGGACGGATTCATCAACAGCGGTCGATTTTACACTTTTTAATTCTTACATGAGCATCGCTCATCAACCGCTTGGTGGTTTTGGTCACTGACTTTCATTTCTCTGCCGGTAATCATAGCACAGTGCTTTTATTTTTGTCACATTACTAGTTCATTTAAACCATGAATTAAACTGACAACAAAAAGGGACATCAATTTAAACACAGCATGTCTCTTTTCTGTGGTGATTTCTTTTTTATACTACTGTCCGGATACAGAAAATAACAGACTGCTCTTAGTTACTTTTTATTTTTAGAGTTCTTTTTTCCTTCATTAAACACTTTCTTTATTATTTTTTCATTGAACAAACTTTAGTGCTATTTAAAACCTATTAATTACATTTTTTTACTTTAACGAGTAAAACAACCCTCAGGTCTTCACACACAAACACTCATTCTCTCTTTTAAAATCACCTTTACATTTACAGCCTAAATCAAAATGAAGCATATTGTCATAACATGCCTTTGATTCTTCATCCTGTTATGAGATTCCCTTATAAAAAAAAAGTTTTTCAAGCTTTATTCTAGTTTCTCTTTGTAATATACATTGTGCCATATTTCTGATCCAAGCATCTATTGCAGGTGCAACCAGTTTAAAGGCTTTTATATGATTTACCTACAATACAGTAAAATAAATTGCACATATTCTTCTTCCTACAGGCATTTTAGTTTTTGTAAATGACATTGAAGTATTCAAGGATGAACTTTTCACAGTGTTCATTACATCTTATTCTATATATATCTTGTCCTACTTCTTCCAGAGCTATTTTTACTGTTGTTATTGTCACACTGAGCAGAACCAGCTTGCAGACACGTGCACACCGAGAACAGGACTCTGCACAGGTGACCTTGAGAGGAAATAAACAGCGTAGGAAGGACGAGGGGCCTGCAGACATGTCTGAGCCCTCGACCAGTGAACGCTCAGTACTGTAAAAACTCATTTATCCTTTTCTCTTTATTGACTCCATAGTTTCTTTATGCGGTGCAGGTCAGGAGGGCAGGACATCGACTGTTACAGTGAGTTTATCCGACAAAGACAATGACCCGCTCTCGTCCTGCTGAGCCAGGGGGTATTCCAATAAAAAAACTAACTGTAGTAAAAAAGGCCTCTCAGGTCTTTGGTCTTGTTTAAAAAAGAAGTAAGGAGGTTATATGGCTCTTTTCTTCAAAGAGACAGCCATTGGCACACATAGCCTCAGGATACTCTCATAAAGCCGACTTTAAGTGCTGCACAGATCGTACACGAGTCTGCACAAGGTAAATATCTGTCCACAGTTCACTGAGGGTCATGGGCGTGGGCGGCGGTCTCTTCAGTGGTTTTTTTTTTTACTGTTGCTATGTAAAAACTCTTGTGGCTCCAAAACAAGAGTTATTGTTTTCACCTCAGCTGAAGGAGCTGAGGGATCTTTGATGGTCAGGACGGCTGGTTTTCTCCCAACGCTGAAGATTTATCAATGTTTTTTTTAGCAACGGTGGTAAAAAATAAATATTGACTGAAAGGTCAGACTGATAAGTTATGATGATAATAAGTCAAAGAAAATGCGGGGATAAGATCTTTCATTCCGACGGTTTTTGGTGTACTTTTTTTTTCTTTAAAAACTCATAATTCTCATCAGTCTCAGATTCTCATTTGCTTAACTTCTCCAGGTTATCTGTGCATTAAGTGCAGGACAAAAAAAAAACAAAAAAAACACTGAGTAGATTTCCAGTCCGCCTGACAAAGTGTAAGAGGAAACCAAAGAACTCAAAATAGGAAAAAAGTCTCACTGCAGAGCTGTTTTTCTAATAAAGAGCTTTAAAAATATTTCACAATATTAGGTTTGTTGGAAATGTATTTTACCTGAGAGCAAGGGTCAAAAACTTCCAGATTCAGCTGCCTGCCATCGATTGACAGCCTTTTATGGTACAAGGAATCTGTAACACAGGAACAAGTAACACAGGAATCAAATAAAGATAGTGACTGATGGTAGAAGTCCACAAAAATCTCTTTTTTTGTGTGTATTTTGTTCTCTGTGATAGTTTCAATATACAGTGTTGCTATACTAACTGCTTATCTTCATCTGTCATGCGTTTATTTTGTTTTTTTGTTTGTTATTACTGTTTTTCTGGTGTAAAAAGTGAAAGATGTCACTTAAAGTGACAAACTTTTATCGAATTATCACATGAATAAGCAGGTCTCCTCAGCCCTACAGAGTGATTTAACATCTCTTTACTATTTTTTTTGGTTTATTTATTTCTTATTTATTCCCGTTATAACCATCTCCATTATTATTATCATTATCCTATAATGTCAATGTTGTGTTTGAAGCCTGATCTGGTGTCAATTGCTGAATGTAGCTGAAATTCAACAAAACATGATAAAACGAGAAAACAGTGATAAACATGCAGTAGAATATATAATTTACTGTTTTAATCTTTTCACAGCTGAATGACTCTGACTTACAAAAGAACCCTGGATGTTATTGTGAAACCTGGATGCTCAGGTGAAATGTGCAGCACTTAATCACTGAATAGTCACATTCATGATGTCTGAAGACTGACTCTGTTCTCCAGGACCAAAACCAAATCCCCATCAAACCGCACTCATCAAATCTGGAAACACTTACTGGCGTTTGAGGCATATTCACCAATGAAGCGCCTGGTCAGGAACCGCACAAGGACAGCTGGAGGAAACAGACGAAATGAAAAACAACAAAATGAATCATGGCATCATTATGCTCACATCTCTCACAGGTGGCGGCAGCAGGGGGGGGGGTGGAAATTGAACCTCATTCACTCCTGCAGGCGCAACATGGTGCCAAGAGTCTCTGGGATTGGAGCAGTGAAACTGTAGCCTCACATGAAAGCGACTGCATGGCTTTTCTGGAAGGCTTGTGTGCATATTTGGCAAGCCTAATGGTTATATTCCCCCCTCCTGACTGCGAGCTACACGTAAAGCTGACCACAGACAATCAGTTTCAATTAAGGGCTGAAGTCTCAAGTGCTGAACTCTGGAGGCCTGTTGCTGATGGTGGCCACAGGCCTCTGGAGGGGTAAGACAGGGGTTACAGGCTACAGGGACACACAAATATGGGGAAGGTCCAGTTAGTTAGTCATGCTTGCATTCCTGACAGTGCAAAGGATGTTGAGTTTACAAGACTTTAAGACACAATAGCAAGTCTTTTGGGGCCTTTTTTAACACTAACATTGATACTCATTAAGCAAAACAAGACAATGAGAAACGTGCAAAGAGCAGAAAACATCCAGGAAACATTACAGCCTCCAGAGGCTACAGCATCTCCACAGTAACCAGAGTGGAGAGAATGGAGACTTCCTATTGTTTAATGGAGCTTGAACACAGCACAGAGCCCATCAGTCTTAACCAGCACCACAGAGATTTAACTTCAGTAGATGCAACAAGGTTTCTATACTGTTTTCTCACCAGCAGCATTTAACACTAATTAAAATCTTACATTTATTGCCTTGCAGATTTGAGCTATTGTCTCATAAACTGCCTAAAGTCTTTGAAAGACAGCTGGTAGATCTTTGGAGGATGCTCACCCCAAAATACAGATGTTTTTAACATTTTTGTGAAGTTTACAAAGTGCAGGTGGAACTAAATGTCAGTACAAAATAGCAAAGCCAGACTAAACCAGTTTAATCTAGTTAACTTAAGCATAAACACAACCAGTGATGTGGAGTTTTATCTTCCATAAAGGTAAAACACACTGACTTGGAATAATCAAACCTAAAGTTTTCCATTGTCCAATGTTGGAATCATGTCCGTGAAGAAGACCACCAGATGGGTTTTAATTTGACAAAGCTGTTTTAAGACAGAAATTTTCTGGAGGCAAAAACATTTCTGTTAAATTTCAATAAACAGAACCAAAGTTTGTTTGATTGTTTTCTCATTATGCAAAAGCTTAAGTATGTTACCACATGTAAACATGCAGCTTAACTAATTAAATCATAACCACTTAATCTGTAACAAATTTAGAAATCCCATTACTGTCGATATTGTTTTTTTGAAGCAAATTTTATCCAGATTCCAGCTTCTTCACCTTAGGCTTTATATTGTTGGTTGGACAAAACAATATAAATTAGCTGTTCATCTTAAAATCTGGAAATATTGTCTTTGATTTGTGATGTTTTATTGACCTAATAAATAATTTAATTAACGGAAAAAATAGATTAATGGATGACGAGAGTAGTCTATTTATTTGTAGTTTTAGCCTCAGATGGGAAGCCCTCCGGCCTTTCTAGTCCCAGGTCAATATTTGACAATTAGATCAACACCAAAATAAAGTAAATAAAGCTTCTCTTCTGTGAATCTACAACGCTTATGAACTGACTGTTCTTCAGCAAAGACACAGTCTGAAACCGTTGTTATCATCGTGCATTAAGAAGCTTTTAAAGCCTGTAACTGTGCTTTTGCTATGCGCTCCATCCACTCACCTGATTTCCCAGCCCCCTGGCTTCCCAGCAGGGCCAGCTTGATGTCGTTCATGCCTGTGCTCCGTCAGGTCCTCAGCTGGCTCCGTGGCTGCTGCTCTGTGTTGTGTCTGGTATCTGGGTTAGCCTCGGCACACTACAGGCTCCTTACAGTCCAGGCTGGATGAGAGTACAGGACTGCCCCCCTTCTCTTCCTCTTCAAAGGACTGTTTCACTTTTTAAAGCCGAAGGAAAGCGTGAGGAGGTGAGGGGGGGGGGCGAGCGGCCCCTTCTACCCCTCTCTGTCTGTATGAGTGCCAAGCTCTCCTTCACTCTGTCACACCCCTCTTTTTTTTCTGTTTTCTCTCTCTCCTGTATCCAGCATAGGTCTCTCTCTCTCCCCTGTTCATTGCTTCTAAATCCATCATTTTCCCTTTTTCTTTTTCCTCTTTCATACATATATACATCTCTCTGTTCTGTCTCCGTCTTAAAAAGAGGTTACTGCTGACTGAATCTACTGTGCTGGTATAACTGTGCTGCATTTTCCATTAGTTTGCCAGACATATATATCTATGGAAGCCCTTTCTTGCCAGGACAAGAAAAAGATGGATCAATGAAATGGAATAAATGGAAAATATAAAAAATATTCATTCATAGTCAAAACTATTATCTCTCTTAGAAATTACTTCCATATATACCTAGTTTGCAACAGGAAAGAGATTTTAAGATTGAATTAGAGGTGAAATATGTTTTTTTCTCAACCCTATGAGGAAGCATTTTCATTTATTTGCTAAATTGCAAATTAGAAAAAAAGCAACCTACAACTTTTTCATTAGATTTCCTGCAATATCGTTGCTTAAAATGAAGGATCCACCCTTCACAACTAAAATGTGGCTTATACTTTTTATGGCACTAAGTTATTTGCATCAATGCATTAATAATAATAGAGCTAATCAACAATAATAGAGCTAAAGGTCAAAATGTAAAAAAACAAAGAATTATGTTCCAATAAAACTAAATTCTGTAATCGAAAAATAAGCCAAAACTGAGATGTTTAAATAAAGATTAGTCATGGCAACCTATTAGTTAAAAGATCATTTTTTATCTATTATTTGCTAAATAAGACTATAAATAAGACTACTCAAAATGTATCATATTTTTATTTAAAGAGTAAAAAAAAGACACCTGTTTTATCAACATACAGAGGATTCAATAATCTACACATTTTCAACTTGACATTTATGTTTTTAATTAACAATTTGCAGCTGTTTGTATTTTTGTTTTTTCTTTTTGTTTGGCAGAATTGGGCTTCCCTATCACGTGTGTTCGTGTTCTTTTGAAATCAAGAAACCAGCATTTTTATTTCCACAGGTGGTCAAGTTACCATCGACCTCTCTGTGATAAGATCTGGAAACTTCCTGCTGAGTCCAGTGATAATAATATTCTGGCTTCCAGCAGAATGATTTCATTAAAACTGGTCAATGTATTTTCGTTAAGGGGAGGCAGTGATATGATGGGGAAAAAATTTTGATGACTTTGGTTATTGAGTCACAGCTCACCAGACCGAAGCAATATAGTAAAGTTGAGTGGCTCTGAGTGCAGCGTGGAGGCGAAGCCACGAGAAGGCCGGTAATAAAAACACTGATTAGAGCATCAGTCACACTCCTGACATCAAACTGAATCGATTCAGACGAGCAGTCCATTTCCTTCAGCCTCGCCCGCCACACAAAATGTGGCACATACAGCCAATAAATCTAGCTTCGATTTCACAGTCACAAACGTCAGCGAACAAAATGATCATTCTTTAGACTGAAACCACATTTCCGTCCCCTCTAACCCTGCTCGTTTTTGGGCATTTTGGGCCCATTTCCAAACTTGCTTCATTTGATCTTGTATCTGTTTGCGTGCGATGTCAGTGACTCTCCTTCAAATGTAAGTCCTAAATTTTACCCTCAAACAGTGAGGATAAAACTTATGACTCGGCTGCACTTGACTTGATGTTAACTGCATCTCACAAACACTGCTGCGTACATTCTTTTAGGTTGTTTTAGTCTGTTTACATAGTTTCTTTATGATTGCAATAGCTGCAATGAATACTTCAAAATTTAGGATTTCAGTCAGATCCTTTCAAATGTTACATAACCATATGTATACAATGCTTTTACAGTATGTTATAAATTCAGTGCATTATTCCACAAGTAATTCTTTGTGTTAAGAAAGCTGTCAATCAGTATAAAATTTAAAAAAAAATGTTTCAAAACCACCTTTTTTGGAGTTCTAGGCTCTCTCTGCATGTTGACTCTAGGATCATGGAGTCGGACCTTTAAATACCGTAAAACAAAAGCTGTAACAGTGAAATAAAAACAGCTTGACCACATTAAGTGTGTCCAAAATGCAGTTATAGTGCAAGGCATGCAAGCTAGATGGGCTTGTGAAATGTTTACCAAATTATGCTCCTTCCATTCAGTGATGTTTAGATATCATATATCCTGCAAATCAGATTGCATAAGGCCAAATAATTGAAACCATACAACTTAACATTTTGGGAGTTCAGATAAGGACTGAAAGCATCAACATGTCATTTCGACTTGTTCATCAGAATGAAAAGGAATGTTGAGAGATTAATACGGCATATCAGGAAAATATGTTCACCCCAATCAAACCTAATCTCAAACCAATAAAGTAAGAATTTTAATCAGCCCTGAACAGTGAAACACGTGAGCTCGAGGGCTGCAATGATCTGCATGTGCTTAAGATCAGAAAAAACAACGTTCCAACAATACAAAATGTAAATAAAATCATTTTTCCTGTTATGATTCTCATCAACAAAGCCTCTCAATTTCGAAAAATGTCCGATACAATCAGGAAGAACAAAATGTCTGTGTTTTACTTCCAAATTTTGCACACGGGGGGGGGAGGTCCAGCCATCCATGGCGGCTTTTAATCAGGTAAAGGGGGGGGGGGGCCCGTTGAACAGGACCTGAAAAAAAACGGGCCGAAAAAAGGCGTTAAAAAGGGGAGGCGGAAACGGTAAAACACA
>JAPZDV010000023.1:22826993-22843532 GCA_029814665.1 Acanthurus lineatus
CCCCCCCCCCCCCCCCCCCCCCCCCCCCCCCCCCCCCCCCCCCCCCCCCCCCCCCCCCCCCCCCCCCCCCCCGTTTCTCCTGAGCTGATCAAACACGTGGCCTTAAAGAGGCTTTCACATGGGACGACGTCATGTGCCCACAAAACCACACACACACACACACACACACCAAGAAACACATTATTTTCACCAGCTGCTTAAACACACATACACGCACACACACACACACCAGACACACACAAAACCTCAACAAATCAACATCAAAGGGCAACACAGTCCATCAGCATCATCATTACATAACGTCTGTACGCCAGGAATTTGTCTGGAAGATTTTTGTTTATCTGAGAAATGAGATTATCTACCATGTGTGACATGGGAAAAGTTATGATCGGCTGACAACTTCCTCATGGCCGCGAGCCAGACGGGAGGTGCCGTTCAAGTTTAAGTGGTTGTAGTACTATTACTAAATGTAATTTGGATTAGATTGGAAGTTCAAAATTGATTGACTTATCATCACAAGTTGTATTGCTCTGATGAAGTTTTAGCTTAATTTACTTTAACTGTTCAGTTCATCGTAGCTTTTTAGTCTTAACTTAGTTTAACTGAACTTATTTTTGTTTAAAAAAAACACTTAAAAAATGCTTTGTGTATGGTACGGTAGAAAAAAAATGAAGGCAAACTGCAGCTTAGCATGGTTATCTCAACTTAGTGTTGTTTAATTGTTCGGTTTGTAGTTTAGGTTAGCTTTAGCCTAGCTTGGCTAATTTGAGTTAATTGTCTACTGATGAAAAATGACAAAACATTTTTACAAAAGACTCAGTAACATTTTCTTTTCAAAATTGTTTGTTTGTTGTATCTTGGCCTTAACCTAAAATTAACCTAGCTTGGTGTAATTTTGACGTAGCTTAGTGACTGATTTCTTTAAAATAAACAAGTCTGAATAAACCAAAATTTCCAGTCTAAACATTTTTAGTTGTTTAGTTCATTGTAGCTTAGTATTGCCACCTTAGCTTAGCTTAGCTTAGCTAAATGAAGTATAGTTTGTTTGTTTGTTGTGACAGGACATGGTTTAAAATGGTGGGACAAGATACACGCAATCTGACTCAACTCAGCCTTATTATCAGGCCTGTAAAGAAACAACACTAACAAACTCTCAAAAAAAATCAAACTTTTTGATTAATGGTACAGTTTCGAAACGTTGGAAGCAAATATTTGATTGCTGTATGCCAACAGAGGGCGCTAATCATATTGTATAAAATGTACAGAAACTTTCAGGGTTTCCAGCAGTTGCAGCTGCAGATAATGTAAGATGTAAATACATGGAAAAATCACTATTAAGTCTATTTATCTACTTCAAGAAAGCCAAACTGTGAAAACCTTTGATTTTGTTACAGGAAATGACAGGATTTTTGTAAAACGTGGTCCTAATCTTCAGCCATTTACACAGAAACAGCACCGGTGATTTGAGACGGCAGTCATCAATCATTTTGACTGACGTCCAACTTAATTGTTTCAAGAAATCTGAGTTAATGTGACTTTGATGTATGAGACTGCACCTTTAAATCCAAAGCCCATGATCATTCCTTAGTGTGCGGTTCCTGCCGTTTCAGATGAAGTAAATTCATTCCCTTCACATATTCACATCCACATCTTGAATATGTTACTGTATGAATCATCGTCATCAGTTAGACAGGCAAAGGCTGGATTGATGAAGTGCAGAAGCAGGCTGATCTGAAGACATCGTGTGGCACCTTTCACTCTCGTTCTCCTTCGACTCCCCTCAAGTTTAAAATTCCCAAATTTGGGCATCAGAAGACAAATTTCGACATGTTTTCATCACAAAAATGTTAAAATTATAAAGTGAAAGACTGATGGCTAGTTGTGTGTCACTGGTCTTTAAGCTTGTTCTGTTTTAAGTTTTATGACTTTTAAAAGCATACAAATCACTGTCTTTGGCGTGAGAATTAAAATGATGTGAAACATTATCTTCTTTTTGTGGTATATCTCAGGGCTTTTACTCAGAGATACAGTCAGAAATAAGGTAAAATACGCCTTTACTGAGTCAACTTCCTTACCCTTACTGAGATCAAGTTCAGTAATAAAACTAAAAGCTGATGTATACACTCATATTAGCTCCGTCCAAAGAAAACATCTTACACTTATCCCACTCCAGACAAGATAATTCAACCAAATAGACCTTTTATGCAGTAACTTATCCAGACTGTAAGTTAGGAAATGAGTCTGAATGACCCTAAATAACACTAAGACTAAAACAAATCTTGGCAGGCAGTTTTTTTCTAGAGGAAGTATACATCTTAAACTACAAAAATGATGAATGTGAGATGAATGCAACATATCAGGTGTCTACTTAAGCTTAATGCATGCTCTTGAGTTTGGTCTAAACACTGGATGTAGGTCTTATCTCAAAGAAAGCCGGAGTTGCTTTGCTTTTTTCTCCTCCTTTTTTTGAGTGTATTAGTGATTCACCCACCTTCAGACAGTTAGAGGGGAGTCGATGAAGGCTTTTGATGTTCTTAAATGAAACATCTGCACATTACAACACAGAAAAGAAGGAGAAGGAGAGACCGAAGGAAAGGGATGAAAAAAAAAGAGCCCAGACATGTGACTGAGGTTTACTGGACTGAATAAAGTGGGTTTAAAAGACACAAGAGGGGAATAAACCTCCCTTTGAAAACATCTCACGGTCAATTTCCCCCACTTTATCTTAACATTAGCCACAGGGCTGCTGGCCCCTGAAAGCTCCCTCTGATGTTTCTCTGTGCATCTACAGACAATGGATGAAAAATTTTTAGATCTCTGTGGATGTAAACACGGATCAAAAGACACCATACAGTGTTTAAGGCCAGCATAGAGTGGGTTTTTATCAGTGGTTGCAACATATTTTGTACATTTGAAAGTCTTTTATTGGATTCACAGAGTAAAAAAAACTCATGTTGCAGCATTTTTTTTTTTCATAGATTATATTTCACAGAAAAGTATTTTGGCAGAAGTGTATGGAAGCCGGAGCTTTCTGGCTCAAATGGCATCCACTTTCATGCTCTTTCCTTTACTGTTTTACAAATTAAGCAGAACTGAATCTTGGAAGAACTAAATGTCCTGAAACACTTCACCGCAAAAAGGAACATTGTTTAGCTCTGAAATTAAAAAAATAAAATAAAATTAGAAATGCACAATAATGACGTACAATGAGAAGAATGCAGCAGAGTCCAGGAGAAACAAAGACTGTCACATCTGTTGGATGAATTCATATCAGGGTTGATCAGAAAAGATTTGTTTGGAGTTAATTCCAAAGAAAACATGACAGAAAAACAACATGTCTTAAATTATGAATCTGACACTCTGTAATTTAGTCACGGTCAGACAAATGGACCAAGAAATCAAATAAAACTTCTTATTTTTGGCATGTTACGCTCATTATTGCTTCAGTTTGTCCTCCAAGTAAATGACCTTGTTACTCTCAAGTCATTTCATCATGTTTATGTCACATTTTTCACAGTTTGGTGCATCAAACTCATCTTAATGCACAATCTTCTCTTTATGAATGGAAAAATAAAACACAAAAAACTCTTATGCTTTAAGTCTTTCAGCAAATGATGTGATTTTTTACTTTTGACTGTGTTCAAATGATATAGCTTCAACATAAAGAAACAAGCATGCCCCCTGGTTGTGGAGTTGAAAGAGCCTGGAGGAGCACATTGACAAACAACAACAAACCAAAAAGACCCAAAAGAAAAAACCCTGTAAGAAACACTAAAAATGCTAAAATAAAAAAGTAGAAAACTAGATGTAATATTTCTCTGATGCTCATCTACATATTACAGATTACTTGTATCACTTGTATTATGGTGTGTTGAGACCCTGATTCAGAGTTAACTGGAGTGTAATGCAAATCACATCCCACAAGATAAACATATTCAGAATATTAAAGAAGTGGATTGACCTTTCAAAATTATTGTCAAATATTTATCTTTATTTTCTCTTAATTAAACCAGCAGTAAAATGTGTAATTAAGATTTCATGAGACATTTATGAGATTTTACTGTATTTTTTTGATAAATTAGAAACAGATGAGTAATATGAATGTGACAGATTCAATTTTAAATCAGCAAACTGTATCAATCCCTTTGAAAAATGTTTCTACTTGAAATCCTGTGAAAATACCTGAATTGTGAAACTGACTTGACCTGCCTAATTTTTCATAAAATGGTTCAATTCATTAAAAAGCAAAAGTATACAATGACTTTTGAATTAAGTGCTTCATCCAACATGTTTTCCATTTATTTAGAACTCTGCATGTATTGATTAAAGTGGTTACAGGTAATATTTTTTCCCACTGAACACATATTTCTTTTTCCTGTAGTTTTCCTTCCTCTTCTTTCTGAGCCATCGGAGTCGGGCCTTGTCCGTTGTGTCCTGGCTGGCTGATGGGAACGTTTGGTCTGGAAAAATCTCCTTCAGGTTTCTCAAGAAAAACACCTCCAGGTTTCGACCGGCCTGTGCCACCTCTGAGTCTGGCTGCAAAGCAGAGGGAGGTAAATGTGAAAAAAAAAACAACTTTTATGTCATCATATTTTAATTTTAATTCAACCAAAAGCTTCACCTGTGCTCCTTTTTAGTGTGAATTAGCACATGTTAGCATGCTAATGCACACAAGATGATGAACATGATTAATATTATACAGTCCAAACATCAGTATGTTAGCATGCTGACTGAAGCATTACAGTTCTTATGGAAAACGTCTATTTCTTGTCAATTCAGGCACCAACCCTGAGGACAAAAGTGCTGCTGCTGCTGCAGTCAAATCAAGCCTGTAATATCACCTGAGATTGAACATAAAGATGAGATTTCTGCTACATGTGGAACTTATTGCCACAGACTGTATGTGCAGAAATAATTCAATTACACTAGATTAAATTGATTTAGAGTCCAGATTCCAATAACCTTATGACAAACGTACGTAGTTGAACGTAGCACAGTTCTTGAACATGAGCAGGACGTCATCGACAAACTGCTCGGCTGTGAAGTAGTGGAGGGTGTTGCTCTTGTCCAGTTTCCTGCGGATCACGGACAGGTTGATGGGCCTCTTGATGATCTGGTAGTAGTTTCGGGCCTGGAGCGCATTCACAGAGATTAGATCATTGCAGCAGACCTTGTTTTCATTTTAACATCATGGTTTGTAATGAAAGTGAGGTGGAACATATTACATGTGAAGTACAGCAAGTGTTTTCTTAGCTTTGTTGTAACCGTTACATACTGCAATCACTTTGTGCTTTTTCTACCCTGCAGAGTTTAAAATGAGGTCAGCAGTGTAAGTCTTCACTCTATAGTTGCAATTTTTTTTTAAATAAGTTGCTTGGTTCTATTTAATTCATGGTATTTAAAAAAAAAGTTGGAAATAAAACGAAGAGATATTTAACAGGATGAAAATTAGGTGAATCAGATGTTCGCTAAAGAAGCAAGAAGGTGTCTTATTAAACAACATCATGCTGAATTTTTGTGTATAAATATAATATGGAGCCACCCTGCACAAATTATATCATGCAAGATGGGCCTAAAATTTGTAATTAACAAGAAAATAAAATGAATATATTGCAAAGAATTTGTGACATCCTTATTATTTTATTAATTAACCACATTGTAACTCTCTTTAGCAAAGGCTATCATCTATTTATTTGACATATTTGTTCAGTTTTGCACTGATAGATGTCATTCAGTCCCGTAGCGTGTTTTATAAGATGAGCTTTCATTCAAACACACATGTTAAAGTATTACAGATGTTCATGTGAGTGTGTGGGACTGACCAGAGGGCTGACAGGTTCATGAAACGGAGTGCTGAGTGTGTGACAGTACAACAGCAGAGTCAGCTTCTCACACCTCTGCACAAGAAACACACACACACACAGTCATTACAACACATCTGTTCATCTGCTCAGGCTGACACTGTAACAGATGATGGAAAACAGGTTAGTGGTTTTTCTTCTCCCTTTGAGTCAACAATAAGATAGCAATTGGCCTGTTAAGAGCTTTGATCCTATTTGTTTTCACACCTGAACCTTCCTTTTTCTGCTTTCTGCAGGTTGTTTTTCAATACTGTGTTTGTTCATGACTGCTGCCATTATCACCAAGACTTTCTTAAAAGCCCATAATTTTAAAAAAGTACTTTAAAAAAAATACTTTTACTGATAGTTATTCTGATTCCACCCTGCAGCTCACCCTCTGATCCTGGTTGGACAGTGTGTATGGAGCTTTGACCCCCCCACAGGAGTGCATGTTCTCACACTCATAGTTCTCCACAGGCTCCATGTCGGTTCTGCAGAGCGTGCACACCCAGTCACCTCTGTGGGACACAAAGGATTTCTGTTATTTCACAATTTTCAGAAGTGTTTGATAAGTTCATGGGTCGAAGGAGATGAGTTTTACAGCTCCTGTCACATGCAAATGCAAGTTTAACTCTCTGAGCGATTGTGCAAAAGTTTGAAGCTTGTAACTTTTGTTCTATTTCTGTTTCGGGTGATTGAAAATTGCAAGTCAGCACTGTCTGAGATAACGTACAAAACTGACCTTTATACTGTCATCTCTCTCTGCAGCATTTGAATTCAGCAGCCCAAATCTACACTCTGCAATAAGAAATGGCCCTACACACTGCTGCCTACATGTCCTTGTGGACCTCCTTAAGTCAGCCCTGATGGAAGCAACACATGACTGCATGGAGGCTAATATTGTCCATTTTCTTTTACAGTGATAATTTTCAATTTTCAATTGCACAAAATAGAAATGCTACAAAAGTTATTAACTTAAACCTCTCCTCATAATCATTCAAAGAGTTGATTTGCATCTGCGCATTAAGAAAACTTTATAACTCATCTCCTTCAACCTTGGGCCAAAAACTTATCAATCACCCCCTTTATTATTTCCCCTTTAAATTTTTTGAGTTATTTTATTTTTTATCAGTGTCTTTTGATGATCAAAAGCAAAAGAAAAATGTAATAAAACCTCATAAACAGTAGTTTTCAGCTGATGAAGGTGTGCATAGCCTGCTAACTCATACAGCACTCACAGAGGGAAACTGATGAGAGGAGGAACATGACAGTCCAGGTGGTAAACTTTGGGACAGCGGTCACAGCAGAGCAGATCTCCTCCATTCAGACACACAGCACAGAAATCCTCACTCTCCATTTCCTGAGTCCCTGGTCCAGGTTCAGGTCCAGGTTCAGGTCCAGACTGCTGGACCGATGAGTCTGCCACCTCCTGCTGGCAGCAAAGATCATGTATTTGATCCTCACTGTTGTCCACCTGGACTAAATCCTCTTCACATTTAGTTTCACATTCATCCTCCAGCTCCAGGGTTTGATCCTGATTTGCCTCCGGTTCTGGATCCAGTTCAATCACCACGGTCTGCTCTGGATCCGGATCCAAAAAAAATGTTTCTGATTCTGTTTTCCTGTCTTGATCCCATTCATCAGATCCAGAATCTAACAGGATATACGGCTGATCTGGATTAGATTCACAGTCAAAGCCGGAGTCCTGCTCTGGTTCTCCGGTGGACAAGCTGTCAGGACAGTACGGCTCCGTCCAGGACGTCGGTGTCGAATCCGGTCGACTGAAATCAGACTGAGGTGACACTTCTTCAGACTGACATGATGTTTCTTGTAGCTCCAAAACATTTGCCTCATTTTGACCAAAACCATTCTGCATGCAAAGAAAAGGAGAAAAGGTGATGATGCTGGAAGTTCATGCTTGATCTGAGTGATGAGACCTTCATCTCTGTACCTGTTGTGGCCGATCCGACCAGCAGGTGTCACTGTGGAGCCTGACAGGTGTTTGGCATGGCAGCCGAACTAGAGACACCACAGGCTGCAGAGATGATGATAAAAACACAGACTGGAAGTTGAGACGCTCCAAGCTCACTACTGGTATGTAGTAATTACCCAGAATCCTTTGGGCCTCTGGATGAATGCTGTGGAAATAAACGTGTATTAGTTAAGTTATTGTAAGTAGAGCAATAGCATGTTACCAGGATTTATGGCACTAAAGGCACAAACAAGACATTTTTCTCTGTCAGTGAAAACTTATTTTATTCAATATGGACAATAAAACATTATTAGAGGATTGGTTTTAATGTTTTTGGAAACATTTATTTGATTTCTCTTAGAGAATTAAATAAAAAGATCAATGCTACCTCTTTGTCTCTTTCTTTAATTTAAATTTAACTTGTAATTGATATGGCTGGTTCAGCGTTAAGACTTGATAAAAATGGGACACAACATGTGTGGCCAAATGTCAAACTCTTCATTTAAATAATTTTCCTCAGGGAGTTTTTATCTGATTTGTTTTTACCTTATTCTCTTTAATAAAGCAGCAACATTTTTTCCAGGTTGTCTTTGTCTTTTTTCCATTGAGGGCGAAGCTGCTCTGGCGTTTCCATTGCAAGACTGGTACGCCACTTTTTCCATTTCACAGAATCCGTTGGTGCAGAGCTGAGTTTTTGATAAAACAGAGGTTTAGTAATACTTGATCAAACAGAGACTTCAGATAAATATCATTAACACTTTGAAAGCCTTCACCACTCCTTTAACACCGCATGACTCATCCAGCTCTTGTGAAAACTGTTTTACTGGTTATTAAAGCATTTTTAACACTGTGTGTGTGTGTGTGTGTGTGTGTGTGTGTGTGCGTGTGTGTGTGTGTGTGTGTGTGTTACGTGTTCTGCTGGGAGGCTTCGCTCCTCTGCTGTGGTTGTTGGATTTGAACCAGTCTCTGCTGGGATGGTCTCCAGTGCCCGTGGCAACAAGGTGGCCCGCCTTTGGGGAGGGTTGTCATGGCTTCTGTGGGGCAGGTGTGCCATCTCCAAGAGATCAGGCCCCCTCGGGGTGAAAAAAAACAGAGGAGAAAACAGAAAAGAAGCTGCTGGTTTGAAATCTCCTGTGAGCTCAGTGTTTGACGGCAAGAATCAAAACAAACAGAAAACAGAATTACCATTTTGAGATTAATTCAATTGTTTGTTTGCTTGTGCAAGAAAGTAATATCTCACCCGTAAGTCGATATAAGCCAAATGAACGATAACACAGACACAGAAAAGGCATTAGATACAAAACAATTGGTAACAGAACACAAGTAATTACAAGAAGCAGGTTTAAGTTGCATCATATTTGTCATCTTACCTGAATGTGAATGTAAGCACTGAAAAAAAAACAAGATGTCTGCTTCAGAGAGCCAGGTGAGTGTGTCTCCAGGTGGATGTGAGCTCAGGATGAGACGAATGACACTGTTCCATGTGTCCGGTGTCGAGGGAGACACGGATAATTTGATTGGTGGAGAGCTGATCCAACCTCAGTCCTCTGACATTTCAGCACTGTTATTTTTCCTCTTTAACAGGAGATTCCAGGCTTAAAGCATGTAGGGAAATGAAGTACATCCATTGATAAAAATGCTTTAAAAGAAACTCTCTCACAGGTGTGATGAGGTGGGATCTGGTCACGGCTGGACTGTGAGTTTTTCTTTGCTTAAGCAGAAAATACGAACAGAGTTCACTCCCAGTAATCCCGACCAATGACGAGTTACAGGCTGTAAAGTTGACTCAAGCTTTGAATAACGGACAAACTATGTAAATCGACTGTAACTTCGTCTCATGCAGTATAACCTGATGACCTGATGATTAAAAAAACCCACATATTTAACTCATGCATGTGTTTTCTATTCATAAAAACCTTACAGTTGTTAAATTAATGCATTTATAAGCTTATTACATTATGTTATATAAAGTGTATCCTTAACATGTCATTGTTTGTGCACATTTTGTCGACATGCCCACCTTTGCGCTCACCTGGGACTTATCAGCTCTATAAAATATCTAACTGAAATATCTCTTCCTCAGAACTTTTGCAGAAAGACAACAGCTGTTTTATATCAGCAGCAGACAAAAAAATCCAGTACGTGACGCCAAAAAAATAAAACATTAATTAATACCAGGAAAAAATCCTCCCATCACACTTACATTTGTGTGAATGTCTGATAAAACACTAGAGTGTTTTATCATTTTGTCATGGACGTATAAACACTGTCATAATAAATTCTGACAAATATCGGACAAAATAACACAGAATAAAAATATTTATTCAGCATTCTTGCCGCAGATTAGATTTTGGTTTGAGTTGTTTTAACTTTCAAAGAGTTTAAATATTACTTGAGCAAGTTCCATGATAATTAACCAGATGGTGGTTCATTGAAAAGGCCTTTGTCTTGGTTTAATTTTGCCCTGGTTTAGTTTCAGCCTTCACAATGTGGAGTTTAGAGTTTAGTTACATCCTGTTTTGTCAATCCTTGTCTCTGGTGTCTTTTATTTTCTCGTGGTCTGTCCGGTTTCCTCTCTGTTGCGGTGTGTTTCACCTGTGTTGATCACCATCTTGCACTGCACGTTATACACAGTGTGCATAAAGGGTCTTTATTTCCTCTTTGTTTTTTTCAGTTCTTCTGTTTTATTCCCTGAATTTGTCTCTGTTTCCCAATCCTGCGTTCACTTCCTGGTTTCTGTGTCTGAGTCTCCTTCCTGCCTGTTCACCACACCCCTCCTGAATTTTTTTAAATTTCTTAAGTTTGTGAATTTCTTTTTCACCTTTTTTTTGCTCCTGTTTTTTGGTAATTTGGTCTTCTTGTCAGTTTTTTTTAATAAAGCCTACATTTTGTTAGTTTATCCCAGAGTTTGATGTTTTGCATTTAGTTTATTTCCTGTTTAAATCATGATGCCTTGGGGCTCTGAAGTGCACTTCTTTCTCTCTCTTTTTCTGTCTTTATTCTTCACACTGCACTATCAAATAAAGGCAAAAAGGACACCAACCCACCACTCAAAGAAAGAAGCTACATGAAGTGTCAACAACACCACTCTGACCTGAGCTTCGTAGAAAGACTTCAGCTCTAAATGTGTGTCTGCAGTCCGACAGCTCCTCTCAGTTTGCAGACACCATTTCGTAAGATACTTTCATACATCTCAAAAGATCTAACCACATGTCTAGTGTGTGTTTTGCTTTTGTTTTAGGCTCAGACATCTCAGTCAGACCAAAATCAGAGAAGTAAGTGGAAAGGGAGTTGCTCAACGGTGGAGAATGACTCAATTGAACTCCTCATTGAGTAACTCATCAATTTGTACTCTGCAGTGAGAAAAACTTGGTGTTACTTACTGTTATAAAACACTTGGGATGTTGGTTTACCTATCAGTTTTTCCTTTACACTTTTTTTTCTAGGATATTTATGAAAAGTTCATTTCTCCCTGGTGTTGTCTGTAACACTGGGTGAAGTTCTTTCAATAAACATCTTTTCTGACTCAAAATAAGGAAACAGGACATCCTGCCCCTCTGTTTCTACTTTGTGTGAAGAAGATTTTCAGCTTAAAATCACGACCAATTACAGATTTACACAGTTAAAATGTCAAAAGTCATTATTTGTGGAAAATTAAAAAAAAAAAATCAAGCTCGTGTGTATACAACATCAATCTGAGACACAACGATGAGATTATGGTTTGGGATTTAAATCCTTTTATTATAACAAACAACTGTGAATACAGGTGTCGCAGACAGGAAATCTGAATTAAATGACAAAGTCTGGCTTCAAATTTTTAGTAAAGAAAAAAATGGGTCAGACTCTTTTGAGATTTTTTGACAAAAAATAAGAATGCACATCTTTTTTTTTGTTGAGTATTTTGTTGGCAAAAAGTTATAAAAAAAACAAATTGTACAATGAGTTGCACAAGTAGAGAAACAAAAGCATCACCAAGCCACAGCAGCTGAAAACTACTTCATTTGTACCCTCTTAAGAAGGGGTTGCCTCGGTTGTGTGAGAGTGATTGAAGTGCCTGAATCGTCTTACTAAAGACAATAATGAAAACCAAGATCACGATGAGAACCAGAACTGTGGCAAAGATGTTGAGGCAGCGTGCAGTGGAGGCGTAGCTTCGGGCACCATCCAGATCTCCAGCCATCCTGCGGTCTCTGGCCTGGGGGCGTTAAAGCAAATTAATTATAAAAGTGTCAACTACTTAAGAACTTAAGATTCTTGTTAACTGCATTTTCATGCGAGTGCATTGTCTATTTTCTACCTGTTCTTCTTTTTACCATTACATTTTTTTACTTAATTCCCTGGTTATTTATCTTCAAGAATTTTTCTTAAATCTTTTCTGTGAATGTATTTTCCTTTTGAATAACTTTTTTCCATTTATCATTATGTTAATTCTTTAATAATAATATCCAAAATCTTGAATGAGAATAGTACCACCAAACTGTCCTCCAAATGATTATTGAGAAATTGCAATTTTTCTCAATTGAGAACGCAAGATAGTACTTTTTTTTTTTTAAATTTCACAATAATTTAGCAATAAGTGAAAGTTTACACATGAATGGTGATTTATTCGCAAGAAGTTTCAAACTGTTTCATACAATCTCACCTTGATGGAGAAGATGAGAGCCACCAGTCCGAGGCAGCAGGGGTTGGAGTAGACAAAGTTGCAGATGGACCAAACGACGTAGTCCTTTGGAGGTTCAGTAGAGATGTTCACAGTGGTGTACTGAACCGTTGTACTTACTCCAGGCTGCGCAGGGTAACCCTCATACCTCCCCTGCAATGGCACACCATCAGTTGGTTGACCCGCAGGATTCATGGCTATCAGCTCAGCTGTAGTTTGGCGTGCAAGGAGTGCAAGAAGGTGTGAAAAAGAAAATCAAGTGCAACTCCGATGTTTGATTTCTTTATAAAGCTTGTGGGAGTTAACAAAACTTAACATAGCCTAACAAAACTCAACTCCACTCAAACCCTGTGGTTTTCAACAGGAAGGCAATGAAGCAAGAGCAAGCTTACATGCCAGTAATCCATCTTCAGTTAAGTTTCATTTTTGCAATAAGATTGCATGACATTACATATGTTTTTTTTTCGTTTCCCTTTTATGAAAAATGAAATTACACAATATTGAAAAGTTGCACAGAGCTGATATATATATGGGATATATATGTGATATATATGGGACAGACAGTTCTCAAAACTCAGAAAACAAAGCACTGGATTAATGAAAAATGTGGAAAAAGTTCTGTGTTTTTGTAAAGTTTAATTGGCACTCCAGCAAGCAGCTTAAATCACTTGAAAATTTACATGGTTTTCTCAGTTTCAAATGTCAAAGTTTGTTGATATTTTTTAACCCACAAGTATAACAAATGTTCTACCAGTTACTAACAGTGTAAAGAATTACTGTTATTAGGATTCAGGCCTTATTTTTTGAATGGTGATTAAAAATGTATGTAGCGGAAAATGGAGAGAAATGGTATCAGTCTGTTTCTAACAGGAAATTGTTGGAGGGTAAATGTTAAAAGCCTGCAGGCAAACACGCTCAGTGGTAATCAAACAGGGTTAGACATCAAACATAAACCTCTACCTTCTTAGTAAGAAACCCAACATTGTCAGATTACATCTCTCTTGCTGCTGTTGGACCAAATTGACTCTAAAAAATCATATTTTCAAATGCGACCAGCTCAATTGTTTTTTGATTTCACTTCACAGATTTTGTTAAAAGATCCAAAAAGATGCAAACAGGCTTGAAAACAGAATTAAGACAAATGGAAGATGCTGCCAAGCTTTGATTTAAAATCAATTAATACAGGCACTGAATACACATATCAACTAAAAGATGCTTAAAACTAACAGGTACATTATTTAAAAAAAAAAATTCTGTTACATTCAAATCAAGAACATATGAGAAGTTACAGATACACAACAATAGCAGGTTATGTCATTCATTTTGGAAAGTGATGCATTTGATTGTTTTGTGTGCCATTCATGATCTTTAGATTCACTTTTTAAGCAAAGTTGTAAACAGGAAGTGCAATGCAGGATCGGTACCACCGAAACCACCACAGGAAAGATAGCTTGTTATTCAGTTATAAAATTAAATACAGTTTCACTTCACTGATTTAACAGTGTACGTTTTCCTCATTTACATCTTTAACCTTTACATTACTAATGGGACAGTTATGTACAGATGTACAAACCACAATCGAAAACTGAGAGCAACTCATATCTGATTATTCCAGTTTGAGGTTGAGGAAGTCTTTTTTTGGCAGTTTATTAAACAAAAAAGGCACTATGGAGTTTTAGTTGTGGTGAAAATAATTGCTTATCTTGAAACTTTACCTTTAGACATCCAGAAGAAAGCAGCTAATAGTGAAACAAAGCTTTCTCACTCAAACTACAAGTGGTTTAACAAGTGGTGTTAATTGCCACAATTTCAGTTTATATGTGGTTCAGTAAAACAAGAAGAAAATCATCACACACACAACCTGAGGAATTAGTTGAAACAATCATCGCTCAGCATTGATCATAGTACTTAACAACAGTTTAGGTTAATTAATTTGATGCAAACAAATGAATGAACAAAAAATAGCAAGTCAAATAAAATACATTTCAATTACTTCCAAGGCTTCATGTGGTGAAAGACAAGCGCTCAGGCTGCATATATTTTAATGTATGTTCTACATTACACACCACTGTGGTCTCTGTTTCCATTTTTAAAACAGACAAATCACAGTGATTTGTTTTTCTTTTTTCCAAATAGGATGTTAAGTCAGGACAAATTTTACCTCACGAGGTTTAAACAGAGATCAAGAGCCTCCTGAACATCACCAGCTTGAGAAAATTAAATGATCATCTGTTTTTATTGCCTGAATTAAAAACGAAAGAAACCCAACCAGAATACTACACGGTTAGTATCTCAGCTTCATCACAGACGGTTCATACTTGGGGGAAAATGAATATTCAAAATCAAATTTAATAGCAATCCATCCAACAGTTGTACATTTTGAACGAATCGGAAAAGTCAAATCTTTGTGGTGTGATAAAAAATGGAGGGATAAAAGGAGGGATGGATGGACTGGCAACCCTGAGAAAAGAGTTCTCTGACTGGATCTGTGTTTACCTGCCTGGCCTCCTCATTATACTTGGACCCTGTTTCCATAGTCTAGATGAACAGCCTTCAAGTTCTCAAACTGCATGAAGAACCAAACAATGAGAATTTGAGACCTTGAAAACAATTTTTTATTGTCTCTCTAAAAGCAGCTGCCAAGTTGACTGCTGTCTTTTTAGTTATTTTTTGTCTTGCAGCATTCAGTTAAAAATTTTCTCACAAGTTGGAGGCAGTTTTTACACTACGTGGATCCCTCTGAGCAAAGTACAAACCCCCAGTCCGACCACAACGGAAAACAGGTCACAAGCTCTCAACAGAAAGCCTTGCTTACTTCTGCATAAAGCTACAGGGGGTTTGTGTTGCTGTGGGTTGTTGATGACTAGTGCTGGTGGGAGATATTGATAAAATTACAAACTAAATGACTTAACAATATAACATTGACTCTTTAAATTTTTTTTTTTAAGTTTTCATAGTTCTCTGTAATATATTTTAGTAAAGCCATACAATGAGTACCAACCCTTGTAAAATTAATATGTGAAACTAAATGCCATCTGATAAAACTGTGGATGTCTCATATTCAATAGATTAGATCTTTTTGTTTGTGTGTGTGTGTGTGTGTGTGTGTGTGTGTCAGTCAGTGTGGTAAGTGTCCCTTAAATGCCTACATGAAACTGCAACTTTGATGTTTATCAAGCTATATTTAAAGTTTATTTAAAACAGCATAAGAAGTTTCAACCTAAAATCAGATATCATCAGGCTACTAGCTAAAAGCCACAGACTTTTCAGCCAAAAACAACAGTGCACAAAATTAACTAAATGAATGCTGACGCCATGAAAAGTGATGCCGACTCACCGTGCGCTGTTGGATGAAGAGCTGGGCTCCCTTCAGGGACCCTGCCAGGTTCTGGCAAAGTCTTTGGTGTTCCTCTTGGTTCAGCACCCGGGTGTAGAAGGCAAAAACCTGAAATAAAACACACAAACAAAAGACGATAACTGGTTTAAAATTAGAGATTCATTTGAGTGCATTTTAAAAAGAAACTGCAGTGTTCAACTAGTGTTCTGCCAATTTACTGCACATGCTAAGTAACTGTAAAAGTTCTGACTTACTCTTTACTCAGACATATGAATAATAATTAATCTGATTTGCATTACTGCCTTTTTAACTCCAACAAAGTAACTGATTATTGATTAATCTACATTTCAGTCTCTATGCTTAAGTAGTACAGACTGATTTTACTGGCCACTTGGGGGCAGCAGAACAATTTGTGAACTTATCAAATTATTCTCAAGGGAAAAATATCTTTCACTTCAAATGATCTACTTTTTTCTTTTTTTGGTCTCCATTCGTACTCATAGTTTGAGACCACATTGGGTATCAACTTTTTATGAGATTGATGCACTTTTGGTCTTTCATCCAAAATTTTTAGTCTTTTCGTGCGTGTTCGTGACCATCACCCGCCCTCCTTGGATACTGGCCAATCAGACTTTATTACATGGGGTTTCCTGTTGTCAGCCAGAGAGGGCAGGGCTACACCACAGTGAATCGGGGGGAAACTAGAGAGAGCAGGAGAAAGAGGAAGAAG
>JAPZDV010000023.1:22843632-22862212 GCA_029814665.1 Acanthurus lineatus
CAAATAAGTTAAGAGTGTTTAAGTGTTGAGAAAAAAAAAGTTTTAAAACAGATTAAAGACTCTCCTCCTCACCTTTTTAGACTTTCCCGACTCATCCACTTCCCTCTCCATCGAAGGTATCGACACCACAATCATCGGGAAATTTTCCTCCAGCACCATCGGACTTTAAAAAAAATCAGCGATCGACTTCGTCCAGCTGATCACAAACTATAAATCCAAGTCTGATTCACAAGTTTGATCCCCGCGAATTGGGAACTAAACAAAAAACCGCGTCCGAGTGTGTTGTGTCTGTCCGGGGTCGGTTTCCTCCTCCGCTCCACCTACATGCTAATTGGACAAACCCAACAGTCAGGCGCGAGCAGGGACATTAAAGGTGCAGTTCAACATTTAGATAGAAAAAGTCCAGACGGAGCAGGAGAGCTGTGACGGTCAGTGGGTGGAGAGCAAGCTGATAGTCAATGTGGGAAAGTCTCATATGTGTTACTGCCGCCCTCCACATAAACACGCACTGACACGCGCCTGCAAGATTCACACGTTTTTGTACAATATTAAAATAAAGAAAAAAACAAATAAAAACGTCCAAGACTTTGAGGACGTCTGTGAGGTGAGATCCCTCAACACTTAAAAGCCCTAAAAACTTTAAACAAACTACAGGAGACAGTTGTCAGTACTTAGATTTACATATTTCACTTTTTAAAATATCCATAAATTGTAGGCTGTTTCTCAACATAAGGGCCTTTTTTTATTTCTGTTTTGATCTTCACCATCTCCTGAATAAAATATCTGACGCTCTAAATGCTAAACTATCTTCATCAACTAATCCCTAACTTGTCTTCTGATTATTTCTGAGAAGTGACTGTTAAGTGTGCTTTTCAGAGCTTTTAGCTACAAACTGCTGTTTTCTGTAAATAATAATCATTTTTTAACACAAAGACCGCAAACTGTGTAAATAGAAAACAGAATATCAGCTGTATTTTTTGATTAAATAACAAATAAAAAAGGAAAAGCTTGTGTATTAAAATGTAAATTCTTCACAAAGCAACATATTATGACTTGAATGAGATATTTATTACTTTAAAAACTGTCATCGGTGTAAAATGGTGAACAAACTCAAGGCCACTGGCTGTAAATCTGGAAAACCAAAGGAAAAAACAACGTCATTTGCCACTTTCAAATCCATGTTCACTTCCCACTGTGGCTGAAACAAAAAGTAAAAGAACAAACAGTCGGTTAGATTCAAAAAGGGATGTAAACCCAGACCAACGTTACACAAAACTGTACTCACATCCTCTCAGGCTCACTGTTTGAAAAAAATCCAAACTTGTCTGAGAAAACGTAAGAAAAAGATTTTGAGGCACTCTGAAATCTTTAAGTATTAAAATATTTTTCCTTTTTTGGCACAAAGTGCTTTAGAAAATAACAGTTCTCAGCTATTTTTTTCCCTTTTCACTATTTATATAGTATGCTCAGCTCTTTTTCCAAGTGTTGATCTCAATCAGAGTCACATGCTTTGTCTGTGACTTGTCGTCATGGGGTTTGTATCCTGCCATCCTCAGTTGTTGCTCATTGCTCAGTGTTTTAAATTAGGCAGACAATAGAGCTTACTTAAGCAGCTTTATGCAACGATATGTGGCCTAATGGAGTCCGAGCTAACAGTGGGGTAAAAATATAACAGGGATTTTGCTTGTCTGTGTGGTGAGTCATCCTAATGTTTTACTACAGATCATGTGAGTCCTTGACCTGCTTTCTTACACTCACTGTGTTGGAAATCACAGTGTCAGCAAATACAGAACATCCACATTAACAAAGAATAAGTGTGTGTCCGTTTTGTGGCCGAAACTAAGTCCTTATTTGACAGTTTGAGGCTACTCGATTTCTACATTAAGCAAAACCTTTTTGGAGTGTTTTGAGTGGGTTTTCAAGCTGCCTTCTCCTTCGTTACTTCGATTTCACAGCGTGTTTCAGTGCATTCAGTTGGGATTTACAGAATTTCAACAATTTCACACATCATAGAAGATTAATTCTTTTAATCTATGGTTTATGGTTTTCATTAAGACATCTGTAGGTCAGTAAACTTCTTGGCTAAAATACTGGGAGGAGAAGTGTCTCTCAGTATATGTTGAATCAGTACTGTGAGCCTTGACTATAAATATATCCATTTTAGAGTTGTGACTATTAATGTCGGGTTTGGTCAGGTCAGAAACAAGGTTATCTTTGTTAACAGAAATCCCAGGATTCCACTCTCATAACCATCCTTTGAAATGAAGCTACTGCCATGTGATGGCTGGAGTGGCTTAGCTTAGCATAAAGACTGGAAACAGGGGGACAAAGCAATCCTTGCACTGCGTCCCTGATCAAGGAACAAATAATTAAACGAAAACAACTTGAGTAAAATCATTACTTGCTGGTAGAAGTTCTAGGCTTTGTTTTTCTAATCTTCTTAACTTCATCTAAACATTTACCGAGCTGGATGACTCAGGTTTTAAACTAAGCTGAGCCAACTAGCAGCTGACTGTAGCCTCATATTTAAAGGACATATTTATAAATCCTCTCATCAAAACGTTTCAGCATTATCTCATCGTTCTCCTCTCTGACCTACAATAGTTCTTGTTGTGTCCCACTTTCAGTCATCACCTGCCTTCCACACCTAGATGCACACCCCCGCCTCCAATTCCCCAATCAGCCACCCAGATTACATACTGGTCACCCTCTCAGATTCCTACCAGGTAAAGATAACTGTAAAGAACTGTATTATGTTTGTTTACCAACAAGCGCTACCTCAAATTCTTGTTTCTGACAAATTCTTTCTAGCTGATAAAGATATCAGTGAGAAAGTTATGAGTGAAGTTGTAGTTTAGTAATGTGAACCTGATGTGTCAGTGGGGAAAAAGATCATTTAAAATCTTAAATCAGGAAGCTGCATATGAGAGGAAAAGAGTTTCAGTACTTTGTGTATTATGTGACATTTGAACTCTTTCCTCTGAAACTCTTTTCTGGGGGGAAATGAAGGCAAGTCGCCACAACTTTGTGCACTGAAGTTTGTCGTTTACAGAAATACCAGCCAGTCTGGGAAGCGTGATGCAATTTGTCAGAGCCAGTGTGTAAATGAAAGAAAGCACTGTCATCCAGAATAACTGTGTTAGCTGACGCATTCTTGAGTTCTGCACTCAGCTCACAACTGGGATGTTTACTGCTACAAACTGACATTCAGTACTTCACCCACAAGTACAAGTCAAACACAGACCAACGATATAGCTAAATATCTAAACAGAATGTAAAAAGGATGCATTAACTATCTACCTAAAGATCTTAAAGTATCATTTTTTAATCTTGTGTGATTTCATGCCTGTTTCACTGAAATCTAATTTAATTCTAATCATCCAATTTGTTTTTCATTTATTTCAAATTCATCATATGTTCAGTTTAAGGGAAACTTACCGTGAAATGTTTGCATCTTTATGAAGGCCGTCCACATGCAAAGATTTATGTGGATTTAAACCTTTTGACTGCAGTATTTTCACTCTAAAGGTTACGGGAAACTGCAGAGTGAATGATGTCCTCCAAATTGCTCACCTGAAAGAAAGCAGTAGATGATTTCACCTGTGTACAATGAACTAGAAGTTGTTACGCTACACTGTGACTAGTGTCACTTGTTTTTTCTTGTATTCATCTGTTGTGAACATTAGTAAAAATTAATAGATCAAATGTCATTATTTCTTCTCCAAATCTCTGCTCTCACGTCTGGCTGACACATTAAAAACTGTGTACCCTCTTTGATATATAAAGTTTGCTTTTACATTTAGTGTTCTGCAAAGTCACCTAATACTGAAATCACTGTATAACATCATGACCATTCTAAATAACTGTCACATATATTTTCCTGCATCTTCTTTTCTTTGCTGAAGAGGAGCTTGTGTTCTTAGCAGTCTTTCTCATTGAATGTAAAAATTACATTAATTGTATTGGAATGCACTTATGTGTTTTGAAAGATGCTATATGTAGAATATCACAGTTTATCTGCCCAATTTTACCTGCTTGTCTCCTCCTGTACTCAGATTCTTGAGCTGGTAGACATTCACTTTCCCATCACTGTCACCTACCAAGACACAGTCAGTCCCTCTGGTAAACAGCAGGGATGTCATCTTTACACCAGGTGCAGCATGGAGCACAATGGTTGGGTTCACGCTTTAAAAGAGAGGGTTTTTTTTTTAATCAGCATAGTGGTATTTCTGACTAATGTTTGAAATTACAGACAGACACCAAAACATACAAATGTTAATCCGACTCACATGCTTGAATTCAGGTCCCAGATCTCCACTTGTTCTTCGTTTAGGGCTCCAAATATTGTGGAACAGTTGGGGGACCATCTGACGGTGTACACGGCAGTCTGGTTGGAGGTGAAGCTCATCACAGGGGAAAATTGGTCCTGCTTCCACAGATTGATGGTCCAGTCAGAAGAGCAGCTCAGGAACACATCAGAATTAAATGGAGACCATTCAATGTGGTTCACAGGGCTCTGAGAGAGAGAGAAGAATATGATACGACATGTTATGAATGAAGTTTCACATTTTAATCATCCAATCATCTTTAATCGAAGCTTTTATCTAGAGAGACTAACAATGTGGCTTTTGTAAGTATCCAGAAAGTTCTCTTTATTGAAGAAGGAGCACTTGTGGATGAGACCGTCCCATGTGCCAACCAGATAGATACCGAAATCCTGCAGATAAGAGCAATTCAGAAGAATTATGGGATGCATTTTGAAGTAATAGTCTAAGTCAGAGAAACATACAACTAAAAAAGTTTATCTCAAAATTTTAAATCACAGCCATATGAAACTTTTTTTCTGCATAAAGCAGCCTTTTTGTCCTGAGAATCTGACTCAGTTAAACTAGTCTAAGTTTTACTTGATTTCTATGGTCAACTTACTGTTGGATGAAGGTCAACACAGAGACCAGGAGCCACTGCTGACAGAAGACCCATTCCTGACAGACCACTTTCTTTCTTTTTCTTTTTTTCCTTCTTTGTAGGCCTCTTTAGCTTCATTAGTTCTAAAAAGAATGAGAGAGGGCATTCACATGTCATGCCTGTTTGCTCTAAAAACTGCTGTACAGGGTCAACCTTAAAAGAGTTTTTAGAGCATTCTTGCAATTCTCATGCAAATTAATGGTTAGAAACAACTAAATTCGTATTATGTTGCCAACTTTCTCTAAAGTTAAGCTGTACAAGGTGAACCACATAATTTCCCAGTATTACTTATTTAAATTTACTGGACAGGTTGTGATACAAAGTCAGGTCTACTGCTAGAACTGATACTGAGAATATATATTTTTATGCTTAAAGAACTTTTGCCATCATATGCGCTTAACTACGATCACACTCTTGACACTATAGCCAGACTAGCGTACCACTGCAATCAAGACCACTGGAGCAGAGCGTCCACTTGGCAATCCTGCCATCTGTTGACACAGAGACCAGAGCCTCTGCTCGATCCTCCCCTGATCGAATTTCCTGTTTGGCCCAGCTGATCTGCCAAACTGGATACAGGTGCTTCTTTTTACACTCACTATTATATAAAATGTTAGAAAAGTTAACATAAATATGGTTTATTTTAGTAGAAACTCTTTGTCTTTCAATATAAATTGTGAGTTTATTTCCATACTCCATACACACACACAGACACAGTCCTCACCTGCTATCAGCGATGCATGCGTTTTTGTTCTGACTCTGGACGCTGTAGATGGCTACAGTGCCATCAAACATCCCCACAGCCAGAAGGCCAGGTTTGTTAGCTGAGAAATCGAGGGATGTCACACAACTATGACAGTGGAAGACCCGCTCTGGCCACTGTAAGTAGACTGCATTAATGTAGAGCTTTACAGTTTACTTTTCATCCACCATGCACATGCACACACATACATCAATGCACCAATGGCAGTGAGTTACCACTGGCCACACTGGCTTTTCTATTACGTAAATGAGTTAAGGCACTGGAAGATGATGACTGATAGAAAATAAGGAGAAATATAATTATCTAAATATACCGTAGGGTTTTTCAGGGACCAGCAGCAGATCAGACTGGGTGTCTGGGAGTCATAGTCACCATAACCCACTGCTAGGATATCCTTAAAGAGTAGAAACAAGGTCTTACTTAAAATACTTGACCCTCAAAGCACAAGAAGTATTCACAACATTTGTATTAAATGTTACACTGAAAACTGAAGGCAGGCAAATTTGAATCCCTTTTTTAGCTTTGAAAAAAAAAAGAACTCAAAATGACCATGATGCTTGTGTGCAAAACTCTGCACTTAATGACTGCAGCTGGTTTAGATGATCTGGGCCTGTGTTACCGGGTTCTTCTTGTTCCAGGTCAGAACCCTGCATCTTTTGGTGGACTCAAAATTGAAAGCCCAGAGATGTCTCAGCGTTGGCGATAAAGAGCTCTCCTCAACCTCCTCAGTCTGTTCTTCTTCAGGCATCTCAGTACTGTCAGGATCTTACACAATCAACATTACTTTATTGTGTAAAATATTCAGTCAAATACAGAAAAATTTTATAATCAACCAAATTTTTAAAATTGCAGTCAAAGCAGAAAGCACAAACAGCTGCAGCATCAACAAGGTGAGAATGCAGTGATAAAATGAGTTCACCTTGCAGTATGGACAGCTGTCTATAGGCAGCCAGCTTGGGTTGAAAAATGTTTCCCACGATGCTCCTCTCCATGACTAATAAGCTGTGTTTGAATGACTCAGACAACATGATTAGCTGTGGGTCGCACTCTGTGTTTAAACTGTTCCCACACATTTCCATCTCTAACAGCGAACCTATTGTACTGCCTGATGAAATGAAATATGACAAAATGCTGGTTAGAACAAAATTAGTCTTAATAAATAAAACAGCAAAATTGTTAAACTGTCAGAGCATTTATATTACATAACACTGTGGCTTGAGTACAGACATGAATGTCCTACTTGGAGATCTTTAGTCATAAGCACATGTGGGAAAGAACTAAATACTAACAGAGTCCGTGTTCTCCCAGGTGCTGTTACCTGAGCAGACTGTGCTGCTGCGGCTCTGCTCTCCTCTCTTCTCTTGACCTCTACTGGTGTTTACATCACTCTCTGGATAGTCAGTTTCATTTTCAGAGGTTTTCATTAAGGCGGAGAATGAGTCATAGATGTTCCATCTAGTTGCAAGTGTGCCTATGGAAATGAGATCATTTCAACTAATGTCCACTTTAAAAAAACTGAATACTTAAAACCCTGAATCAAAAAACTGGTTCTCTATAGACAGAGTAGGAAAACTTTAATGAACTGTGATGTAATTTATTTAAACTGGAAAGGCAACAACAACATATCTGAATTCGTGAGGATTAATTATCACATTCATTTTGAGATCTTTCTTTTCCCTAAAGCATTTCAATGTGACTTCAGTTAGAAAATACTGTCAGCTAACCTGTTTGCTGTCTTGAGAGACTTAATTTTGGACTTTGAATAAATGTCAATTTTTAACCAGTTCCTTTAAGAGCATGGTGAGACAAAAGATTTCAGCTACGTTCTACACTTTGGATACGAGTAAACTCAAACAACATTCTTATTGAGGGATTTAAGGAAGCCTTCTAATAAAATGTACTTAAGAATTAAAAACATCACCAACATGAGTATTCAAAAAGGGCACTTTAGCCTAACCTTTATCCACCATGGTAACCTTGTCGACCTGGATCTGTTTCTCTTTAAGTGCTCCAGCCAATGTCTGCATTGATCGTACTACATACTTATCATTGCCCATTCTGTTCTTGCAAAGCTCAGCATAGTCCATGTTTCTCCCTCTGTAAGAACACAATGAAAATGTCAACAGCTGGTCACAACCAAAGAAGAGTATTTCTTGAAGATGAGGAGGATTTGATTCACTTAATATCTTGAGCATCTTCTGCATCTTCTGACACAAAGATGGGGGGTATGTCCAGAAGTGAAATGTTTTCTGTCTCAGTGAGATAGATGTCTACTACCTCATCCAACATCTTATCTGTTACATGTTGTTTCATGCTGTCTTCATGCTCTTCTTCTAACAATAGATAAAATAATATAGAAACACAGAATTTACATACATTTATGACATGCCAAAAAACTATCTGCATCAAAAATATCAGTTCATCATAAAAGGATGCGTATATTTAATTATTTACTGCTGTACATGGCAACATTTGCATAAGCAACATAACACTATTGTAAATACAGCATCATACAATACATACTACTGTAAAGACTAACTTCAAGGCATGGTAAAAAGACAACAGCAGGGGTGAAACTGAGATACTAACAATCATGAAAATATATACTGAAAAAAAAAAGAATAATAACCGCATGGAGCTGGGGGTTGTATTGGTGTGTCAAGTTTGGGAAAACTATCCTTAGTCCTCTTTGTCAGTGATAGATCTGTAGAAGGGCTGGATCGGCTGCTCCCCATAAATGAGCTGGAAAAAACATTGTCACCAGTGTTAGTGTATATTTTTGTGGCAAGGAATATATGCTTATTATATTCCTGTATCTAAATATATTTATACAAATATAAATCTTTGATGTTGCTAGGTATGACTCCTGTGTCCTAATGCATTAAAATATGAAAAGATGACATAAATTCCCCATTATCACCCTACATTGAAACAAATACATGTTGAGGTCACAGAAAAAAACAAAAGAAACTCTGTTTTTAAAGATTCCACTAATAGCATATTCATTAATGTTACTTTTGCTACAAGAAGACCAAACATCAAAGCACAGATAATTTTAAAAAATCACAGCAACAAACTTTGTATTGATATACAAACTCACAAGGCCACTGTAAAGATAAACTCTGACTGAAACTGAATTCACTTAATCTGTATTCACTATTACTGAGTACGTTTAACTGCAGATACTCAGAGCTGTTTGTAGGTTAAACCATTGCTTTACCCATTAAATCTGTGTATGTAATTAATGCTATTATCTGTGACCTGGAAGAAACCACACTGAAGCTTGAAGTGGTTTTAAAGTAGTTCGATCCCGAGCAGGAAAAGATTTCATCCAGAAAATATCTCCTCGTTTTAGACTGTTTAACTTCTGGCTCTGGGTGATACAGGATCAGAGGGGTGACATCTTTGCCATCATTGTCCAACACCTGCAAAGATAAAAAACACATTTATTGATTAAAGACTCTAGAGTTGTCTCTCTGTTTATCTCTTTGTTTAAGCAAAATTTTAAGGTACCTGCATCTTACTTACTGAATTCTTACATTTTATGATACTTTATGATTGTACTCCACTTCATTCGAGGGGCAAATAATGTACATCGATTTTACCATTTTGGTTAGAGGAAATGTTATATTAAATATTAATTAATAAAGAATATAATGAGCACATAATTTTGATGCATTAACGATTAATTGGTACTTTAAGTTACCTGTACTGTTTGCCTATTTAAATTATCTAATTAACGTACCCGAACTATTCTGGGAGCTTGAGCAGAGGTCTTATCCAGACTGCCTTGTTTGGACCTGCCGCCACCGACCATGATAGAACTTCTTCGGGTTTGTGAACCTGTGAGGCTCCATCTATGTCTTGAACTTCGACTGTTTTGGTGAATTCCTGAAACAGTATTATTTATTGCTCGAGAAGATCTGAAAGAAGAGAAAATAGCATTGTCAGTTAGACAAGTAGAGCAACCAATAACTCAGAGAAGGATATCGTTTACTAATGTTATGTGTTTCTCTTTAGCTAGCTTAAGCCGTTAGCTTAGTTAACAAACCACCTCTGTTAAAAAACAGTAAACTTACGAGTTCATGTCCAGACCACTGTTCTTCCTTCTTTCCACAGGTGTGCACATTTTTTGAGTGTGTCCTCCTTACAATACGTGAGGAAAACGAGTCTTTGCCTCTTTATTTTGCTAACTAATATTTCGCTGACTAGATAATATAAGTTAACGTTATCTGTTGATGCAGAAAATCTTTTAACTGCCCGGCTCCACTTGCTCCGAGTTGCCATAGCAACGAGATGACCCTCGCGCCCCTGTCAGTTAGACATAGGCCTACTCTCCCAGTTCTTGGAGACATTGTGAGGTCAAACATGCCTTCATAAAACGTTTAATTTTGAGTTTTTCTGTTTTCTCATTCTCCACCAGATAGCAGTAAATAAATCAGGACTTATGCAGTTCACTACTACTTGCCATGGAGCTGATGGAGTTTTTTTTCTATACGTTTATGGTCAGCCAACACTAGGTGTCGCTGTGGATATATTTGAACTTTGTTTCCGGTAGTAAAATCTCGCACATAATCGCGTGGTTTGCAAGTCCCGTTCCTCTTTCAACTAGCCTCCAAGATGGTAGGTGCTATCATGTATCCCTGTGTATCCAGATTTGGTTAAATCTATGCCCATCCTTGTTCATTTGTACAGAAAACTAGCATCCGATGATGTTTTACTGAATGCCCATGTCTTACGACCACCTGCAAGATGTTATTATCGTGATTTAGTCACATGAATGGTGTTAGTAAGCATTTCACTGTGCGAGAGCCGGGCTCTCCTGGGCCCATGGCAGTAGCATTCAATTGGCATATTCTTTCTTTAGTTGCCACGTCTTAAATGAACACACAAAACTGAGCGTAGTCGTCGCAAACTTGACAGAGGCAGTCGTGTTTTAAAATTCTTTTAAGCTTCTTGTTTCGTGTAAAATGTTCAATCATTTGTACATGCTAAGTGTCACATCTGCCGGCTAATACATTGGAGCTAGCATTAGCTTCCTAGGGTGCGAGAGAGCATGAAACCAGTCAGTTGTCAAGCGGTGGTTTTAAACTCGAAGTGTTTCATCAATCTCATTTTATTGAATGCGAACTTTCTGCTTGTATGCAACGTGTGAAGTTGTCAGAGTTACAGATTATTTAGCTAATTTAAGTAAAGGTTAGCCGCACGGGAAATGATTGGACCACGACTGTTTGAGATGAAAAAGTCTAACTTGTGTCAAATATGTCTTGGCAGCCTACCAAGAAGACCAAGACCAGGAAGCTCCGAGGTCATGTCAGCCACGGACATGGTCGTATTGGTGAGTTCTTTGATTACTCTAATAGATGCGGAGTACTAGGTCGATGTATATTTATACATAGTTAACGTTTTTTCTTTCACCCTACAGGCAAACACAGAAAGCATCCTGGAGGTCGTGGTAATGCTGGTGGTATGCATCACCACAGAATCAACTTTGACAAATAGTAAGTGCTGCATGATATCATGAAATTCAGCAAAGATGCAAAGTTAAAGGGAGTTAAAATGTGTGTGTGTATAGGCCATTACAGGTGCGAATTGTAAAAAAACAGATTGTTGATGTGTAAGTCAGCATTTTTTTCTATAACTGGGTGCTGACAGGTACCTTTTTTGCGGTATGTGCCGACATTTGTCCACATTGATGTTCTGCTTGCTTTAGTCATTGAGCAGTTAAGGTGTTTCCAGGTGTTTGTAAAAGTCAGAGTCCTTGTAGGTGCACACACCATACACAGTCTCAATAACCTCATTCTGCCTGTAGAGACTAGAGTCTCATCTTGACACAAATCATTGTCTTGGTGTGCTGTAGTCCTCTTAGAGCGAAGACTGGTCCTATTCACCGACTGGCTCTTTTGTAGGCCTGTCAGCCACATGGGCAGTTACATGAACTCTTATGTACTGATCTTACATTGCTGTCACTGGACTGATGCTGTTGTTACTTCAAATCATAATTGGAGAGACTACTAACAGTGGTAACAGCCATATTCTTGGTGGCTTGTATTAAAAATCTGATCCTAGTTAACTATAATGTGAAGTCTAAAAAGATTTACTAAGGCAGTAGTGCTTAAAATGTTGTGGTGGCATTAATCGACAAAAATGCAGCCAACAGTTTCTCAACTAATCCTAGAATCACGTTTTTCCTCATCCTGAAAGGATGCCCGTTGACCTTTTGTCTGTCCTTCCTGTGTCTTCTCAGCCATCCGGGGTACTTTGGTAAGGTGGGTATGAGACATTACCACCTGAAGAGGAACACAGCCCACTGCCCCACCATCAACCTGGACAAGCTGTGGACGCTGGTGAGCGAACAGACCAGGCTCAACTATGGCAAGAAGCCAGAAGGACCTGCTCCCATCATTGATGCTGTGCGCGCTGTAAGTACCGTCCAACATTTTAATCAACGGTTACATGTTTTGTCTCTAGCGCTAATCACTAGGACAGTGGTGGGTGTTTGGGTCAGATTAGCTGTCCTGACACCTTGTTTCTAAAACGCCAAAATCAGAATCAGCAGAAACAAAATACAACTTACTGGAACCATCGTAACATCACTGCTGATTTGATCAAATCAAACCTCATTTCAGAGTTATATGTGAACATTGAGGTTTTGCCTGTGTTGTTGGAAAGGATTGAGCTGCTGGTGGCTGAAAGATGACTATCAAGCATCAGGGAGCACAGGGGGAGACACCTGGGAACAGAGCAGGAACTTTTAAAAGAATAAAATCCAAAGGAGCACTGGATTTACTCTGAGGAGTGTTTTAGAGTTTATTTTTCTAAACTTCTGAGCTTTAAGTGGATGGTTGGCCTGATGTGTTGTTTATCCAGGGCTGCCTCTCTTCACTGCTCCTGACCTGTTTAACTCACTGAGCAGTGACTCCAAGTCATTTTTTTAGAGGTGGATCATTAATTTAGCAAAATGAGATGACAGTCTCCCAAAGAAAACAACCAGTGTTGTACTGATCCTAGAAAGCGTGTGAGAAAATTAAATTTTTGCCAATTTTAATATAATTAAGTCTTGCTTTGAGTGGGTCAGACAGCTTTAGGTTGTGTGTTTTGTTTTTCTTGTGATGAAAACTGAGTGAAACTAGACTGGTATCCATATCACTCTTGGTTTTGTAGCACTGAAGTCAGTGTACTTTCATCTCTAATGTGAAAAAGTATTTTCAAATTGGCCTGTTAATGTGAGTCCTTCCAGTTTTGTTGCACACGGGATACAAAGTGAAAGACAGGATAGGATTGAAAAATTCATGCATTTAACCTTTTTGCCTCGATTTGTGAGCAAATTTAAATTTCTCTCCATGCAAACAGGAGACAAAGGTGTTTTTAAATATTGTTATTTTTCTTAAATGTGTATAGAATATGTTTGGTGCTGTGCTAAACAAACAAAGTTAACAGATGTCCAGAACTGTTTATTGTATATACACTTATTCATACATTGTTGTGTTGCATTGGCATCATAGATAACAAAGTTTTCTTGGACTTTAGGTTACTTTGACAGATTATGTTGAAGACAGTAGTTAAGCCATTATATTATAGACTTTCTGTTCATTTGTTTTGAGGGCTGAAAGCGTTTTACTAATAAAATGTCACATTGTTGGATTTCTTGTCGACGATGACTGAGTATTTTGACTTAAGCTATTGGTTTTTTTTGTACATAGAAATTGATAAGCAGCATTTTATCAGAATAAAATGTTCTTAATACAGATGTGGCAGTTAGTTATCTGATTGTATAACATGCATGCATTTTTCTTTCTATTTCACAGGGCTACTACAAAGTTCTGGGCAAAGGCAAACTGCCCAAGCAGCCCGTGATCGTCAAGGCCAAGTTCTTCAGCAGACGGGCCGAGGAGAAGATCAAGGCAGTGGGAGGAGCCTGTGTGCTGATGGCATAATGCTCTTGTCAGTGTGTTTTTTCAACAATAAAATGTATAAATGGAAATATGTTTGTCATGTCTAATTTAAATTCCTCCTTATATGGAAGTAAGGTGCTACATTTTGAGATTTTGCTCTGTAGTATTTGTAGCATGCATGCTAACTGCAGACTTGATACTGACACTTTTATTGAAAAACTTTGAGGGTTATATTATTATTTTGAGGATTATTCTTAGCTGAGAATCCTTTAAGGGTTGCTTGTCACAGTATGTGAAGTATCTGCTCCCCATTATGTTTATAGGTTATGTTGAAAAAAGCTTTAATGAGACACAACCAACCGTCATGAACTAATTTGAACATTAAAATTGCTGATAGAGACGTTCTTGCTGCAATTTAAGATTTGTCGTCGCAACACTGAAGGACTCTGGTTGGGATGAAATGCACATTTCTGAAAAATAAGTGACAGAAATGAAAGAAAGTATGCAGTGTTTTGTTGTCAGGCCACTAGCTTTAGATTTAAAGAGGCTTTCTCTCTTTTGCATCTGAATACATTTCAGGTTTCATCTTTCCGTGAGCGGTCTTAACACTTATTTGCTTGTCCAGATTCTCTCATTTTAATATTTTTCAGGGGCTGAAGATTCAAAAAATAAACTCTTAAATACTTTTTTCACAAGAATCTAGCAGATATTTATATATTAGAAAATATATAAAGATATGAAAAAAACATTAACAGTATACTATAAAAGTTTTAATGGTGTATTTTTCCTACAAATGATTTGGTGTGAGAATAGTGAGAATATTTGAATGGGATATAAATTAAATAGATTAAATTTTATTATTTTTTTAGAAAGTGACAATTGACATCATTGCAGTTTCTTCAACACATGAGAGAAATGAAACTTTTCCACGTGACTCTGGATGTTTGGGCTCTATATGAGGTGGGCGGGGTTAAACATGCAGGATTTCCTGTCACTTAAAAAAAAAAAAACAACTCATGACGGTAACGGAGAGCTGAAGTTTGAAAGCAGGAACACGTGAGGAACTTCACGCAGTTTGAATGAAGAGAGCTCGCGCTTCGTGTGTGTTTACCTGCGGAGCCGCGTTGAGCAGGTAACGTGTTTGTAAATAATCTCCTCGGCTCGGGCGAGAAATGCTGACAGCGCGTGCAACCGTGGAGTTTTTCGTGACGAAACGCGAACAGAACGTGACGTAAGCAGTTGTGATGATTTGACGTTTCGGTGTTTAGGGGAGCGCGTGAAGGCAAAGGTGTGCTGGTTTGACGGGAAAGCGAGAGTTTCAGACGCAAAGTGACAAATCTTCCGCTTTCTTCAGCGGCCAGCGTTAATCTTCGCGCATGCGCATTACGAGCATTCACTGGTAGTATCACTGTACTTGTGTTTATATCTTAGAGAATTGTTTTGTTGGTGTTAAAGGCTTCATTTTTTATCATTTTTAATATTTAGGTATTAAACACAGACTACTATGTCCTAAGAAAGAGTTTGTTAATATTGCACTGATATAATTGTATTATTTTTTACATTTGTATTAATATTAAATCAGCATTACAACTGATTTTTTTAATATAAATTAACATTTCTATTATTTTTTTTCAGTGATATAATTAAAAAAATCTATAAAATATGAAAAAAATGAGCATTTATTTTCCAGAACGTAAGCTGATGCTTTCAAAGTGCTTTGTTTTTTTAAAAGAAAATTTCAGGTTGACATCGAAGAAAACTAAAATTATCCTAATTTTAGAGGCAGAAACCACTTAAAGCCAGCAGGTACTCCTAAAAATTTTCATATAATCAAACTGTGAAGTTTCTGTTAATCGAGCTGCAAAGGTTTATTTGGTGTAACAGTCCAGTCTGTTATATTTCACTGTGAGTTCACTGTGAAGGAAAATTGCTGAATGTCTCTGCTTGTTCCTTCAGGTGAAGGGCACCTGAGTTTCATCAGACTTGTTCATGGCGAGCCAAGCCTGGCTGGAGTCGTCCCTGCGACGCTCTGCCAGTCTGGGCCTGGAGGTGCTGAACCGGGCCTCCAGGCGGAGCGTCGACTGGGCGAGCACCGGAGCATCCCAGACCCCCGTCACCACAGAAGAAGACGTACAAATCCCTGTGAAGGCGCAGGCAAGTCTTTGTTTACTGAGTCCATCATCAATTAAATTTCAATCTTAAGTCCTTTCCTCTTCTTTCAGTTTTCATGCTTTTTGTAATTTTTCAGGAAACACACACAGATCTTGATAACGTCTTTGCGACCATCGCAGACTTCATGGTACAGACGACGTATCAGTGCAAGGTCAGTGAGCCTTCACTTGTTTCCAGCTACAGATCTGACATCAATATTGGACTCATAACGTGAAACTTGTCTGTGCTGTAGAAATACTACGAGTCCAGCTGTTCCTCTGAGTTCACTGACACCGAGAGAAGACACGTGTCCAGGTTTCACACACGACCGGCCGCCGGGACGATGACACCCCCAGCCAGAAAACATGCAAAGACCCCATACGACAAAGTACAAACTTTTCTCTGAATCCTGTTAAACTTTTACAATATTTTCTTACTAAATCAGTGTGCAATTTAAAAATTCACTTGCACTTTTGACCTCTAAGTTTTGGGACTAATATCTGGATCTTTGCTTGGATTAATATGAAATATTTCTAACGACACTCACTTGTTTTTCTCAAATGACTGTGTCGGGTTTGTTAGAGAAGTTTGAAATTAATACTTGATTTTTTTAACTCCTCAGGGTCGTGTCTCGACATCAGGCGAAGATTTCTTCATCGAGGTTTCGCCGGGGACGTACGCCGTCACCGCCAGCATGCAGGACTCACAGCGGCAGACTCAGCTGGTCAGCATCAGAGCTGGAGAGAGCGTCGACCTCACCTTTAACCTCTGACCCCTGACTGGACCAAACCAGTCCCCCTTAACCTCCAATAACTAAACTGACCCATGCTCTTTATGCTGTTTGTGTGTTTATTGCCTGTTTGATTGATTTTTGCATCATGAGTTTACATTTTATTTTGATATCAGAATGTTTTATTTGCAATTATACGTACTTATATTGAGAGGCCATATTTTTATTATATTGAGTATTTTATTGTTATTATGTAGATTTTGTCCAAATTCTGTCGTGTAACATCATGTAATGCAGTATTCTTACCTGCACTAATGCCACATCAGTGTAATATTTAATGAAATAAAGTATTTTAATCGTCTCATGTTTGCTTTGAACAACAAAAAGCTCTTTGGTGAGGTTTTATTTGAACTCTTGTTGACATATTATGTGCTAACAGTTGTAGCATTGGTGCCAGAGAAAGGCTGCCGCCCTGCTGGGGGTCGAGGTTTGAAGTTTGTTGATGCAAAAACATTTTGGATGTTCACTCTTCTTCCTTTGGTACCAGGAAGTGACTGAAACAGAGAGCTGTGATTGGGCGAGGCACTTGTCTGTGGGACAGGGAAGAAGAACCTGATAGGTTGAGATGTTTTCCTCGGCGCTGGACTTCCTGCAGATAAATACAGGAATAAATCAGCATGAGCAGATCTGATGCAGGTTGCTGCTCTGTTATTTAGCATCTTACTAGCTTAGATGTGCTCATAGGAGGTGTTTAACTCTTGAACAACCAAGGCAAGAGATCAAAATAAAGTTCAATTGTTTTGGTCATTTTATTTAATTAAAGATCAAACAGCTTTTAGACCTGGATGATCTTTTTTTTTTACCTGGCTGTCTGTGTTGAGGCTCTGCACCTGTTCGTCTCCAGTACCTCCAGGGAGGACGCTGATCTTTACTCCTCAGCTTTACTGCAGGAGGAAACGTCGCCCTGGTTTTATCCTCAGAAAGAGATGAAGACGAGGAGGAGGAGGAGGGCACCTCAGAGTCACTTCTCACATCTGTATCTGCAAGGTCCTCCTGTTTAACTTGCTCCGCCCTCCCAAATCCATCCATCCTGCCACACACGGACCTGCAGCTGGGTGGAAGTGAGTGTGACTGCTGGTTTGTGGCTGAACAGCAATAAGATGGAAACTGACTCCGGTCGCTGCAGAAAGAAAGCCGAGGAGTGCAGGAGGAGCTGCGAGCACAGAGCCAGCTGCAACAACAACAACAACAACTGGAAGCTGATGTTGGTGTTTGGAGATCACAGATTATTCTGCCATGTTGAGACGCTGAAATGGGCAAAACCAGACTGGCAGGAACCAGAGACACACAGCTGTTCCACATCAGGACCCGGAGGCTCGTAACACCGTCGGCTACAATGAGAAAGAAACAGATTTACTGAAAGGGAGGCACATTTATTCAGTCATAATTGCCACTTTTGGTAAAAATAATAATCTAATAATAAAAACAAAAACTGTCTTCTTGTGTAGAATCATTAAAATAAAGTTTATTATTAAAAAAACACAACACAAACTCTACAAACTCTGCACCTCCTGAACCATCTCTGCGCTCCATCACTCTCCCCGGCCCGTATCTCCTCAGATCTGGTTCCCATGGCGACAGTACAGCATCACCAGGTACCAGACGACACCTGTGAGCTGTGGTGTGATTCACCATGTCGAGGGAGCGAACCAGCTGCCTCTGAGAGGAAACGACCCCCAAACTGGTGTTTTCTGGGTGGTGGAACTCGACGACCCAAACCCCCCCACAGCTCTGAGTGTTAACGCACAGAAAGAAGACGTCAACATACAAATCTGTGAAGAACTGCGGATATTTAAAGTTCTTTTTGTGTACAGTCCTTAAACTTTAAGAGGCAGAGTGTAAACTGTGTAAAATCACCAGTAAACAAGCACTAAAACAGGCAGACAGCCATAAAAACAAGCAACAACATAAGAAAAAACACACAAAATTAAGTTTATATATATGTACAGTGCTTAACAAATTTATTAGACCACCACCCAAAGTAAGGTTTATGCCACAGCTGCCCTAAATTAACAG
>JAPZDV010000023.1:22888690-22900495 GCA_029814665.1 Acanthurus lineatus
ATATTATTTACTGTACAGGGCTCTTAAAGTGTAATTTGTTCTTTTAGAGAAAATACAATAATTTGCATCACAAAAGAAAAAAGTGTTGCTGGTTGTTTCATTTAGATTTTTAACCACTTTAGCAGTTTTGCTCTGGTGGCAAAGTGAGTCAGTCCACAGCTTTGGTTTAGCCCGAAACATCAATAGTTTTTCCTGTTTTTTGGGTCGTCTACCTGTGAAATGCCTTTTGCCTGATTACCCTGCAGCCAATTCCTTTGTGCAATCTGCTCTGAGTCCATCTGTGTGCTTTAATAGAGAATTAAAAACAAAGAAAACTGTGGAGGATCACCACTAATCGTTTCAAGAACTGGAACGTGATGATGCTATGCATGAAGGGCAAGCACCTTTTACAAGGTGAAGCTTACACATATTACTTTTGTACAAAAAACAGTCCAACCTCCAAAAATATTCAACGTGTGACCTTCATGTGAAGAAGTTAAGGAGACTATGGGTAAGGATTTTTATTTGGCCTCAGAGACGTTTTACGATACGATACGATACGATATACTTGTTTTGGACTCGTATGCTGTGCACAAAATGCCTCCACAGTGATAAGACAAACAACATAATGAATTGCACATAGTCAACATTGCACATTACAAGATATTCCACATACAAATACATAACACATATTGAACATTGCACATATTGCACATTGCACATACAAATACATAACACATATTGCACATTGCACATATTGCACATTGCACATATTGCACATATAAATACATAACACATATTGAACATTGCACATATTGCACATTGCACATATTGCACATAGAAATACATAACACATATTGCACATTGCACATATTGCACATACCCTGTGGTAAAAACCCATGGAAATATTGCACAATCCCTGCAGCCTCAAACAGCACTATTTAAAAGTTTAATGGAGGTAGGAACAAATGAACTTCTTATTTTTTGTAACACAGCTGCTGACAAAACCAACCGGCAAATTACATGCAGCACTTTTTAGATGAAGCTTTTTGCATTTAGAGGCAACAGTCTGTTAGTTTCAGGCTGCTTTATTGATTTGTCTATTTGTCAGTTTATGTCTGTTTATTTATGTTGATATCTAAACTATCTTTTAAAGTGACTTGTTTTGTCCGATCGATCCTCGTCGTTACCTGCTTGAGGCAGTCGGCAGTCGTGTCACAGCTGTGAAACGTTTCCTGTAAACACCCTGCTCTAATAATCTGTGTCGATCTGTTTGAAGTGTTTTCATCAGCCATCGAGCCGCAGGTTCATCTTTTAAAAAAAACCTGCTGAACACATGAAGCTTCCTGTTGCTGCTTTTTGCTGAAAAACCACAGCACCTCTCAGTTCATCGGTCCTTCGCCGTAACCAGCGACAAGTTGTGATCGTGTCTCATTCTGATCGAGAGTCGTAATCAATCAAAACCTTAAATAATGATAAAATGACTCAGAGCTGATGTTCTCCTCGTCTGGATGAGTCTCAGTTTGAGAGGAGCTTGTTGCAGCTGACTGAGAGTTCAGAGCACTTCAACAGAAAAACAACCAAAAAGCCCAAACAGACATGAAGTAAACATCCTCACCCTTCGATAACGCCCGGTTCTCGGCTCACGTTGTAGAGTTAAAGCCCTGATTTTCAGCTCACTGACAGTTTTTGTTTGATAAAAAGTCCAGATCTTGCAGCTCACGCCACGCTGCTCTCTGTGCAGATTAAAGAATGTGCGGCGGAGGAGCTCGGCAAAGGCTACCTGGTGTCCTGCTTGGTGGATCACCGCGGCAACATCAGCGACTACCAGTGCAACCAGTACATCACCAAGATGACCAGCATCGTCTTCAGCGACTTCCGGCTGATCTGTGGCTTCATGGACAGGTGTCGCGATGACATCAACACGCTGCACTGCGGCAGCATCAGCACCGGCGAGAAGGTGAGACGCACGAACTCAAAGTCTGTTTAAGATGAAACATGCTAAACATTCGTAAAACATTCACACCGATCTGGATTTGGTGCCGTTTAGGTTTCATATGTGACTCTGTAGTTTAAATTCTTATTATTTACTGATTCTGAGTGAACTAATGTTGTTAACTTTGCAATCCTCCACCCTGAAACGTCATGAAAAATATTAATGTTTGGATTCAGTTGTTGTGGGAATCTTAAAATCTACTTTTGTTGAAATTAAACAGGACGTTGTGTTAAATTTAGCGTCAGAATATTAAACGTGTTGTGGTGAAAGAACGAGAGAGTAAAACCAGATGCATCAGAGGTATTTTACAGTTTTAAACAATATTTGTGTCGAGTCTTGTATGGGTTTTGGAAATTACGAGATGCACTCAAATGCAACACAAACCTCCTGTCTGCACAGACATGCTTCGCCACCAGGTCGCACTGAACGCACCGTGAAACGGCTGTTTTGGTGCAAACTGAACGGCTTGTTGCAGGAAGATGATCGAGGCTGAAAATTTACTTCCTTTCTTTCAGTTTTACTGCGTTTTGATTTGATTTTTAATCTGGCATCCATGGGGGGAAAAAAGGAATTTATTAAACAATAAATCTCAGATGTTATGAATCGATATCAGGTCAAACAAATAAAGATTGATTTGAATCAGATCAAACTGTTTTTTATTAAAGCCAGCTCGCTGTAAGGAAAGTAATGTTTGTTTTATTACAGCAGACAGATTTAATGAGAAGACAAACTGGAACTAAAGTGTCTGCTAACTTTTATTTCGTGTGTGTGTGTGTGTGTGTGTGTGTGTGTGAATTAAAGCCTGATTCATCCTCTGCCTCTCTGCCGTCAGCTCAGGTCTTTATTTGCTGGTTTGAGTCTCTTATCGGCTGATTGGATGTTACAAAACGTCCCACTGGGCCTTGAAGTGACGGCCCCAACAACTCGCCCCCCGTATTAAGATCAGAGGAGATGATTCAACTCTTATAAATTATGGGTCAAATGAACCTTCATCACTGCCCCCCCCCCCCTCAGTCTGAAACCTCCAGTCACTGTGTTCAAAGAGTGACTCAGCTGGAACGAGAACAGAGAAGTTTGACAGCAGTTTTTCAGCGAGCAGAGCGAATCGATCTCCTCTGAAAGTAGTTTTTCCTCGTTGTTGAGCCAAGATGAACCCCCCCCAAGCCCATTAGACACGCAGCTATTACGGGAAATCACAGCAGCACAATTTTTTAACTCGCTGAAAATGATTTTATTTGTGGACGGAAGTGGAGTTTGTTTCATTATCAGCGATTTGTCACAGCGGCTAATTTCAGTGCTGGGAGCTGCTGGGGGAGGCGATCACACTGACCATGTTTACTCGCCGCTTTTACCGCTATGAAAAAAACCACGACACACTCTGACAAAATGATTTATGGGGTGAAAGGAAACCTCAGTCTACATGGGATCAGAGATGCTATAATCTACACACTCATTACTTTCAAACTGGGAACATTTGTGTGTTTTTATGTCTTAAAAAAGTTGTAACTGTTGTTTTTTTCTCCCAAAAATCGGCATCGAGTGTCTGGAGTTTCACATTAAAAGCCTCAAAGTTTGCTCGAATGAGAAAAGATGACAGTGAATTGAGGCTCTTAAGTAGAAAAAAAAAGGAAAACACTCTTCATGATGTTCAAGTTTGTGTGTTCCTGATGTGTTTATCATCGTAGCCGGACTGCTGATTCCCCCAAAGTTCTTCCTTGTTAGCTGCACAAACATGTTGACACTTTAATTTATTGACTTTAAGGGCGCAGCAGCACTAAAAGTCACGGTTCAGCTCATATCCTGGTTAAAGAATACGTGAGGTTACATTTCATTTTTATTTATTTTGAACACACAGTAGTTTGAGTTTCACAGACAGAAACATCCTTTTGTTTTAGACTCAGGTGGCATTTTTTCCTCCCGGCAGCGTCGGCGTCCTGTTTGCTTCGGTGTGCTGAAGTTTGCGCTCTTAAAACACTCACTGTTTCCCGTTAAATGATCCCAGCTGTAACTGTGTGACCTTTGCCCTCTGTGCAGGACATCCACTCTCAGGGCGAGGTGATCGCCTGTCTGGAGAAAGGTTTGGTGCGGGAGGCCGAGGAGCAGCCGGGGGCGCACGCCATCAAGGAGGACTGTAAAAAGGCCATCATGAGAGTCGCCGAGCTGTCCTCGGACGACTTCCACCTGGACCGCTACCTGTACTTCGCTTGCCGTGACGACCGGGAACGCTTCTGTGAAAACGTGAGGGTTTAGTCGATCTTATTCTCGTGTCTGCAAGGCCATGAAAGGTTTTAAATCAGCTTTGTGTCGGCACAGTGTGGCCAGTTTATGTGAAAAAGGGCTGTCAAACCCAGAATCCTCCAATCATCTGCCAGCAAAGTGACCGAAACACGTCATTTAGTGGCTCAAGCTGCAGATCGAGCCTTTAGAGGGCGACGTAAAAAAAACAAACATGAAAACAGAGTAAAGAGGTCATTGATGGACAGAGATGTTGCTCTTCTATCAGGAAAAATCAGATGAAACAGTAAAATGAGACTCTGCTGGTCATTTACAAAGAACACACTTCAGTCTGCTGTCGGGTTGGATGAGATCATCGAGACCAGCTGGACGCCATATTTCTCGTTCTGTTTCGACGAGTCTAAACATCACGGCGTGAACTGTTTGTCTGTCCGCAGTGGAGCGGTGCTTCCTGGTCGTAGGTGGTCTGACAGAAGGTTGACACCAGTTTAAAAGGAAAAAACATATTTGTTGTCTTTTTACGGCCACAAAAACTCCGTCAGTCAGTCAGTTTTCGCTCTTTGTCACCTCAGTTTTCAGGTTTGAAAACGGCTCCTGAAACCTGCTGATGGTTTCGACCGGCCTGTAAAAATGTGCTGCTGTAACATCAGCAGAGCAGCAACAGAAGAATCTCCTCTAATTATTAACTTTCAGGTTAATGATGCTCGGATGCCTTCGGTTAATCAGTGCCCTGATGGGTTTACAGCCTCCTGAAGTTAGAAAGTTGTGCCTTTTTTTCATTTTCGTGCCTCCTCAGGCCGTCAGGTCAGTTTGGACTTGAGAAAACCGTTAATATCAACATTTTTAACAGCAGTTTGGTTTCTGCTGTCGGCTGCAGCTTCATATTGAAGCAGCTGAATCAGATTTAATCCTCTCTGTAATTAAAGATGTTTAATGTGAAACATTCATGAACAAGTCGATGGTCGTCTGAGTTCAGCTCTTCAGCTTCAGTCCTCCTGAACGTGACGTGATGTTAACATGATCCTGTTTGTGTCTCTTCAGACTCTGGCCGGCGAGGGACGAGTGTACAAATGTCTCTTCAATCACAAGTTTGAGGAAGCGATGTCTGAGAGGGTGAGAGCTGGTTTTATTTACATCAGTTTACATGGAACAACAACTGAAGCATCTCTGAGAGAAAAATCTAAAAACAAATCTGTCCTTGATACTCAAATATAGTTTTTTAAGTAAAAGTGAAACATATGAGGAAACGTGATCTTGTTGACTGTGTTTCCTGTTTTTCTGCCACTTCTGAGGAGAAACAAAGCCAAACATTAAATGTCTGATCGTGTCTCTGCGTCTTCAGTGTCGTGAAGCTTTGACCACCAGGCAGAAGCTGATCGCTCAGGACTACAAGGTGAGCTACTCGCTGGCCAAAGCCTGCAAGTCGGACCTGAGGAAGTACCACTGCAGCGCCGACTCCAACATGCCGCGAGCCCGCGAAGCTCGCCTGTCCTACCTGCTGCTGTGCCTGGAGTCTGCCGTGCATCGAGGTGAGCCGCCGAACCTGAATGGTCTCATTCTGCAAACTGTTTTCATCCTCATCTGACAGTCAGAGGACATTTTAACTGGATTTCTGTCAGTCAGTTGGAAGTAATTTACTGACATCGCAACTGCACAATGAGCCGCCGGCGTGTGTCAGTCAGACTTTAGTCTGGAATTAAAAACATGATGAATGTTTTCTGCTCAAAGTGAGAAACATGAAGCAAACTTGTTATATTAATGAGTTTGTTTGAGTGCAGCAGCTCAATCGAACCAATAAGACAACGAGGTTTTCTGTCTCATGATTTAATCATGAAAGAGAAAATGAATTAAAGTCTGACTTCATTATTAAAGAGGTGGAAACTACCTGTTTGAATATGAAATGCCTTTAAAAAGATACAAAATCAAATAACAATGAAAGTATTTAAATGCAGGACGATGCTGTGAGGTTATTATTTATGCTTTTATTGTGAAAAAACTTTTATTAATCTAAAAACTATTGCTAACTCCTTAAACTTGTAGTTTTATTTTAAAGTAATGTGTGTGTGTTATTGAGGTCCTTTGGTCTGCAGATTCATGTTGTGTGTTAATTAGGATTCATAGTTATTCTGTATTTAGTTGTTTTAGTGTCACTGTTGTTGCCTTTTTTTGTATTTGTATTAAAAAATGTGTGTGTGTGTGTGTGTGTTTCAGGCCGCGTGGTCAGCGGCGAGTGTCAGGGCGAGATGATGGACTACAGGCGGATGCTGATGGAGGATTTCTCTCTGAGTCCGGAGATCGTGCTGCACTGTCGCAGCGAGATCGAGGGTCACTGCTCCGGTTTGCACCGCAAAGGACGGACGCTGCACTGCCTGATGAGGGTCGGCCGGGGGGACATCACCGCCATCGACCCCAACTGTCAGCGAGCGGTGAGTCAGCACTTCTGCCGTCTACATGAGGGTCAAAGGTCAAAGGGTTTACATGAGGGTTTAAAGGAGTTTGAATGGTGTTTTCAGTGATTAACCATCAGAATATCACAGTTCACACTCGTCTCTCTGTTAAACACACTGAATATTTTATAACACGGGTCTGTTTTTGTGTAAAAACGTGCTTTTTTCAGCAGCAGTTTCACTGTTTGTGAGTTTTTTTCAGTTGTTTTACGCTTCTCATCACTGTTTTTTTTTTATTTTTAAGCTCAAAAACGTTCGAGTGCTTCCTCTGCCACAGTCTGTTTCAATGAGGAGTTTTAAACAGGAATAAAGGAGAAACTCTGAGAGACTTTAAACCTATTTTTTGTTTCTTGTGTCTTTGTCTGATGTTGTCGTCGTCGTTGTGTTTTCCATCTTCAGCTCCAGACTCTGATCCAAGAAGCCGACCCCGGAGCCGACTACCGCATCGACCGAGCGCTCAACGAGGCCTGCGAGTCCGTCATCCAGACCGCCTGCAAGCACATCCGCAACGGAGACCCCATGTGAGTCCTTGTGACGCCCCCACCTGTCTCACTATTAGAAACTGCACCTCAGCACCTGTCTATCTGTTTGTTGTGATGGTATTTATCTCTGTTGACCCACTTTAAATAACTCTGTGCTAAAAACAGCAACTCAAACTTAAAGTTATCAATTGTTTTTTATGTTTCTTCTGTAGTTCTGCAGTCTAGTATTTAATGTGCAGTAAAATCTCAGCTCCCCTTATAAATTTTTTCCCCTTTGCAAGTTGTAATCATGAAAAATACACATTATATGAAAGGTTACGCTGTGTTCTGTGTGTTGTTCACGTGTGCAGTAGTTGAATCAAAGCTGAAGTGAAGATATTTGATGCTGATGATGATCTTTGCTCTGCAGGATCCTGTCGTGTCTGATGGAGCATCTGTACACTGAGAAGATGGTGGAGGACTGTGAGCACAGGCTGCTGGAGCTGCAGTACTTCATCGCCAGAGACTGGAAGTGAGTCCTGTCGATCCTTCACGAGCTGAGACACCTGCAGCTTCGTTCACACCCACTTTCCCTGACAGAGTTTAATAAAACTGCTTTACAGTCGAGACGAACGTCAGCAGAACGTGAAGTTTGAGATCTGAAACGAGGTGGAACGGAGTCGTCGTGTGTTAACAGTTAAAATACGTCGGTTTCATCTTAGAAAACGATGAAAGATCCAGATGTTTGCATCTGTCTGACTCTGTGTGCTGTTCTCCAGGTTGGATCCCATCTTGTATAAGAAATGTCAGGGCGACGCCGCCCGGCTCTGCTTCACTCACGGCTGGAACGAGACCAGTGAAATGATGCCGCCGGGCGCCATTTTCTCCTGCCTGTACCGCCACGCCTACCGCTCCGTGGAGCAGGGACGGAGGGTGAGTCTGAGCATGTTTTCTCCTCAGGACGCCGCGACCACCGGAAGATATCTAATCTGAACTCTACAGAATCAGTTCAAAGTATTTTAAGTTTTAACGTCTCATTTTAACCACGTGTTTGTCTTTAGAGACTGATGAGAGTTTTTTCCCAAAGTTTTGACGTTTTTTACATTTCAGAGTGACAGGAAACATCTTCAGACTCTGTTTTAATCAAAAGTTGTCATTATTAACTGTGGTCACTCAGGTCAGGAGGTTATTTTAAAGGTTGAATCCTTCAGATGTATCTTTGTGCAAACCTCCGTCACGCTGAGCTGCAGGATTCAGAACAATAACCAGTCGTTTGTCAGTAAATAGGAGAAAATAAAGTACAGGAAGTCTGTGAACTGTCACTGACCGGAGACTTTCCTCGTAGCTCCCCAGTGGGGCGCCTGAAGCAGAAAACCATGTGACTGTGAGTACGTGCTGATGATGATGATGATGATGATGATAATCACAGGAAAGCGGACATGACTGTTGTGATGACTGGTGATTTTATCCCGTAATCCTTCTGTGGTATCAGAGCATGTTGGGGCTGATTTCATGGAATAATCTTTGAGGGAAAGTGAGCTGCTGAGCTGTGATGCGAAGAATCACTTCAAATCTTCAAATAAGTCAAATGTGGTTTTGCTGTTTTAATCTTCTGGAGCAAATTATGTTTCTGATAAAATCTGAAGTTTTGTGTGTTTTAACTGAGCTGCTCTGAAAGTGAAACTCCACTCTGAGACTGAAGGACTGTGACCAACACTCAGTTATCACAGCCTGAAGAATTATTTACACTGAGTCAATATTTAATTTCACAATAAAACAAATACTGTTGATGCAGTAAATGTCGACGGCTGTTCTCCACCCAAACATCCTGTTTTAGCGCTCAGGTTTTACAGCAGCTGAAGTTTGTAGAAATTTGATGTCGTGTTGAAAACTGAAGGACAAAGATTTGACTTTTGAGAAATTTAGTGGTTTCACTTTAAATTTTATTCCTCATGTCTAAACATAACCAACCCAAACAACGAAGGCAACGAGCACCAGCCAATCAGAGGCAGAGGAGGGTTTATTGTGACTTAATGAGATCACAGAGCTGAAAGGTGAAGAAAAGATTCACATTTTAATGTGGCTGCAAACAGCTGAACTCATCACTAAAAACAACAAAAACCTTCACAGGTGAAAAGAAACCAGCTCTAAAAACAGAAACCTGGTGCCCTTTGTGATATTTTTCCTGTTCATGTCTGAGGTTTAGTGTCGGTGTTTGTCGTCACAAACAGAATGACACACTTCAAACTGCCTCCTGTCAAACTAGTTCGAAGTCCAGAACTTTTTAAAAAATCCAGGGTGGAGTTTCAGTTTGAGACGCCTCAGAACGATGAAGTTCAGCCGTTTGTCTTGCGTCCTTTAACCTCGTGTTGTCGTCCTGCAGCTCTCCAGAGACTGTAAGGTGGAGGTGCAGAGGATTCTCCACCAGAGGGCGCTGGACGTGAAGCTGGACCCTGAGCTCCAGAGGCGATGCATGACCGACCTCGGGAAGTGGTGCAGCGAGAAGACGGAGGCGGGGCAGGAGCTGGAGTGTCTGCAGGATCACCTGGAGGATCTGGTGTCCGACTGCAGAGACGTGGTGGGAAACCTGACGGAGCTGGAGTCAGAGGTAACCCGCACACCTGCTGCTACCCACAATGCAACACTGACCAACAGACCCAGCAGCTTTTCTCTGTTTGGATTATTTATCTTTGATACATTCAGATGAACATTTCCAGGTTTCTGTTGCTGTTTCTCGTCATGGAAAACAGATAAATGTTGTTTGATGTTTGATGACCTGAAACAAATAGTGTCTTTTTGTGAAACTGTGCAGTTTGTAACAGTAGTGGAGAGTTAGTTTAACATGAAGGATTTTATGAGAGAAAAACAAATAAAATCAGTTAAAATCAGTTTGAATTTCAGGCCTGTGTAACATTCCTGTGGTGTTCTCGCTGAATCTAACTTGTGTCAAACTAAAAGCCGCCCCGGTGGAATAAAACCAGCAGTGACTCACCTGTTCTGGCTGAACCTTTTTGTGATAACGGCGTCTGTTTGTTCTGTCAACAGGATATTCAGATCGAGGCGCTGCTGATGCGAGCCTGTGATCCCGTCATCCAGGCCCACTGCCACGTGAGTCTGCGTCACAACGTCTCTGACGGCTCTTTGAAACCAAGTCTGAACTCAGAGGAGGAGTTTTTAAAGAGTTTTTGGCTCAATTGAATCAAAAGAAGAGCTCTGTTTCTCAGATTTAAGAAGGCTGAGAATGTAGAAATATTTCAGGAGGATAAAAAAGGCAGGAAGAGTTTCATGTGAACATGTGAAAGCATCGATCACAACATGAATCTCTGCTGGTTCGCAGGCGTCAAACTCACCTAAAACACTCCGGCTTCTTTATGCATAAATGTTTCTTTTAGTTTATCTTTTTGGAAATGTGTCAGATGAAGATATAATATGAAGTTTTCTGACACACGGCAGTTTGCAAATCCTGTCTGACTGAAGCCTGTCTGTCTGTCCGTCTGTCTCTTCAGGAGGTGGCCGATAACCAGATCGACACCGGTGATCTGATGGACTGTCTGGTTCAGAACAAACACCAGAAGGAGATGAACGAGAAGTGTGCGGTCGGCGTGACGCACTTCCAGCTGGTGAGCAGACGGATGAAACGTGTCGTCATGACGATCAGAGGCTTGTTGACGATGACAAACCTCAACATGCTTCATTTACGAGAATATTTTATCAGACAACAACAATAATTACGACACAAATATTTTTCAACGTGACACTGAAAATACAAACATTTCTTATTGGATGTTAGTGAGTTCAGCAGATAATATGGCAGCATCATATATTTACAACACTAACAAGCTGCTCCATCTGTCTGTCTGCAGATTCAGATCAAAGATTTTCGCTTCTCCTACAAGTTCAAGACGGCGTGCAAAGAGGACGTCCTCAAACTGTGTCCGAACATCAAGAAGAAGTAAGAAACCTGAGCACAGAACAGACGAGTGTTTCAGAGACGATTCGACAGTTTGCCCTTCGTTTTGCAGCAAATCAAAAACTAAAAAACAAAACAGTTACTTGTTTCATTTTCTGCAAAAGGTAACAGAGCTGAAAAAGGTCCCTTCAGTGGCTGTGGGAACTTTCAGTTTCGTCCCTCAGTCTTCAGTCTGAAGGTCCGAATGACGTTTGTTCGGTTTGATTTCCTTAAACTCCTCCTGAGGTTTTTCAGCTCAGCGTTTCAGAGCAGAACTTCACTGAATTACAACGTTAGCTGCCAAACACACAGTTTCCATCCAGCAGTCCAGCGAACACTGAGCCCAGTGTGTGACAGACGTTGTGTTTAAGGTCGAAAGAGTAAAGTCTCGAATGTTAAAAACACATTTAACAGAAATCTCTGATCAGTTTTTGAGAAGCTGTTTCCCCTTTTAGTGTTTTTTTACAAACAACATTGAATTGAAATGAAAGAAAAAAGACTTTCAGAGACTGAGGGGTCGATGTTAACCAGCTATGAATAAACTCAACACTTCCTTCAGATTTTTCACATTAAAAGTACAGAAACCTTTGTATTATTGGAACATTTTAATGTGAAGAACCAGGAAGTGTTAAGTTTTGTTGACTGTAGTTTAAAGGAAAGATTGTAGATGAGATGAAACGTGAGCTGCTGTAATTTCACCCCTCAGCAGGTTTTATTTACCCTCCTTCATTTAAACAC
>JAPZDV010000023.1:22917726-22947671 GCA_029814665.1 Acanthurus lineatus
ACACACTCACACTCACACACACTCACACACACTCTTTCACTGGTTTTTCTACATAAATGAAACATGTTTTTAAAGTTTATTTTCCCACATTTTCATTAAAAACACGTGATTATCTTCAGCTTGTTTCATCAAAGTGTCGCGACTTTGTTGGTTTTATTCATCAGCTTCTTTTCTTCTGTGAATCATTTCATGTTCCTCCGTCATCACCTCCAACATGGAGAATCACAAAACAAACAAGAGCGATGAAAGCATGAAAATTGTGCAGTTTGAGCGCCAGAATTATAAAAACATGCACATGCTAACGGGAACGTTTGTTTTTAAAGACGTCGATGTAAAAAAAGTCTTTTTCGAGTTCATTTCCTGCGTCTCTTCGTCTGACTCTTGAAGGTTTTTATCATTTTTGTGGCTCATTTTGCTTCCAGCAGCAGGTTCATGCGTTCATGCAGTTTCATGTGGTTTGTTGCCGCCAGCTGAACCGGCGAAGCTCTCTGGTTTTAATATGCAGTGAACTAATGTCACAGGCTGTAAATCAGCAGAAAAGTTTAATTTATGTCCTCCACTGTTTGTGGTTTTGATCTGAGAGCATTTTTTTATTGTATTTTTAACTGCAGCCTCATTTATTGTTTGTGCACAGACAGCAAGATTTGAGCTGTAAGGTTTCGCATTTGCAGAAACTAAAATTCACTAAACAGACAAAAATAAAAACACTAATTTTAACAAATTTAAGGAAAACTTTAAAACTTTTTTTTAACCTCTCAGCATCTTAAAATGCCAAAATGCTCTTTTTCTTTATTTATTCGTCTCTGATCAGCAGCTTTAACTGACAATCTTAAACTCTTACAAACTGCATTTTAACTTAAAGATCCTTTTGGTTATTTTAAATCCTCACAGTCGCTCATGTTTTTGTTTTAAAGCTTTAAAAAATGTGGTCAAATCAGCTTCAAGTCACCTGACATGATCTTGGTTAAACTCAGCGCACGACAACGACGTTCTCGAGTCTTTCAGTCGAGTCAGTTTTCTTTCTGTGGCGTCGAATCACAACATCAGCCGACTCAACACTCTTTGTGTTTTGTAACACGATGTTTGTTTGAGTCACAGTCAAACATTCAAAGATCCTCTCGGTTCATAACCGTCCACCTAAAGTCGTCCGTCCCCCCGAGGAGTCGGTCCACCACATCACTGTCCTCCCTGCAGCTCTAAAACATACAATTATGACTCAGCTGCAGGAATAAATCACAGCCGCTTTGGTAAACACATCATGTTCCTGCCCGCCGCCGTAAAACATGACTGATGCCTCCCGACCGCCACCAGCGGATCAGCTGACTGGAGCCTGAAAGCCTCGGCAGGGCGTCTGATGCCAAACCTCAGACCGACTCAGCACAGCGACCGAAGCTGAAGGAGGAAACGAGGTGAGATTTATGTTTCCCACATCTGCATCCGTCCCTGTCATTTGGTCCCCGTCCTCTGAGGGAGAAGCTCTCTGGTTTTCTTTCTGTTTACAGATTCAATGTGATTTTTCTTCACCAAGAGGCCGTCAGTCTGTTCGCTGGTTTGGCAAATTAACGCCGTTTGAAGACACGACAGGAAACTTCTGTCGGACTCAAACTCGGCGTTTTAGATTCGTCCACATCTGTCGAGTCGGATGGTTACGACATCGTCCAATCAGAGAGCTGAAAGTGACGTTTCTCTGCAGGAACAAGGACGCAACTTTGGATTTTTAACTCAGATTTGTGCACTTTTAGGTGTTTTTACAACGTTTGGCGTTCACTCTCAGTCGTGTCAGCAGTCTGGATCAAAGAGAAACGACACCATCAATCATCCGGTTTGGTCCGTAATCTGAATCCAAACCAGATGTTGTGTCGTCTGTCGTCTGACCCGTTCAGACAGGAAACTCGGCAGAGAGGGGGGATGCGGTTCAGGGAGGTTTGCTCTTACATTGGTGACGTCTTGATGTACGTGGCGTTCGCCATGTAGGGACACTCCACCGTCACACACTGGAAACCTCCGTAGGTGTTCACACACACCTGATCCGCCGAGCAGTTGTGACTTCTGGTTTCACACTCGTTGATGTCTGAACAGAGAAGAACAGAAGTGTCACCAACACAATGTCCACACATGTCTAAAAACTCCAAAGGACGACCTTTGACCTCTGACCTGTGCAGCCGCGGCCGTCCCTGGCGAGGGTGTATCCGTCCGGACAGAAGCAGTAGAAGCTGCCGGGCGTGTTCACACACTGATGGACGCAGAGGCGGCCAGGCTGAGCGAGAGGAAACACGTGACACTCGTCGATGTCTGAAACACGAGAAGGTTCCTCAGCAGGAGTTCAGAGGCCGTAAACAAACAAACAAACAAACAAACAAACAACAAAACAAACAAACAGGAAGTGTGCGTCACCTGTGCAGATGTTGTTGTCACGTCCCGATATGGTGAAGCCCACGTCGCAGGTGCAGTGGGTGGAGCCCAGGAAGTGAGTGCAGTGAGACAGGCGGATGGAGGAGGGCGGGGGAGTCGTGGGTGAGGAAGGGGAGAGTGGAGAAGGTGAGGATGCCGAAGAGGAGTAGGGTGCTACCACAGCACCGGAGGCAGGGAAGGAGGAGGAGAAGGAGGAGAAGGAGGCGAGGGAGGCGCCGGTGTTGTTGTTGTTGAGGCCTGAAAAGGAGAAAAAAGCGTTAAAGACTGAAGGAAACTTCCTGAAGTCGTTTCATCGTTTCATCATTAGTACTGACGGCGGCACATCGGCTGCTGGCCGCTCCACCTCCGAGACTCCAGACACACGCGGGTCCGAGGGCCAATCAGCTCGAAGCCCGGCTTGCACAGGAAGTGGACCTCGTGTCCGACGCCAAACACCCTCCCCAGTCTGCGGCCGAAAGCAGGGGGGTCTGGTTTGGGGCAGGAAGCTGGAGGCAGACGGAGACATTTTCATTTAAATCTGAAGTGAAACTGCTGTGATTCTCTGATTCACGTCACACGTTTTATTTTGTTTGATTTTTATTCATATTTCAAGTTTAAATTTACTGATTTTATAAAAAAAAACTGACAAACTCAGTCTGAATCGATGCGTTCTCATCTTTTTTTGTAAGTCAGTTTGTTAAGATGCACTTACTCACATATGAAAGCTTAATTTTCTTTATTTAAAAACAAACTTCAGGTTTAAAATATTTAAATTTCATTCAATTTGCACGTTTTAAAAACTTAAACATAAAAATCCTCCTTAAAACCTTAAAACTAGAAACAAAAACACAAATAGATTGGATGTTTAATTTGACGCGTGTAAAACTTCTTCTTTGTTGTCTGTAATGTTGTACAGCTGCTCATTACTGCCACCTGTGGCCAGAAACTATATTATATCCGTCCAACTGCACTGTCACCAGAGTTTCTTGTAACTTGCTGCCTTTCTGACATGTTGTTTTTATCTCTTCATGCATCTCTGAGTTGGTTTTCTGTGAAGATCAGATCTCCACCTGCTGCGCTGTGACAAACCAGACGTCTCACCGCTGTTCTTCACGATGGCCGTGGTGCTGTTGTGCAGGGCGCTCATCTCCTTCCTGAGCGAGCGCAGGCCCTGCTGGAACGACGCCTCGTTGATGGCCAGCATCTTCTCCACCTGCCGCAGCGAGTTCACCAGGTTCTGGGTGGATGGACACTGCTGTGGGTGGGACGGACCCGGATGCTGCTGGAGAACATCAGAACATTTGAGATCTAAGTTTTTTTTCAGTTCAAAGAAACAAGTCGTCACATCCTGATGTTTGTGTGAAGCTGCTGGATGATGACTTTCTGTTTCTCAGTTTAATTTGCTGATTTATCGAGAAATATCGAGATATTTAATGGAAAACTTGAAACAAAGTGTAAATCAGCGATCTTTGAAATTGTTTGACGAGGTTTTCTCTCTTTCTTGATGGAGCTATGCTAACAGTTTCCCCCTGCTTCCAGTCTTTGTGCTAAGCTACGCTAAACGTAGCCTACAGAGTCCCTAAAAAACTACAAATTATTTTCAAGTGTAAAGAAAAATCATTTCTAATTTTTCAAGCTTAAAAGATGAAGAATAATAAGAAGAATGAGATTGAACCAGACGACCAGCAGCAGTTTGTCTGCGCTGAGTTTCAGGTGAGACTTTCTGACATGAAGGTGAAGTTTTCTGAGCTTCTGCTGCTGCTGTTAACATCTGTGTGAAAACTGGACCTGAACCTGCTGCTGATTTCACACTGAGGGCTGAAACACGGCGACTCGAAACCGCCACAACGACCACGAAACCACCACAACAAAACAACAACAAAACAACAACAAAACAACAACAAAACCACAGCAGCAGCAGCAGATGCCCATCAAAGCATCGCAGCGTCTCTGTGGTTTGTTACAGGCAGAAACTCTGGTGACAAAGGAGATAAACTCACATTCAAATATTTCCAGTTAGAAAAAAACCAACAACCAAAGAGTCAAAAATCAGCAGAAAAGAAGAATGAAAACAGAAACCGAGTTCACAAACTGCTTGTCTGTCTTCATCATGAAGTTATTTTTACGTAACACGTGTTCGTCCTCAAATGACTTGAATAAATTGAGTTGAATTAATAAAATCAAACTGTTAGAGTTTAAATCATTTCACTAAATATGTTTCTTTTCTCAGGTTTTTCTTTAAAGCAGAAGTTCCCCTCAGTTTTTTGACCTTTAACCTCCTTAAAGAAGAAGAAAAGTCCTCCTGTGTCTCCTCATCACATGTCAACACAGTCAGCAGAAAGAAAGCTGCCATTGTTCGCTGCTGCTCAGACGAGTTAAAACTTCATGTTTCTGCGGGTTTTTCTGCTAAACTTTGGCACAGAAACCACAGAAGAAGAAGAAGGAAATCATATTTTTGACTCAAATATCAGGTTTTGTTGCCACCAAAAAGTCTTAAAAAAAAAATCACAGACTGTGGCTGTGACCTGGTTTGAACCGTCGACCTCGGCGCCGCCTGTCGCCTCGCTGACGTTTCACACCGCCAACATGTCGTCCTGCTTCCTGTTAAAAAACTCAGCTCACAGACGGCGTTTACATCCGGATTCGTGTTTGAAATGTTTGTCTGATTCACCTGAAACCTGCAGCTTTTACATTTGTTTCAGCTGCTCTGAGGCTCAAACTGGTTCCACTCAGGTTTCCACTCTGAATCCTGGTGTGAACAAAATCTGTGTTCACACCAGTTTCAAGGACAAGTCACCAACAGGGGGCGCTGCACAACTTTATTTCCCCAGAAACAACCTGCTACTTTTTCTTTTAATGCTCCAAATGGATCAAAAACTGTGTTTGACCCAGAATCTGTTTCATGAAGAAAAAGTTCTCAGTCTGAATTATTTAAATTAAAATTTTGTTTAAAAGTAAATAAATGTGATTTGTTTATTTGTTAACATTCTGACCTGATAAATATATTTAAAAAACCTTGTAAAACTGTTTTCACGCGTCCATTTTAATTAAAGTTTTGTTGTGAGAGCAGAATTTGCTGTCGGTTCAGTAAAAAAAACCACAAAAAATTCGTCTGCAGAGTGAAAAACAATCGAAACAAACTGCACCTGAACTCACCTGAGCTGAAGACAAAGACACCTGATGGAGACAAAGCATCAACACGACGACGCCGACGCTCTTCATCCTGAACGAAGCTCTCTGACGGTGAAGAACCGGACTCTCAGCAGACTGCAGATCAGCTCTGTTCGCTCTGAACCCGATCAGCTCCTCTGCTGCTGCTGCTGTTCGAGGCCACTTGTCAAATATCTCCCTCATGACCTCCCTCCTCCCTGTTAGGTATTTTGGAGGTGGGAACTGCAGGAGGAGGAGGAGGAGGAGGAGGAGGAGGAGGAGGAGGAGGAGGAGGAGGAGGAGAACGTCTCCCACATCAGGGACAAACACTTTCACTTTTTGATCCATCAGCATCCCCAGAAATAGACCCTCAAATTAGAAGGAGCAGTCAGCTGGCTGCGGCGTCTTTTAATCACCATCTGCACAACAAAGCCGCTTCGTTTTGGCAACTCCTTCAGATTTATGCCCCCCTCCACCACCACCAGCACAACCAGCACCACCACCCCACCGGCTCAGGAATGTGACTTCAACTCCAAACTGCAGAAACTATTAAATCCCACTGTTTTTCTGAAACCTTGAACCTGCCGTCTCACAGGATGATGCGACTGTTAAACGACAAGGAGACAAATCTGCTGAATTAACCTGAAAAAGACCAAAGAATGTGAAAAAGACCCTGAAACCCCCCCAAAGCTGCTACACAACCGAATCTTTACTCAGATAAACTCAGATTTAAAGCCAAAGGTTCGTTTTAGAGTTTGAACCTGATGACCTGACGTCTTCTCGCTCGTTCTCAACTATTTTGTAAAGGACTGACACTAATGATTCTTTTCATTCTGGATGAAGCTGCTGATTCTTTTCTCCATCAATCCATTGATTGTTTGCTTTGTCCAAAAGTTCACTTTATCTATAAAATAACAGTTCATCAAAGCAGTTTTCAGTTGATTTCTGAGCACATTTATTAGCACAAAAGTATATTTTATAAATGATTCAAAGGTTAAATTTAATCTTGTTGTCAGATAAAAGCAGTAAAACGTGAAGCAGAAAGAACAAAGTTTCATGAAAAAAAAGACTGAAGTGAAAACAAAAACCTCAAACTTATACTTGATTTAATATATTTAAAAACAGCTGTTTTTCTTCACCACAAAACAAATCAGAAACAGAATTTTTAATGGAAATATTGAACCTTAAAAGTCTTTGAAAAGTCTTAAACGAAACATTTTAAGGACTTTCTGATGTTTATTGGCCTGAAAATATAAAATTATAATATCTGACTTTGATTTAAAGTTTTTAGGAAGTTGTATAAACTTTAATCTGATGAGATTTGACTGTTTTGTATCACTGCAGTGCTTCTGATGTCCACTAGGTGGTGCTTCAGTCTGCCACTTCATCCTCTGTTTTGCAGAAAAGTTTTTGTTTTGTTTTTTATCAAACGTGCAGGAGGTTAAATCAGAAATCCAGCAGATCTCCTCTCGCAGATGTTCCTTCACATGTGGCTGCATTTTTGTAAAATGATCGTTTATGTTGCTGAAGTTTCTAATTACGAAGCTTTGATGGCGGTGAAGCCACATGAAGGCTGGGAGCCGATTTTCAGACCGACAGAAAGCGACTGCAGGTTCTCTTTGTTCCTGTTTGTTTGAATTGTTTTCTTGTTTTATTGTTTCTCTGTGAAATTATGCGTTTAATTACACAGAAAACTCCTCTGAAAGTGCAAAATATTTAGATCCTTCACATAAATAACATAACTCGTCCAACAGATTGAAAACACAGAATCTTGTTTGAGTGAAAATCTGAAAGCAACACTAACAAACATTTTACTACATTAATCTCTAAAAACTGCAGTATTTCTACCACTGATACTTTTACTACTTCTGTGTTACTTCAGTAGGATTTCTTAGCAGGACTTTTACTTGTATTTGTACTTTGTTGAGTCAGTAGTTTTAGTTAATTAAGGATCTGAATTCGTGTTTGTCTGCTGGTGTTTGCAGATAAATTTACTGATGAGTTTGTTTTGTAAAGTAACTGTTTGTCAGATGTAATGGAGTATAATATACATGCAATGGAGTAAAAAAAGAGATAAATGAGATATTTTTACACTCAGTTTCTCTGTTTGTGTTTTTATTTTACATTTTTAACAGAAAACCTGAACAGTCGAAGTGAAACGATGGAGTTTATTCTTTCCTGTGGACATTTTATCTTCAATGACAGACCTCCCTCCTCTCTTCTGTGTGTGTGTGTGTGTGTGTGTGTGTGTGTGTGTGTGTGTGTGTGTGTGTGAGAGAGTGTGTGTGTGTGTGTGCGTGTGTGAGTGAATGAAAACAGCTATAAGCCTCCATTAAGCTCAGGGATTAGCAGCTGGGACGGTGACAGTTGGATTAAACCGAACCGCTTTGTGTGTTCGGAGGCAGGAAACACACCTCCGTCCCTCTGCAGGTGGTTTCCACGGCAACAACGGGGTTGATGGTTCCACCCCCCCCCCCGACTCCAAACAGGAAAACGGTCCCGTCAATCATCCTGTCGGTCATCTAACTCAGTTTTTTCACTGTCAGTTCATTCAAAACAAACACTTTAAATATATTTTTCATCAGATTGAACTTCATGTTTCTTTGCTGCTGTGATTTTAAACTGAATTCAACAAAATACAAAAATGAAATAAGAGTGGAAAAGGGACATTTTTTTTAAAACTGTAACTACAGATTATTATTATTATAAATAAATCAGTAAATAATCTCCTAATTAATTATTCAGTCGCTCCTAAATTATCTAATTTGTCAGAATTTATGTTGTTATTGTAAGTTTCTGCTAATGCTAATTAAGCTAGCTGATTAAAACAAGTTGAAGCTTTATGTTTTTTTTACCTGGAGACAGTGAGAATCTGATCCAGGGACATTTTGTTCTGTGGCAGATCGAAAATAACGGATTAAAATAAAATTTTAAACAAACATTTTTTGGTAATTTTCCAAATTTGACATCATAATCAGCAGCAGATTTAAAAATGACATCTTTCCTGTTTAATTTCCTGTTAAAATAAACTGAAAATACAGTTTATTTCAACATCCTGACAAAAATACAGACTCCTCTAGTGTACTTTGTTGTAATTATAACTGACGCAGAGTTTAAATCAAACTAAATAATGAAAGAATAGTGAAAAATTAAAAAATATCCTACAAGTAAATCAAAAATTTCAAATATCTGCGCATTTGTGTTTTAAAGCAAATCTAAAAACACTGATTGTTAAATATTCAGGAACAAAAAAATTGTGCATAATTGATAGAAAAATCAGAGTTTTAATCATGTGTGCGTGTGTGTGTGTGTGTGTGTGTGTGCGTGTGTGTGTGCATGTGTGTGAGTCACAGAGCCTCCTCGTGTGTGTTCATGTGCTCAGATCAGAGCAGACACACATGCTGACACACACACAGCTGAGGATGTGTTCACAGTGAACCTGCATGCCGGAGCTTCACAGCTCCACCTGACCAGGTGTGCAGGTGTGTAACGGCCTGCAGGTGATCTGCAGCTCCGCCTGACTGATGCAAAGTGTCACTCTGCGCCTCCGTCAGTGCGTCGTAGCTTCGGGGAAGCTGCTGATGAGGTTTGAGGAAAAACTGGGAGGCAGAAAATAACCAAAGTGTCTGTTTTTGTTTTGTCATCATTAGAGTAATCTCCATGATTCAAGCGTCTCCTCTTTCTTTTCTTCTCCTAAGTCCTTTCTTTCCCTCGCTCAGTCTTCTTGTCTTTTCTTTTATCCCTCCTTAATCCCTTCGGTTCTTTTCTTTTATTTATTCTGCTGCTCTCTGCCTGCCTCGCTCTCTCTGTGTTTGCTTGCTTGCCATCATTATTAGCAGTAGCATGCAGGCTGTGCCCCGCGGCTAGCACTCTAAAAACAACAGATGCTGAATGCACAAAAACACACAGCCTCACATTCAACACACAAGCAAACAGACACAAGTTGAGTGCACATCAGTGAGATCCAGCTCCTCATGAGCCGCTCGGTCCGACTCAGCAGAAACCAGGTGCTGAACGGAGCACGGAGCAAACCGATGCCTGTCCATCACGCCGGCTCACCTCACACTCCCAAAGCTCCTCCCTCCATCGTCCTCCGTCCCCGCCTCGCCTCGTCCTCCTGCAGCCTCTCTGACCCACATGCATTAACTCATCACAGCAGACAGCAGAGCGACTTTTAATCAGACGAGTCTTCGTGGCGAAGCGAGGACACGGCTCGTTGTGGGTATCACAGCACATATAATTGGCTTATTGTACATCAGAGCGGACTGAGGTCGTTTCAGCACAACAGCCTGATGTTTGTCAGAGCGAGCTGAGACAACGAGCCTTTCACAAGACTCTCATCCAGGATTAAATGTGGTTACAGGCTTTTTCAGGTAGCTTCTGTGACGAACCCTCACTGTGCCAAAAAACAACAAGCGTATCAGTTTACTCTCGTTTTCAATTTGCTGGAACTGAACTGAATCATGAAGAGAAACACAAAAACATCTGAATGAGATAACTGACTGACTGACTGACTGACTGCGTTTTTAGTTTGTTAATTTCTCATCCTGATAAATAAACTCTAGTTATACAGCCCATTTCACAGTGAAGGTACAAAGAGTTTTACATGGATGAACCAGGAATGACAGGAAGAAATGAGGCAGCAATAATGATGCTAATTATAACAATAATGCCTATAATGATGCTAATAATAATAATAATAATAACAATGCTAATAATGCTAATAATAATGCTTATAATAACAATAATAAAAATATGTCTGTGTAGATTCTCAGTCATCCAGGTCATGATTATCTTAAAGAGTACTCAGTTCTGAACTGAAGAAGCTTCTCGGATGAGAAGTGAAACGTCTTCCCAAAAAAACTCAACTTAAGTCCAGTTGTCTTGTTTCTATGACTCTTTAAAATAATAAAAATAAGCTGGAGAGAAGTTTTCGCTCGGTGTTTGAGCAGCTGACGTGGTGTCGAGTAGCAACATGTGTCACAGCTACAGACAGTCTAACACAATGACTCATGATCCGTCTCCAGCACCTCATGACGTCGCCGGTCGGCGTCACAGACTCTGGACCGACCTGAAGATAAATGAAGCTGTCTGCCGGATTGTAAAATCCATAAAAATGGGTCAACAGAGCTCATTAAAAAACAAATTAGGCCTGTAGAAGTTTGCGGGGACGGCGCTCACCGGCGAGCAGATCTGCTTCACGCTCCGCTCAGGGGCACATTGATGGAGGATGCTGAGTTTGGGGAGACTGATACTCGATTACCTCCCCTCCTAATCCTCAGCATCCTCCGGCCTCTGCTGTATTGCACGGCTCAGCTAAAACACTAAAACAACGGCTTTCCCTGGTGTTTATTGGCTCATTACGGGCTGAGACAAGCTCTGGATGAAAAAGTTGTGGTGGAGTTGGAAGGATATGATTCCTCTGGGAGAAATTACCATCTCTCATCTAAATTAAGAGTGTGGATTTGATTCGACTCTGTTAGAAACACAGGAAACACTGCAGAAGGCTGGAAACACAGGTAGCAACCGACACACTGAGAGGACGGGATTTTAATGTGGGAAGACATCACGAAATCACGTCAGCTCACTTCAGAGCATCAGCATGTGACGAGTGTGTCAGTTTCACACAGCCTGCGTTTTTCTGATGCACAATTCAAACCATTTTTAATGTTAATGTGTGTAAAATGACCCAAAGCTGCAGCGATGAGGAGCCGGTTCACTATGTTCATGCAGAGTCGAGCCTCGATTCAAACCAACAAAGTCAACGAAGAACAAAACATCAGGAAACTCGATGACAAACATCACGACTTCTGTCCTGAAACACACTGAAACATTTGCCGCATTAAACACCAAAACTCACGTCAATGTAAACGCACTTTTCCCAACATTTCACACAGGACTCGAACATATCGCCACAACATTTTACCTCCAAAAGACGTTCAACACATTTTCCATTAATCTTTAAATTCAGTCTTCTGACCGTTTGATGTACCAAAACTCCTTTTCAGATGCAGAAAATCTGCTCCTGTCGATCCAAACCACCAGATTCAGGGTTCAGTGATGGCGACGGCAGACATGAGCGGGTTGAGAACGAGCAGTAAACGTCATCTTCAGTCTTCACACTGCAGGCTGCAAAACCACAGAGGTTCAGCTGTGGGCTGTTCCCCATCACAGAAATACCATCAATGATCTCTGATTTCTGTTTATTTGCAACCTAATGAGCTAAAACATGGATTGATTCTCCTGTGATTAGAGCAGCACATGTTGTTTAGTGAATCAGCTCATTTTAAACGTCCTGCAGCAGCCTTGAGTGTGATCAGTCACTGAACTTCATCGATCAAACATGTGGAGATCCAGAGGAGACAGCAGGACCTGACTGGCAGCTGTCAACCATCAGCTCATCCTCTCAGTGAGCCTCTGCATGGAGAGAAGAACCTGCTGGAAGCCTCCAGAGAACATGATGGAGTCTGCTCCAGTCTGGAGTTTATGAAGCTGAGGGCAGTCAGATGATGTGAGATGATTCATTTAGACTTCGTAACTTCGTGCATGTTGGACAGAATGAAGCAAAGTACATCTGAATCTTTTTACACGTCTATATTTATAACAAACTCTGGATTATGACAAAGTCTTCTCTCCTTTTATTTGCCAAACAGAAAAAGCTGCAGTGACGTCGCTGCTGTTTGGACTCCGACTCTGCAGGAGTCAAACTTAATGACCTTCATGAGCAAACTGCCACAGAACTCCACTAACAGAAATACAAATACACTGATGAGGGGATAAGTCACTGTTAGCTGTGTCTAACACACACACACACACACACACACACACACACGGATTCACCTGTTAACTGAGTGATTACTGACAGGTTTTAGAGTGCAAATGATAACAGTGCTGGTTCAACAGCTAAGATAAGGACCATTAAAATAAATGCATCTGAGAGCTCAGAGGATTTCTGCGTGTGTGTCTGCGTGTCTGCGTGTGTGTGTGTGTGTGTGTGTGTGTGTGTGGTTACACCTCATTATATCGTGCTGTCTGTATGTTCACTTTTTTTGTGTCCATCTCTGACAACCGGAGTTTGTATTCAGTCTGTGTGCAGCGAGTGTTTGTGGGTTCAGACATGAAAGTGTGTGTGCATGTGTGTGCGTGTGTGTCTGTGTGTGCGTGTGTGCCATATACGGCCCCCCCCTCGGGGCTGGTTGGCAGGCTTAATGTGCAGTGGCAGACCAGTGAACTGATGAGATTCAGTTGGAGTCAACAGAGAAACAGAGCGAGGAAAGAGGAGCAGAGTGGATGAGGGAGGAAAGCAGCTACTGACGGAGCGACAGACTCGTTATCCCACCGACGCATCAGCTGACCTCATAACTGACCTCATAACTGACCTCATAACTGACCTCATAACTGACCACATAAGCTAAACACACGGGTTAAAGTCAAGTAGTTGGGGCATTTACTGAAGAACAGAACACAAGTACAGATCTACATTGTGTTTATAGTGTTTCCATTCTGTTCTGTTCTGCGGCTCCAGAGCAGCGTCAGAACAGGAAGCAGCATCTCATTACATGAAGCTTCACACACATTAAACATGGCACATGTTTGCTATGGATACACACAAGCCGCACACACACAACCCCTCCACAAGGATGACCTCTAACACGATGATTCATGTGTATGGTGAGATGTGAGGTCATCGACCTCTGAGCATAAACCGGCAGGTCAGAGAAACAGGAAGTCACACAGGGAAACGCCAGCAGAGCCTCATAAACACAGCAGACAGAAGAAAAGTGTCTGTCATGATGGAGACCTGCAGAATTATCCCACATCGCAGCTCAGCATCCTCTAACCGGCCTCATGCATCTCCGTCAGCGTGCATCGTCTCAGTCGAGGTCACTGCAGACGAACCTTCTGCTGAATCCACAGCACAGCGAAGCCGCTCGCTCCTTAACAAGGCCACCTGGTGTCGAGCCAACACACTTAATGAAAACACAAGATAACAAGATAGTTCAAGTTCATACTTAATTGTCCCTAAAGGGAAAATCTGAGCGTAGCAGGGCTGTAAACAGTGCAGCAAACATACTGCAACACATATGCAGCGCTGCAGCCACAGGGAACATGAATCTTTGATATGAAAACACTGTGTACACTGTAAATCTGCATCCACGCCACACCCACGCTGCATCCACACATCATCCATGTTACATCCACGCATCATCCACGCTGCTTCCACGCTGCATCTCAGCCGAGGAGCTCTGCTTTGAAATGCCAGACGCAAACATTCATGACTTTGATTATCATAAGTGGCTGATTGTATTTCTGATGAACGTCACTTCAAACAACAGAGGAGAATATAAATTCACTGAGACGAGGAAACATTTCAGAGAGCAGCTGAAGGAAACAGTGTGAAAGTGCAGCGATGCTGCGTTTGTGTTTCTGATGTGTCAGTGTTACTGCTGAACACCAGCTGAACCTGCAGAGAAGGAAAGTTCACTAAGTACTGTACTCAAGTAAAGAAGTCTACAGGTGCATTAAATGTCATTCCAACAACATTAATTCCATTCAAACAGACCAATTATGGAGCGTGGGTGTGTCAGTGATGATCAGTTATACGAACACTTTGTTAAAGGGTCAGTTTCACAGGCGAGTTCCTCTGATCAGCCTCAACACAACCAACCAGCGCGGAGACAAAACTCCGGAGCAACGAGGAAAAACCAGGCTGCAGGATGAAACAACTGCCTCATAAAGAGCAGAAACAAACATCTCCAGAGCAGAAGATACAGAGACGAGTGACAACGCTGATCCACAGCAGCTCACCCGTCTGAATGTGCTCACCTGCCTGAATGTGCTCACCTGTCTGAATGTCCTCTGTGAGCCCTGAACAATCTCCTCCTGCTTGATCATTTCCAGTTCATGTTGTCATCACTTCATGTTGTCATCAGTCCACTCAGCAAGTTTTCCAACATTTTACTTTGAAAGAGGCTCTGCGGTCAGAAACAGCAGGAAGGCCTCTCACACCTCATGGAGGCGGAGCAGCAAACGAGTGCACCTGTTGATCACCTGCACATGGATGCTTGAATGCATTAAAAAAATACAGATTTGTCCCCTGTAGATCTTGTGTTTTTTATTTGAAACAAGCATTCTCATAATATTAATCACATTTTTTTACTTTTCAGATTAACTCAAATTCAGATGAATTAAACCAAAGTTTTGCCAAATTAGATTCTTTCAGTTTCGTGGGTTTTTGTTTGCCTTGTTTTTCACATTTAACATTTTCATGTTGCATGTTGCTTTTCCACGACATAAAAATAAGAAAAGTTTATGAGTTTTTTTCTTTAAGTAGTTTAATTCCATTTTTCATATTTAATGGTTGCACGCTGACGGTTAACACGGCTGCATGATTACCAACAATCTGCTGAACCTCCGACTCCTCAGTCTCATTTCACTGTCACTTTTAAACTCTGTCACCATGAGCACACTGGTGGACCTCCACAGCTCCACCTACAGGCCAGTCTGACACATCCACTCCTCAGAAACATCCCACCTGTGTTCATACAAACTGATCTGTGAGGATCATTTTCTGGTTGTTCTTGGTGGAAAGAAGAAGTTTTATATACTTAATGGTTAATGTAATTTGTAAAAATTGGCCTTCGGTGAAAAAGATTTTCTTCAGTTTGCTGAAAAACCTTTAACATAAAATCTTTTATTTCACCAAAACTAACGTTTCATTTACAGAACAAAACTGTTTGTGTCAAACTGCATCATCACACCGTTTCTTTTTGTTTTGTGTCGTCTGTGGGTTTTCATTGATTCGCTGGCAGGAAAACATTAAAACTGAACGTCCTAACAGTCTCACTAAAACAATGTTTTATAGTTTCAAAGTTCTGTCGAGTGAGCAGCAGATTAAAAGAGGACTAATGAATATTTGATCGTGCTTTTAGTAGCTTGAGGACAATGGAGGCGACAGATGATGTTCTGCTTCTACATTTTTAAGAAACAAGACGAACCTTCGGAGATGCAGGACGAATGATCACAGGAGGAGAAACCGAGTCGTAGTTTTCAAGTCAAACGTCTCAAGTTATGAATGAAAAGTCCTGAAATCTGAGTTCTGAGTCCTGAAGCCTCCGTAATCTGCTCTGCATGGAGGTGATGAAGGCCGAGCTGGTGTGAATCTCAGCAGCTTCCTCTCACTCATGTTTCACATGTTTCACATGTTTCAACCACAGAGCTTCACACTGCAGTGTTACTGAGCATGACGTGTGTGTGTGTGTGTGTGTGTGTGTGTGTGTGGGAGGAAAATGGAGTCTCAGTCTCCTCTTCCTCCCTCTTGTCTCATGTTTATACAGTCGCTTTCTCTCGCTTCAGTGCTTCTCTTCCCTCCTCATTTCCCTAAGTGCCTTTGTGTGTGCACACATGTGGAAACTCAGACGCACAGGAACACACACTCTCAAACACACACACACACACACAAAAGCAAACGTACATGCGGTGGCACATTGCTGGTGTTAAACAGCAGCAAATGAACCTTGGATTTGCCAGTGAAATGTGGTGCATGGTCCGACTCTTCCATGTCCAATTAGGAGCGCTTTGTTCCCTTCGGTTCATTCAGCAGACTCCACACACACTCACACACACTCACACATACTCACACACACTCACATACACTCACACACACTCTCACACACTCTCACACACACTCACACCCACTCACACACTCACACACACTCACACTGCTGTTTGTCAATCAGAGCGAGTGCGGAGCTCAGGTGGGGCCTCGCCGAGACTCGGCTCCGATGGAAAGAAAATCAATGTCAAACTAATTGATTACACTTACTTCATTAAACTCTGATTTAATGAGTTTATAATCAAACCATTTTCCTGCAGGTTAATTCAATTTGGGCCACGTCGAGCAGCTTGTTGCTGCACTCGTGGGGCCGTTTGCGTGGCTGCTGGAGGCCTCGGGCCACGTTTCCGTGCAGGCGACGCTCTGTGTTGACTCGGACGATGTGTCCTGATGTTTACGAAACGCTTTGCCAAAGATAATTCTGGCTGTTTGAGGGTTTTGGTGACAGCAGAAGCTGCAGAAGCTGCTCCATATTCAACAAACAGTGGACCGGATTTCTGTGTGCAAACATCGGTCAGAACGTTAACATGCACAGGAAAGTCCAGCTGTGGTTACAGCTCCATCAGGACATCTAACTGGACGACTGTCCTCGTCCCAGTAAACATGCATGAGAGTCCATTTAGTGACAGAAGCATGTCTGACACTAGGTGGCGATATGCTCTGTTTCAGCTGTTCTGTTGGAAAGCAAGCTGGTTGTGTGTCAAATGATGAAAAAACAGAAAACTTTTCAGCATGTGCTGAACATCTCGGCCAGTTTTGGTCCAACGGAACCATAAACATGCAGGAAGGAACTGATTTCCAACGGCATCATTTGAAAGTGTTGGTCCAACTTTGAGAAATTCAATTGAGTGTGATTTCAGTCAGTCAGACTGACGTGTTTACAAAGTTTTAAAATGTCCAGTTTTAACACAATAAATCAACTTTTTCTATCATCATGTAAATGTACTGGCAGCATTTGAGTCTTTGGCAAACAGACACACAAACACACAGTCATTGGGTCAGAGGGCACAGCTGAACTTTACTTTAGATATTTCACTTTTTAATGATGTCCTCGCTACATTTAACCACCAGCCCACGGTCGTGGTGACAGATTTTACCAAGAAAATGTCATTTAAACTTATTGTAATGTAGCTAAATATTAAACTCATCCGTCTTCGCAGAGACGGGACGAATCATTTCTGAGATGAACCCTTGGAACGAGCGTCTTTCTGACAGAGAAACAGAATAAAGATGTCTGAAATAAATTCGGTCTCGAGTGTCTGTCAGCCGGTGGCGTCACGTGGCCGTCACACCGCCGACTGTCTGTCTCTGTGAATTAATGCCGGAACAAATGAATGGTTTCGAGTGCAGCTTGATGGATGTCAGAGCGGGAGTGCAGGGAGTCAGTGGGGATGCTGCGGCTGCTATCGATCACGGTGTGAACGGGGGTGTGTGTTTGTGTATGCACGCATATGTTTAAGGCAGGAAGTGAATGAGAGATCATTCATTACTCACGCGTCATCGGCTGATACTCGGAGAATAGAGCCGAGTGATCAGAAGCCTGTAACGATTTCTGGCAGCTTAACTCCGCGGGGGGATCCTTGTTACGGCACCAACGAAGAAGACAAAGGCAGTGACAGGCTGACAAGCAGTCCCAGTGCCCCACTTTATGACTTTAATGAGGGGGAGAGGAGAGACGAGACAAAGTGAGGTTATGTGAAGTGTGGATTCGTTTGAAAGGAGGAGTGTGTGGGAGACAACGAGAAGAAACACTGAGAAAGAACAAGAAACTCAGGTTTGTGTGTGTGTGTGTGTGTGTGTGTGTGCAGGGGTCAAAGAGTTAGAGGTGAGCTGCAAGAATATAGTTTGAAAATAACAAATGACGGTTGAGATCCTGAAACCTGAAAGAGTGTTGAGTCAAGCTAACGGCTCCATTTGGGCCTGAACGTCGCTGCAGACACTGCGACGCAAGCTGACGAGAACGCACACGCACATCAAACAGGAAGTGTGCTCAGAGTTTGTGTGATGATGTAACAGGCGCTCACACACTCATGCTGAGTCCTGAATGTCCGTCAGTCAGTGTAAAAATGTCGTTTTCCTTCTGACAACACAAACAACTTCATTCATCCCCAAAGAAAAGACAATGAGAAGATCAGATTTAAAAAATTCAACACAAATTTCAGTATTTTTTTAAAAACAAGAACATACGGAGCATCTAATCGTCTCACTGAGCAGCTTGGCAGCAGAGAAGATCCTCGTGCAGGAACGAGTCGAGAAGAAGCCAAAATTCTCGCTGCTCTCTGGAAGATTTGTTGGTTGTAAAAAGGCTTCAGATCTCAGTGTTTCACTCTGGTGGTCTGAGAACAGATTTTAAAAATGCTGTTTCTTCCTTTTGCTGCGAGGCCGTGAAAGCAGGAGATAAAAGAAAAACTGAGAGGAGTCAAAGGAAAGATTGATGAAAACGATGGAGGATGACAGATCTGACGGCAGAGACGGAGGATAATCTGCCCCCGTTTCACTCCAGCCGCAGAGTTCTGCAAACATTTGGTGTCCGGCGGTGCGGCAGTGATTCGGTGAGCGTGGTGGGACCATGCAGCCCATCCGAATTAAGACCAGGAACAAAGAATAAAAGAGCACTGCAGAAGCTATTGTGCTTTTTATTTTTGGTCCCCTCAGATATGCAGAGTAATCATGTGGGACAGAACCCCGGCTGCACGGTCTAATTAATGATTTCATTATTTCTCTGAGTCTGAACGCTCGTGTTTGAGGCCAGTGTTTCTTTTTTGTCCTGTTCTCTCACACACACACTGAAGTCATTATAATTTCAGCCCTCTATTCTTGTCGTCCAGTGTTCATTGTGCTGCTTTTATGGCCGAACACTGAGCCAGAGCAGGGAGAGTTTGGCACTGAAGCACGGCTCGGAGGAAGTCCACCACACTGAAGTCACGTTTTGAGCCTGATGCCTCAGATCATGAAGGCCTTTTCCTCTTTACCAACAACGTGATGTTCACTAGTTTGGTTTTAGGAGGAACATCTTGGTTGATCTGCAGCCTCACATGGAGGCTGAGATGCTCTGGACTCTGAATGTTCTTTGTTTGAGTGAAGGAACTGAGTCTCTGAGGTTTGTGGGATCAGAGGCGACAACGAGCCTGAAACCTGTCGGATGGTGCGACGTGACGCCACGTTCAGCCTCCGCAGAGGTCACAGCCCACATCAGGTGACCTGCTTCATCATGCATGATCGTCCTTTAGAGGAATATTCACTCTGTCACAGTACTGAAACATGGCTGCAGGCTTGTGTGAAAGTGGGCGCCAGCAGAGGAACCTGATGTATAATTTTTCTGTAGAAACACTAGAAAACAAACCTGGATTCAAAGATCATAATAACACTGTGCCGTTACAGGTTAATTCCACACTCCGAACTGTTTATTGTCTCCTCAGCAGCAATCATGCATCAGTATGCTCCCTCTATAATTACAGTGGCTTTGTGTGCCTGCAGTGATGCTCGGCTCATCATATCAGCGCAGAGAGAGTTGGTGTCGCACCACCTGTTAGGCTCCAAACACTCACTGCTCCTCCGAGCTTTGTCGCACTTCTTACTGCTTGTTTTTAAATGATTTCTCTATTTATTCCTTTGGTGGGGGAGGGAGCCTCGAAGCGGAGTGTAAACATGTGAGATTTGTATGCAGGCTGCGGCCTGTATGCAGCGTCTGGAAGTGGTGACAACAGTGACAGCGAAGGCAACACCAGGCAGGCAGGCAGCTTGAGAGTGGGAGGAGGAGGAAGCTCTGCTGCTGCAAGCTAAAACACAACCCAAGAGCAGAGTGTTGCTGCTCGTACGAGCTGGAAAATGGCCTCCATGTTTACATGCTTCAGGAACAGACGTCTTTTCTCACAGACGCAGGATGGAAACGTTACGATGCATTAAAATCACTGCGTGCAGCTGGTAAAGTCACAGATACAAGAAGGTCAAATTCTGTCATGAGGGAAAAAAACTCCTCCTGTTCGTTAAATCCAGAGTTTATTATGGATCCATTCTGGTTTATTACAGCAAAGGTCACTGCTGTTCTTCACTGCTGCACACTGCTGATATAACACCAGGCAAAGTCACATTCAGAGGAGAAACTGTGAACTCCAGAGGCTGAGCAGATGTCACACAGTCAGATGTTTCTCTGCTGAAATCCAAAATGTTCGTCCTCCAGCGGAGCAGCAGGTCAGATCTGCAGCGACAGGCCGAACTCCTCCTGTGGCTGCAGCAGCATGACGGTCTGTCTCAACTGTCCTTGACGTGTTGACTGACCGAACTGGCAAAACATCAATCCTGCTCCCCTTCCAAAAAACGTCCCTACCCAGAAGTCCAAGGGGGATCTGGCTCTGCTCCACGTGTCCTGAAACCTCAGAAGGACACTTGATGAGCGATGTGCTGGAGGAGGAGCCAAACTGTCCACACGAGAGGAAACTCGAGGAGTCAGCCGTCTGTCACACTGGATCCAAACGTAAAAAATACTCTCCTTTGCTGCTGGTACTCGTGTATTTGTGCTGCAGTTTTCCATCATGTTGGTTCTTTAACATCAGAGGAGAATCTGGTGCTTCCTCAGTTCAAACAAGAGCACAAAGTATCACAGCTTGTTGTTTTCACTGCACAACCAACACATGCAAACGCCACGTCAATGCCACTTTATCCTTCAGACAAAAAGGAAACTGAGCTGCACAGCCGGCTTTGCATTGAGCGGTTTCCATAGCAACAGTCACCTGTTTCCTCTTTCTACTATTTTATATCCGTGAATGAGAAGAATTTAAAACGCGATGTGGCACAAACACTCTGGCAGCGTTTCACTGCTGTGAACTGGCAGGAGGCTCCCTGTTTGTCCCACCTGCAGCAGCTCGCAGTGATGTGGCCTCTTCTGATTGGCTTTGTCAGGCCGCACCTGTGTCATCCACGTTAATCATTTCAGTAAATAATATTTTAGTGCTCACATTAGCTGGGAGGTTGACGGCGTTTAAACTGGCTCTAAAAACGTCAGCGACGCGGCGGCAGACGCTCCATCATCTGATCTTTACTGCACTTTTCAAGAGATTAATGTTTCCCTCCTGATGCTAAGATACAAAACAAAAACCTGAGATTTTAAGTGGAAGGTAAAGAGAGTCAGTGTAAAACGCAGCAGACGTTTAGAGGCATAAAAACTGAACCTGTGTTTGTTTCTCACTCAGCCTTTAAAACTGGACACAATAATGATCAGACTCTGATAACAGATCAACATGCTTTTCCACATGAAACCACAGACAAAGAGTCACCAGCCAGCAGCTCAGTGAGGCTTCAATCGCTAACGCTAACACGCTAATCTTTAGCGTGTTAGCGTGCTGACGGGAACATGTGAGCCATGTTTCATCACAATCCACCAAACAGCTGGTGAGAAACGTTCAGTCTGAACAAACAACGTGACCATTGAGCTGCTGACAAGGAAACAAATACATGAAAACATTTTAGTGAGTAACTCGTTCATGTCAAAAGTTTTAGTAGAATTCTAATTTGTATCTTGGACCAAAGCAAGTGTAGCTTGTCTTTGGATTACAGTGTAGTATGATTACATTCAACTCTCTTATTTGTGGACACAAGCTGGATTTGATCTCCTCAGGTATCAAACTTCTTGTCTCTTATCTGATCTTGTAGTTTGTATTTTTACAGATTTTCGCAGTCGAGCTGCCGGACTTGCTGTTGATATTAAAGCCCGCCCTCAGGTGCAGATGACCACCTGTAGTTTCAGCGGCTCAGAGTTAAAGCATCGAGAGAAAAACGAGTGTGTCGGAGCGCAGCAGCCCTGAAGGCACAGAGTCATGCAGCTTCATCTGTAACCGGCAGAAAAACCTGTGTGTGTGTGTGTGTGTGTGTGTTTGTGTGTTCATCTCAGCACATGCTGATGACATGTTCAAGGTTCAGAAACTCAGATCTTCAGTCTGTTTAAAGTTTTCAGTGAATCATTTTTATTCTACAGTCAAACTAACAAACAGCCCGAGTCTCAGTCATTTTCACTGACACGAATTCCTTTGTTTGTTTGAATATCAACGACGCGATCCTGGACGACGGCTGTCTGTCTGATGCCTTCACCACTTTGATCCAGAAACATCTCAGCAGTGGTTCAGTCATTCACGTTCTCCTCAGGATGAACTCATGTGTCATAACTTTAGTCATCAGGTCAACATTCAGATCAGAAACATTTGTTGTGGACATGACGTCTTCTCTCCATCAAAAGCAGCTCTGAACTCTGCACAAAAAAAAATCATCCTGCAAACGAGTGACAAGAAAAGGAATGAGGATTCAGAAGCACGACGTCACAACCAGAGTCCTTCAAGCTTCCACTGAATCCAGGCAGACGAATCTGAAGGTCGAGTCAGACAACCAAAACAGATCCAACACCAGGAAAAACAAAGACAAAGTGACAGGGAGAAGAGAGAGTCCACAGACTGAAAACACAAAGGAGAGGAGGATAACTGGACTCAGGTGAGCCACATCAGGGACGAAGGAAACTGAAACGAGAGGAGAGGTGAGCAAAACGGAATAAAACGGGAAATGAATATGAGGAAATGAGGTAAGCTTCCAGTCGTCCGAGAATGAAAAACAACCAAGCTGAGTCCGAACCTGCACGGACGTGAAATCACCATCAACAGGCTGAAAAGAGACTCTTTAATGCGACACTGCAGCAATGAGTCTACACAGGAAACAGTCTGCATGGCGTCCTGAGCCACAGCAGCTTCTTGCCTGTAACGGATGAGCCGCTGAGGCTCTGTGAGTCTCTCAGGGCCGACTCAGACCACAGCTATTCTTTTGTACTTAGCAAAGACAGCCAGGAGAAAGAGGCTTCCCAAGCAGCTGTGACAGGCTGAGAAACAGCACAAAGAAGCCCGAAACAAGGAGAGCAGCAGCTGGGAGGCGAGCCGGCCTCTCCTGGGTTTCGGATTAATAGAATGAGAGATGCAGCTTTGCAAGGCGGCAGAGAGACAATGGAGGGTCCAAATGAAGGAAGAGGAGGGAGAGAACAATGACATGGGAGGAGTTTCTCTGCTGCAGGGTTCAGCTACTTAAAGTCAAGACCCTGAAGGCCTTTAAAAACCTTTAAGAACCATCTCAGCAGCCAAACTAAGATGGAAAATCAATCAGACTGGAATTATTCATCATTATATCACATTTCTGTCACAGCTTCCTGAGCTTTAGTAAAACAAAACTTGTGTCAAAGCTTTTTCAATGTAGCCAGACAGAAGACTGAGGCACATCGAACATCATTCGAGTCAGAGCACACAAACAGCTGAAACTGAATCTTATCTGTTCAGTCTGTGACGACGGACGACCTGCTAAAGAAAACGAGCTAAAGAAAAACCTCTGAGGGCCGAGAGTTTACTTCCTGCTGCTCTGTTCAATAAAACCTGAACTTTAAGCTACAGACACATTAACAACAGCTGCATGTCAGAGTGGACTCTTAAAAAAAGGACAAAAGGGTCATTTATAACAGGAAGTAATCGGTGAAGTCATATACTTACTCTGTAAAGAGCCAACGTGTGGCAGTAACTCAGTATTTTTCAGTAACTGGCACTCTGGATGTAATAAATAAGGGTTAAGGCTCTGAGTCTGCATGGCGTCTGTCGAGCTGCACAGACCTGCAGCGACTTCATTAACCAACATCACGACGTGTGAAAAAACGTGCTCAGTGTTTCTGGAAATGTGTCGTGTTTCCTCACAGAGAGGAAACCTGCAGCCTTCTGGAAAAAAAACTCATTCATATTCATTAATGGAAGCAACAACTGAAGCTTCCTGCAACATGAAAGCTGCTGTTCTGAGGAACCGTTTCCTTTTTTTTTTAACCAATCAGCTGCACAAACTGCTCTGAAATGCATCACAAGCTAAAACACATCACCGACTGCCTTCCTGCGCCGCATCTGTCTTTTTTCTGTCTTTTTTCAGCTCACAGTGTCTGGACATGAGAAAAGATGAGCACAAGCTGGGGCATCCACAACCAACACAAGCGTGGTTTTACCGAATCAGCACTCTCGCTGCGGCACTTCCATGAATCAGGTCAGAAAAACGACTTATGAGTTTGTCTGGCATCCAAAAATAAAGTGTTCAGTCCCAGAAAGTGTTTGAGCCTTTTCTCACAGCCGCCGCCGTGCCGAGTTACTGCGTGAAATAGAGTTAGCAGATTTTTCTGCAAGGAAAGTCCATATGAAGGCGTCACACAAATCCAGTTCACACGGGGAACTTCAGGCCTTTAACGCTGCCGACGACTCTAAGCTTCCTGAGACGGAAGTGAACAATCACGACAGAATCTTGGCCAGATTCTTTCCTCCACAACGACGCAGCAGCTCAGAGCTGACAGACAGACCGACACCGAGTCCTGCACATCACAAGTAAAATGCAGCAAATATGTCTTTAAAAGAAAGGCTGTTGCTTAAGTTTCTGAAAGTTTCAAAAGTCCAGACACTGAATGTACGATGATGAGATTACAACACAACACAAAATATACCACAAAATATTAATGTAATTTGTTTATATATTCAATTCAATTCAAAATAATAATCAATTTTGCAAAACTGATTACAGAATTATTAAACTTTTTTTGGTTCTTTCTGGGCAATAAAACGTGCTTCAGATTTGAGGGTATTTATGTTTTCTTGTTTATTTTTTTAAATGCAGGAAATGTCTTAAATATTTGAGACACAACATCTGTCTTCATGCCTTTAAAAAAGCTTGAACACAGAGTTTGGACTCTAAATGTAAACCGGGCGGTGATTTATCTGATACATAAACATAATTTCTGATGGACTGTGTTGTAAAAACTTGCAAACAATCTGCTATAAAACCCACAAATGCATGTTAACCAATCAGAATTCAAAATAAAGAGAACACAGCGACCATCCCTGCTGTTCAGTCTGCAGAGACTCCTCTGGCCAACCTGCAGCAGCGACCATGAAGCCCTCAGGAAGCTGAACACAGGAGACTTCAGCCTGCAGAGACTCTGCTGCTGTGAGGCTGCAGCAACACAAACCTCCACGCCTGTCAGATAAACTTCAGTCAGCAACCTTCTACACATTCATTTTTAATGCATTAAACTCTGCGGCGCTCAATATTCATGATGATGTTACCACCGGGCGGATATTTCACACAGAATTAAGTCAAGAATGTCTGACCCGGGTCTGATACTTAGCTCTTTAAGCAGCGTGATCGCCTGTTTTCCTGAGCCGAGTACAAACATGTTTCCGGTGAACACACAGGGCTGCTCTCCTGCCCGGAGAAGCAGCCACGCCGGCTAACAGGATTTGCTTCGGTGTGAATGGAGGATCCTCTTGTCATGCAGTTTAAGTTTCTTCCTCTGACGCCTGTTCAGGACCGAGCTGGTGACTCTTATCACACTCACTTCCTGCAGTTCTGTCCAACTGCAACTAAAAGCTCAACCAAAGTGAACCTGCAACTCTAACTTCCCCCACAGCTCGCAGCAAGTGAACACAACACGAGTCAGTGAGGGATTCAGGTCTGACTCTCAAACAAAGAGTGAGTGAGTCAGATTATTGTTTTCTCCTCAAGTTACAGACTAATAAACTTTATTTATTGGACAGAAACAGTTGTGTTTCTGTTGTGTGTGTGTTGATTTCCTGAAGGAACAAACCGAAGCTTCATATAAACGAAAGTGTGAGCGGATTCGGTCCGGTTCAGAGCAACTGAAGCTGCCACAGACTCTTTATGAAGGAGGCTGTTTCTGTGTCTTTACAGAGAAAATCTCATAAAGTTCGTTTAACGGTTCAACTAAAATCCTGCACGCCGACTCTTTGTGACTTAATCCGTCATTTTAAATGACATTTACTCTCTTTTCCTCTCGTTCAGAGTTTGAGGGACAAAGACTCTGACAGCTCTTCATTGATTTATCTGCAAATTGGTTTCAGCACATTGCTGATTTCTTCTGTGTGTCTGTCCGGTTTCCACTGAGCGTGTTCACATGTGTTCTGCTCATGTTTCACACATGTTCAGGCCAAACCTGGTCTCAGAGACACAGGTGGGTTACCTGTGAACACCTGGTGGTGGTTTCTGTGAGGTGATCTCAAGGTGATGGAGATGCTCTGGCAGGTGGATACTCATATGTACATAAACACATGAACTGATAAAACCTGGAGGAAAAAAAGGCAAACTCTCATTTTGAGCGACAGAAAAATGACTAAATTTTATCCGACCGACAGTCTAAAACTCAAAGACGTTTCATTTACTATCAAACATAACAAATAAAGCTGCAAATGCTCACAAATGCTGATATCAGAACAGTTTTTGACCTTTTGCTTAAAAAACAACAAACTGGTTGAAAAACTAATTTGATTAACTGACTTTAATTTCAGTTCTGCTTCTTTTCAATCAGGAAAACACTTTTTTATTTTTTGTTTTATGCTCAGCGGTTAAACTTCAGACCTCGAGCTGCAGGACTTCATGCAAACCAGATGTACTTCAGTCTTTAAGCTGAAAACCTGCACTGAAACATCTTTGTGTGCCTCTGATGGAAATTTGTGACGAACATCCTAACATGTCTGTGATGTGAACTCTGATCCCTCAGCTCTGAGTTTGCTCGTTGCCGCCTGTCAAACAGCATGTTAGCTGCAGTGTTACAGACATTAAAGCATCCTGTTAGCTTCTCATCTGTAGTTTTCTAATCACATGATGTGTTTCTGTCTCGTTCTAAACGAGTCCTTCTTGCTCTTGGTGAACTGAGTGTTTTTTTTCTTCAGTATCAACATTAATATTGTCACATATGGTGGAGTCCTCACACAGTGTATGTACCTAATGGGCTGTAGCTCACATTCCGCCCATTAACTCCCATCACCAGCAGCGAAAAACACATCCAACCAAAACCACCTACCAGCCTAATTATCCAGCACATGGAAGGCGAGCAGAAACACCCACCTCTCAATTAAAACCAGCAGCAACAACGCTCATAAAAACCACCGTGACCCCGAAGCCAAATCATGTTGTTTTTAGAGAAGAGTTGAGCAGAAGTTCTGTTTTCATTTCATTCTCATGCTCACTCAAATTTACAGCTGACAAAGGGAGTAAAAGTCCATAATGTGCAGCGACAGGAGGAGTTTAATGACCCTGCGTCTTCTCGTCAACGTGCACCTGTGCTGAGTCGACCGAGTTATTGCCCAATAAAACACACATGCAAAGAGAGAGAGGAGGAAAGAAAGACAAAGATAAAGGAAGAGAGAAGCAGAAATGACTTTATGGGAGAAGGACTGAGGAAACGAGACAACAAGAGGCAGGTAACGAGTACAGGTGTGCTGGTTTCCTGCACTGCTGCTAGCTGTTGTGTTTGCTATTGATACTCTTTAGTTTTCAGAGACCTTCTGTGACTCTTTAATCCGAGTGTTTGTTCAGAAAATCTAATTATTCACGATCACATGTGACGAAGTGAATCCAGATGATTCAACAAACGTTCGACACTGAAGCTGATCGACACATCAGAGTCTGACTGATCCGAGTTTCATCTGGGAGGAAATATATCAGTTTAAATCAACAGTGGCTCAAAAAGCTGCATGTAACGTTTTTTCTCTGTGAACGATCAATAAACCAAGTGATTGATTAAACATCTGATTGATTTTGGAAAATAAATGATTCGTTTCAGCTTCTCAAACATGAACATCTGCTGCTTCTCTCTGTCACTTTGGCTGAAATCTCTTCGGTTCTTGGATGTTTGACAGGATGTTTTTCACAAATTTTGATCTTTTATGAACCAATTATTATTATTGAGAAATAAAAAAGGCAAATTAACTGAACGAGAAAATAATTTTAAGTTGTGCATCAGATCTCAACATGAAAACACGAAAACATGATATAATTAAAGCATGAAAACATAAAAACAGGAAAATATGAAAATATGAAAACATAAAAACATGAATCATGAATCATGAATCATGAATACATGAAAATATGAAAACATAAAACACAGAACATGAAAACATGAAAATATGAAAACATAAAACACTGAACATGAAAACATGAAAACATGAAACATGAAACATGAAACATTAAAACAAGACCCAAACGCTCAAAAAGTGAAAACTTGATCCTCGGTAAAGAAGAGGAGCAGATGAGAGGATGAAGAGATCATTTCCTCCATCAGTCTGGTTCTGATCCTGCCCGAAATTGAAAAGTCTTTGAGACGTTGACCCAACCCGGTCTGGTCTGGTCAAGTCTGGTCTGATGGCCCACAGAAACGAGCCTTAATGTGTTTGTGATGTGACTCTGGTGCCAACTGGGCCATTTATGAACATCAGGGGTGTAATGGAGTGAGAACAGCTGTGGAACAGATGACTTTTCTATCACAGGGGAAAATAATTAGCATCCCATTTCAGTCCACCGACTGAAGCAGAGAAGCAGCTCCAGTTTCCTGGTTTTCTGCTGGAAACCTCCATTTTCTTCAGCATCCAACTCATTTTCCTTCAGAAATACCATCTGTAACATCAGTGTGATAGAAACATTAATATAAATAAAACTGAAATAGAAAATATTCAAATTATGCTTTTAATTTGAGGAGAGCCCCCATTTTAATTTATTTAGTTTTTGTATATTTCATATGATTCGAGGAGACGGTTTACTCAGTTTTTTATCGGTCATCAGTCAGTTGGTGACAAAGAGAAGCAGCATCCTCATCCTGTCTGTGAAAACGTGGGACAGAAGAAACTCTAAGCTCCTGTCTGTTTTTGAAAACATCTCGACCATTAAACTCTGCAGCTGCTCACCATTAAAGTCTTTTTAAATGAGCTTCTAACTGCAGGGAAACCTACAGCTTTGTAAAGCTCACAAAAGTTGTAAGCAGGTTCAAAAGAAATGAAGAATATCTGAAGCCATGAAAAAACATCATGGTGGAACAACAAAGTTCTGAAGTTTGACCTGAAGTTTGACCTGAAGATGTTCCTGAAACCAACACATGATGTAACCAGAGGATTCATGTTAATGGTCAGAAATAATCCTTTACTTTCAGAAGAAGACAGAGACTTTTACTTGACATGTACTTGGAGCATGAAGGGGCTGGATTAATGACCTGTGGAGCAGTCAGCCACCAGGGGGCTCTGAGATGCTTTGGCTCATAAGGAGCCGTCATGTCTTTGTTCAGTCAATGACTGATTCAATCGGCACAACATCCTTTAGGTTTAGCTTTGTTCCTCCATCATCCACCCTGATCTCCTTCATCATGAATGTGTTGCATCATCCAGTTAAACAGAAAACATCTGAATGTCCTAAAAAAATGTATGAAACGTGCTTCCTTGCACACAAACCTTATAGATTACAGTTTATCTGTATTTAATAGCTGACCCTGGACCTGTGTTGGTACAACAGCAGCAGTGATTCTGCAGGGGGAGTCAGATTTCAGATTTCACTCATCATGTGATGGGAGCTAACTCGGTGCTGACTGTTGGGCAGTTCTTCAGATTTAAACCTCACAGTGAAGGAAACCTGTCGCCTGCAGCTTCTTCATCAGAGGTTCACTGAGGCTCCTTCTCCTTCTATGAAAACCGACAGTATATCAAACTGATCCACACTCAAAAAACAGCCACTGTCTCGTCTCTGTTAGAGTGAACTTCACTGACTCACCGCGTTTCCTGAAAACTTCATGATGTGAAGCTGCAGACTGATGTGAAGCTGCACACTGATGTGAAGCTGCAGACTGATATGAAGCTGCAGACTGATGTGAAGCTGCAGATTGATGTGAAGCTGCAGACTGATGTGAAGCTGCACACTGATGTAAAACTGCAGACTGATGTGAAGCTGCAGACTGGTATGAAGC
>JAPZDV010000023.1:22992061-23004761 GCA_029814665.1 Acanthurus lineatus
TTTCGTAACTGTAGGACTGTATTTAGATTAATGACCTGATAGCTCCTTAAAAAACAGCTACAGTGCACCCTGGTGTCTGGCTGCAGTATTAATTACAAGCCCCGCCCCCTCGCTCTGTGAGCAGATGGGATATTGATCACATAAAGTTTCCCCAGAGATGATTTGTGTCCTTTCAGCTGGTTCATGTCACTGTGGTGCACGTTTGAATGTTTATTATAGATTATATATTTCTGTCAGCTTTCACCATCTCTAATGAACTAAGACTCAAAGATCAAGTCTGGTGGTGCAGAGCTGAATCTGACGTGTCCTCCGTTTACTGTTGGATACAACCTTTGTAATAGTAATAGTAATAATAATAGTAACTTCTCTCTACTTGTGATAAGAACACAAAGAGTATTAAGTTGTCTTTATAGTTTCTATCTGCTCATTAATTTTCCTGGTGACTGATTTTCATTTCAGGACATTTTGAGACTAGATGTGTTTTTATCGGTTGAACCTGTTTCAGGCCTGAGGATGAACAGCGGAGTCCTGCAGCAGCTTCTCACAGACGATCATTGATCAAACAGACGTTTCCTCTGCATACAACACCACCAATTACAAGCCCTGCGTTTTGCACCGTCACCCTGCTCACCACACTTTCCTCATTCCGACCTGTTTTATTCAGCACCGACTTAATTTCTATGCTGATTAAATATTTACCGTGCCCTGCAACGCACTACGAGCTGTAACTTCACACCACAGTGGCTTTAACACCGGGGGGGTTTCTGGGTGTTTTCACAAACTTCCTGTAAAGTCCAGAGCTCAGCAAAACAACGAGGAAGCACTTCATCATAATATCTGCTTAGTAAGGCCGCTGGGAATGCAGCAGACATGCAAATAATAAAAAATGAGCTTCTACAGTAAATGATTCTTGTTTCCAGGTTCCTCTGCAGCAGAACACTTTGCTGCTGCCTGTAGAAACTGTGCTGACAAATCCAATCACTGAGGTGCACTTGTGTTTCAGGTTACAGTCATTAAAGAGATGAGTGGTTTGGTGTTTTTACAGAGAAGGGCTTCATCTTCAGGCATTTAGATATTAAAGCTGTAATCCTTTTTGTCACTTGTCGACAGCAGAAGAAGATGAAAACGTAACATCTGACACATTATCACCATGTAAAGTAGATGAAGTGACCGTCTAAGTTTTGTGCTTCATCGACACTCAGCATCATCCTTCAGGACTTTGGTTTGCCTTCACATGATGAAGTTTAATATTCTCTCTTTCAGCTGTTTTTGGTTTCTGATAACTGATATCTGGCTCCTCAGCTACTTTGCCACATTTAAAATATATCATGATTTAAAGTTGTGCATAATTAAGAGTGTAATTCTTTGACTAATAACTTCTGACTGTCTGCGTCACACAGTCATTGGTACCAAAGTGATTCCTCTCCAGCTCCCCCTTCTGGTGCAAATATGGCCACATCTGACTCCAAATAACCAAGATGGCGACAGTCATGATGCTTCATAACGGTTCTTCATAAACCAGCGAGTGACTGTCTGAAGGTTACTGACTCTCATGATATCACAGACAGGCAGGTCCACAGACACAACAGACAGCTCCCGCTCTCTGTTTACAGCCCAGTCAGACCAACACAGTTTCATTTGACAGATGATTCAGTTCTTCTGTCCTCTGAACTTCATGTTTACGTTCATCCAGCTGAACTCAAGCTGAAGGTCCATCTGACACCCGACACTCCTACAGATGTCACAGGACAACAGCTAAACCTAATATAGACTCAGCAAATCCAGCTGCTGCTGCACAGCTGGCAGATTTATGTTCACTGAGACCATCATGTAACACAAAAATCACAGGTTTGATTCCCAGCAACAAGCCTTGAACTGAACCACAAAAAAAGAGCTGAAGCTCCAGAGAGATTAAACCACTGGGACAGAAGTAAACATGACAGCAGAGGAGAAGATGTGAGGCATGAACTTTGTGTGTGTGTGTGTGTGTGTGTGTGTGTGTGTTTATGGTCACATGGGGGGCTCTGCATTAATCCTCAGTAATATGGTTCGTAACAGGCTGCGTTAATCCGAAGCTAAGGAGCAGCTGTCAGATGGACATCAGGCTCACAGTGTGCACATTTCTGCACACAGAGAGACACTTTGAGGACCTTTAAAGCTTTTCTGCAACGTATGGAGGCACATTTAGGCCACGAAACGAGTCCAAAACAAAACACTGCTGAACACAGTTACATTCAAGAGTGCAATCATGGTTTTAAACTGACCTGCTGGTACAGACGTGTTGAGTTTAAAATGTTCAGAATGTGAGCAGCAAAATAAAGTAAAATCAGTTTTTCCAAATTCAATGTTTGCATGCGAGACCTGAAACATAAAACAAGCTGAACGGTGACTATGAGACTGTTTTAATAAAGAAATATGATGAAATGTCACATTAAGAGATTTATAAATAAACTTGATTCAAAGCTGCTTTTATACTCAACATTTTAAAATCCAAAATTAAATCTAGAATGTGATTGAAAGTCATGCAAACTAAATCAGAGGGTCTCATGTTAAAACTGAAAAGGTGAATTAGTTATGTTTTTATTTCAGCGATCACATCAGGATACAAAAAGTTCTCATTACCAGCATTAATGTGCATCATGTTTGAATCACGAAACATCCTTCAGCAGGACATGGGCTCGATCACTGCCTCATCCTAAGACAGATAATAACTGAAAAGATCTTTACTGAACTGAAAAACCTCAGAGATTATCACTTTAAGGCTTTGCAGAGAAAAACTGAAGGTCAACAGAACTTTTTGTTTGCAAGAAAATGAGCCAGATTTTTTTTAAAAGAGGAAAAACCCAAACGTTTACATCTTTTGGTCAAATTAAAACTTTTGAGACTTTAAATCTTCAGATGAATCCAGCAGCTCGCACCACTCTGGTTAAGCTCCGCCCACAGATGAGGTCGGCAGGTGCAGCAGCTGCTAAATGTCATTGCTAATGCACGACACACAGATGAAGATCAAACCTGTTGTCAGATCCTGTGAGCCGTCCAGATGTTGTTTATGAACGCGTCCTGACTCTGACTGCACGTCCAAAACTCATCCGATCGCTAAAAAAAAATCAACTTTCTGCCTCTGAGTAGATTAAATCAAGCAGGACACAGTGTTCCTGTTTAATTAAGCAGCGATTTAAAGGATCTTATCTGCAGTTTGTCGTATGTTTTCTAAATCTCCCGTTCAGAATCAGGTGACGTCAGGGATCTTACCTCGTTCCTCTCTTTGGAAAGCACGATGAAGCCGTTGTTGTCGACCAGGAAACAGTTCAGATCCTAAACAGGAAGCAGAAGGAAGTGAGTGTTTGGATTTTTCAACATGGAGGACTGATGTTTGGTGATGAGCAGGCAGATCAGACGGGACACTTACAACACTCTCACAGCTGAGAGGACACACGCCTTCGATGTTTGAACACTGAGAGAGAAGAGGTGGGGTCAAAGGTCATCAGAAGGATCAACAAAGCTTAAAAATGGTAGAAAATTAAACTATTACAAACATACAGTAGCACAAGCTTTTTTCAATACTTACATCCATGTCGCTCGGCTGGAAACAACAGAGAAAAGAGACAAAAACACAGTTTAGATATTTAAGTTCATGTCCTAAAACTTACAACTTGATAACAAAATTTAAAAAGCTACAGAAAATTCAAAATTAAAGATTAAAAGCAGGAGTTGACTGTTTACGATGTGTTTGTTTCATGACACAAACTTAAAAAATGTCAAAAAGAGGGAGTTTTTTTTACTTTTTCTTCAAGGTAACGTTTCATTTAGTCTCCTGTCTGTAACTTCTGAGGTAAAACCAGTCAGAGTGAGGAAGGAAGTCAGCAAACGTGACTAAACGTAACGTGAGTCAAACTTTAACAAAAAACCTCGTCTGTGAACGTTTCAGTCACTCAGATTTAAATCTGCGATGGAGGCTGTTTAACAAGGAAACTAACAAATCCCTGCTTTACGAGGTCATCAAACGACAAATTTTGTTTTCATTCTTTTGATAAAGCCCTCTAATGGCAGAAATGACATATTCTGTGCTAAAGTCCTGTTTCAGGGGAATGCACAGAGACAAAACAGGCTGTTAAAGAAATGAAAGAACATTAAAATTACAAATGGCTCGTCAGCAGAGAGACAAAGCCTTATTTCACATCGACTTTAGTTTTGATTGAACAGGAAAACCTCTCATAAACCTTAGAAAGTGTAAATCAGCAGCGGTGGGATGTAAATGTTTCCCTGTGACCGTGAAGCTCGTGTCAGCAGTGAATGTATGAAATCAGCCACAGTCGCAGCTGTCAGCTCTCGTTAATAATGTTATCTACAGCATCAACCTCTGCAGGACATCTGCACACGTTCAGCTGCAGCTCTGCTCCACTGAACTGCAGGAGACGCTCACAAGGTCAAAGAGTGTGTGTGTGTGTGAGAGAGAGTGTGTATGTGTGTATGTGTGTGTGTGTGAATGCTGTCTGCCTTATGTCATATCTGGGGACATGTTGTGTAACAGGATTTAAAGTCTGCAGCCGAACCAAAGTCGGGAGGCTGTAACACTGCTACAAACTGTTGGATGAATGAAAATGAAGAGGCAAGTTTTCTTTGATCTTCAATAACGGGGTAAAATACTAAAATAAGTTTGTCCTAAGGAGGGCGCCAGAGGCAAAGCTAAAGCTGGTACTTAATCTAAAAGCGTTAATCCCGTACAGGATGGTGAATTAAGGACATTTCAGACTTTGCTTTCACACATCTAAGGATAAATCAATCAGACGCCTGGTTTTCACACTTGCAGCAAAGCTGCGCTGAGGTTTCAGGTAAAGTTCATTTTTAATGAACGTTGACACAAATATTCGTGTCCTGGACCTGCAGCCAAAAAACACTAATGACAGAGATGGTCTGTAGTGAGATGAGGGTAATTAGCTAGTTTGGTGGGCTGTTGTCACTGGATTACATTAGCATGTTACCAGTTAGCATCAGCCCCACAGTAAGTCACCTGTTATCTAACAACAAGGTATCAAACAGTTTGCAAAGACTCAAAAATGAACCTTTGAGTGCCAAGCTTTCATAGTTTACATTTTTTATGTATGAAAAGTGCTGTAGAAATAAAGTTTGACTGAACAGGCAGATCCATGCTTTGAGCTGAGGGCTAAACGTAGCATGCTAACACATCAACACCTCCATGTTTACGTGTCTGCAGCAATGAAACAAACTATTGGATGCTAACAAGCCTGCATTGACTGTATGCTTGTGACAAGTTACACGTTGATATCATTGCAGAGGTTCATTTGTTTAGAATTGGAGAGTTGATTTTGCCTTTAAATATTTCAAATTATTGTCTCAGCTTTCCCTTAAACTGTGAAAACTACGGATTTAACTGTAAGAGAAGACTGAAGTACATAAGATACATTCATCTTCATTTTAGTCTCTGAAGAGTCAAATCCATTTCTTCACATCTTAATGGGACTTTATTCTGTGCACATTCCACTTTAATCTTAAAATGAAAAAGAAGAGTTAATGAATACAATAATGGACTCTGGTCCCCACTGAAGGAAGTGGAAAATTTAAAAAATGACCTCTGAATCCAGAGGATTATCGTCACAGCAAATTTCATTTGATCGTTCCCTGAAACTTGGTGATGCTCTCAGTATGAAACTACAGCAGACTCCACTCTGACTGCAGATCAGGCTGCGTCTCTTTGTGCAGCACTTTAGACTCCCACAGATCAGGCAGCAACTCGGCTAATGCGATAGCTTCCTTCATCTCGGACTCTCTGGCTCTCTGCTCAGACCAAACCTGCAATTATATGCTCAATCTACTAAAGCTACTGAATGAGGAGCCTGCAGCGAAGAAGGTAAAACTGCATCTGAACTTAATTAACTTTGGGAATTAAATTAAAGTTATCCAAAAGTTGGAGTTAACCAAATTCTAACTGGACATGAACTCACCACATCAATTTACCTTAACCCTGAAAAATCCACTTATTTTTGCAACAACATTGATATAAAGTCATTCAGTACAAAAGCGTCCTGTTGTTCTGTAAAACACTTATGTGAGCGAGCACTTGATTACAACTTTGTCAAATCAGAACAATCTTTATCCTGCCAGTTTATTAATACTGCAGGCAAACAGTGAAATTTATGACCACTGGTAGCGCTACTGAGTAAAACTAAGAGTTCCTTCCTGTTTTGTTGGTTCTCAAGCACAAACAAGGAAGCACATGTACTAACATGCTGCCGCTGATTGTTTCTCATTATGATCCACAGGTGGCAGCAGAGCAGAGAGCAAAAGCAGTGAAGAAGACTGTAATAAAGTAAACGTTTTTTGAGAAGAACATTCTTTATCAAAACATACCATCAAACATCTTCATGCAATTGTTACCCTGCATGAAACACATCCTTTTCTTGTGGATGCGTTACATGATGTTACAGGTTTGTGCCGCTGTGGTCGAGCGAATGAGTAAAAGATAAGAGCTCGTTATCAGTCAGGTACAGGTGAGGCTGAGGTGAGTTTCAGCCTCTGAGAAACAAACACGAGTCAATGAAACGTCCCCAAAAACGACAGGAGTCCTCTGCTCACCTGCTTGGCGATGGCCCAGAACCTTTTTTCCAGCCAATCCAAGGAGAACTGCACCCCGATGGCTAAAAATAGAAAACACACACACACACACACACACACACACACACACAGAGGCATTAAAGACAGATGCAGGACAAGATGGACTCTGCAGAGGCGACGCTGAGCAGTTTGCTGTGTTTGTGGCGGAAATGAGGAGGACAGGAAATCGATTCGACCCTGGGTTCACCTCTGTCGTGTCCTGACGCTAATGAAGGGAGGTAAACACTGATGAGCCTGATGGTGTGTGTGCTCCCTGCAGACTCAGTAATGACGCCCTCAGTCCCTCCGTAATGTACTGTAGCAGCTCTATCACTCTGAGTATCCAAGTGAACTGCACAGCGAGCATTCAGAAGCACATTGAACAGCTGATACTGATATTCAGAATGAAATCAGCTACAAGAAGGAGCTGCTGGTTTAAGACTTAGCCTCTACCAAGAACACAAGCGCCTGTTCTACTTTATTTCACAGAAGAAACATTAACATTAAAAGTGACAAACTGGAAATGAGACTCAACATTCAACCATCTTTCTCTAAAACTGATCCACCTTCATATAAACTGCTTATGTTAGCATGTATGGGGGACTAGCTAACCACTCAGAGAAGTAACCTTAGTAATTCTTCACAAATCAAGAGTTAGCATATTAGCATAAATTAGTTGTTAAGTGAAGTTACAGGTTGAACTATAATAAAACATTAAGACTCAATCTGAGAAAGAAAAAAAATAGTTTGAAAATATGAACATATATGATTTCTCAGAAATGGTTTAAAGTTTTATCAAGAAAGGAAGTGTTGGTTACGTAGTTTGTCCACAAAAGAGCGCTGACGAGTTCCCTTTTTTTTTCAATTTTAACTTTATTCAATTTTATAACAAAGTTAAATTTAATGACAAAAAATGGCAAATATATTGTTTAAGATTTTTTAAACTCTCAAACAACAAACTGTGTTTTGGATTTTTTCTTGCTGCCACCTGATTCTTGGTTCATTAACTTGCAGAGAAAACATAAAACATTTGTCTGTCGGCCTGCTGAGGCGCAGAGATCCGGTGTGATTCAGGGGCCTCAGCAGCCCGTCACCCACCGACCTCAGCGTCGGGGGAACAACGGGGGTCGTTTCCACTCACACAACATAATAACTGCAACTGTATCTGTCACTTGAATAATGAAAACTCCTCTTCACACAAACAGCTGGTCTTCAGCCTCACACAAACACACAAAAACACGCACAAACACATGTAAGTGATAGGAGTCGACGTGTCCAGCAGCTTGTGTGCTGATGTTATTGGAGAAGCAGAGCAGCTGTAAAACCTTTTATTTATGGTCAGTTACCGAGTTTCTGCTTGTTGAGCTTCTTCACAGTCTGCAGATTTTTCTGTGATTTTGCAGCCTGTGAAAACAACAGCTGCTGTTTGTTAAAAGTTTGCAGGAATTTAAAGGTGACCGAGTCAAGAAGATTAACTTTACTTCATCCTTTGTGATAATAAATTTATGTTTTTGGTAAACAAAATGATAAATTTATTCCTCCATGATTAGTCTAATTAGTCTAAACTGACTGAATGTCCTCATGACTACAAAAAATTTGTTAAAAATGTTAAAAAATTTTTGTTTTGTTTGTTTGTATGTCGTTACTTAAAACCAATAAATTCATTTCTTCGTCTTTCTCGTCTTGTTTTTTTATCGCATTAGAGTTGAACACGTGCTGTGATGTGTCGCTTCGATGCTGAGGGGGCCGAGGAATCCCACAATGAAGAGATAAACAGTCTTAAAAAGAGTCAAGTTTCTGAACTGAAACACGTCAACAGGCTCATTGTTAGCAGGAGGGCTGTTGTGGAAGAAATGTGACGCTGCATTTCAGAGTTGTGACCTTTGGGTTCTTTAAACCTCTTAAGGCCTCTCTCTCCCTCATCCTGGTAAAATAGCCTTTCTGCAGACTCAGTTTCCTGCAGCTTTGCTCTGCTGTTTGATTTCATTTCTCTGTTTTTCTCCTCCTTTCCGTCAGCAGCGTCCTTATCGCCGCCCTTCAGCGCTGCAGCTGCACTGCTTCTGCTGCAGTCTGCAGTCCAAACAAGGACGAGTCCACGACGGGACAAAACTCACCCGACACAGTTTTTCTGCTCTTCAACCAATCATCAATAACTTGCCAACATTTTCACAGTTTGTACGCACTCAGGATAAGTGCTTTTTAATGAATGCGAGGAGTTCTTGATGACAAAACGAGGGAATCTGCAGCTGCATTATGATTCTTTTTTGTTATGCTTATGTGTTTTTATTTTTTTACAAGTCAGCACAACTTCTATCGTGATAAGACTGTGTTGAGTGTTGAAATAAATCTTTTTAAGCCGCAAAACTGAGTGCACTTCTGAGAACATTTAAGTTTTATGGTCCAATTTTCTCCCAGCACTGTTAATACGTTTTGAAGGGGTTTTTCTTTTCTTTATTTTTGTTCATATTTTCTTTGTGTGCTTTTGCAGGGTATTTAAGTCCATCCAACAAGCTCCTGCTTACTGTGATTTTTCATTATTCTCACTGTCTTTGCTGTTAACAGCAGTTTCTGAATCCTTAAACAAACATAATAATAATAATAATTTCACCACAGTGTAAAATATATTTTTATCTAATCATGTTTCATCTAATGAACACACTTAAATAACCTAAACAAGGGAAAAAAAACACCATAGTTCAAGGTAAAAGTGAAGCTTTCACTGTTATAAAACTACTGTTAAGAGCTGAATAAAGTTTGTTGATGTCATGTGACACATGAGATGAGTTTGTTGTTAAAAAATAGTTGACAGTGTTGAAAATAAACTTGTTTTCTTTCCAAACGTGAGATTAAAAGTTTGATATAAATGTTCTGGTTTAAGTACAGTACTGAAGTCAGGATGTGATTAGCCTAGCTTAGCATAAAGACTGGAAGCAGGAGGAAATATTAACCTGACTCTGACCAAAGTTTAAAATGACATCTTTTAGCACATCTACAGCTCACAAATGAACATATTTTATCTTGTTTGGTTGTTTAATGACAAAAGTAGCATAAACTTCCTCCAAAAACAGAAGAAAAAAGTTTTGCATTCCTCTAACAATGTATGAGCCATGATGGACAGTTTACAGACAAAAACAGCAAAATCAGAAATACTGTCTTTTTGTCAAGTATGGTGCAAAGTACATTTATCAAAATGCAACCCATCCTACCGAAAGTTCAGCAGTAGATTTAGGTGTCTTATACTTGTGGCTGATGCTGATGTAACCTGGAGCCCGAAGCTGAAGACGAGAAGCAGCTGCAAACCCTTTGTCATGTAAATCTACGTTCAGCTGCTGTGATTAAATCTACAGGTCAAAGAAACTGCACTTCAGTGACTTGAATTTGGCCCAAAATGTCCCATAAATGTGGTCAAATGTGCTGCAAAGGAGCAGGGATTCTATTGAACTGTTGCTATAGAAACGCTGTTTGATAACTTAAGTCAAGAAACTAATAAAAGTGAAAGTCTCATGGCTGTTCAATTTAATTGAATTCACATCTGTGGACTTGAATGAAATGATTATTGTGAAAACAATATTTGATAGAGTCTGAAAGAAATCCAGTAAAATAAACTTGTACAAAAAAAAGCAAAATGCTTTTGATTGTAAATGAAACAATAAACCTGAGAAGAAACATTTAGATGATGGAATATATAAACGAACAGTAGAAGCAATTTGAAAGTGAAGTAACATCAAACTCAAAATCGTGACGATCGCAGGGAATTAAATCAAGTTCAGGGTAATTTAAGGATGTTTGTTCCTCATTCACATATTGTGCTTTTTAATATTTTTTTTAGTATCTTAATCAGCTGCACGTAGAATCTCATTTATGCCTCCATTTAGTTTCCTTGGTTTCAGGATTGAGGAAAGAGACGGTGACTTTCTACATTTGTCTCATTGTTTGCAAAATGTGGATTGAGTTTAGTGTTGTAGTATATATCTTTCACTACACTGAAAACACACACTATAGTTTATATTGACTCAAACCCACACACACATCATCAAGCTGCACCACATAGTCACTACAGCACTCAATGTGGATTAATCTGCTGCAGAAATGTACTTTTTCCCCTTGTTAGTTTGAAAATGAGTCTTTCAAAACTAAAACTTTATATTTGCAGGTGTTTTTAGAGTGTAACGCTTTAAAGTAGCTTTGAATGTTCACTGTCAATTTAGGATTTCATAATCATAACAAAAGAAAACAAAACCTTTGAGAAGTCTTTAGAAGCCGTAACGGTACAATCAAACCACAGGGTGGCAGCAAACATGTTTCCACTGTGGCCCCACCCTGACTTCAAGCCTGCAGAGAGGAGAACTCATCATGATCCCTCCATAAATTAAATGTCTGTCACTCTCACCTACAATCACTTTCATGGTCAAATTCAAATTTAGATTCTTCACAGAAAATGCTAGAAATTACTCTGCTGTGTCTCTCTCTCTCTCGCTCATGCAAAGTCAATGTCTCTCTACCTTCATTCATTTAAAGCTCAGCCTGCAGCAGCAACACTCTGCTGTTACTATTTCTGTCAAACTGCTTTAATGCACATTACACGCTCAGTACAACACAAAGAGGGCAAGTGCTCCTGTACACACACACACACACACACACACACACAATTAGTAGCAGCCAGTAGCTGCTGCCTTCCTCCCTCCCTTCCTCCCTCCCTCCCCTCCTCCCTCCCTCTCTCTAAAACACACAGAGATGCTCGTCCGTCCTCAGTCTGTGAGCTCTGTGTGCGTTGGATGGAGCTCTGAGACGATCAGAGCTGAAAGAGCAGCGATGTGGATGAAGACGAGGGGGATGATGAGGAGCCACGTTTGATCCGGAATAAAACTTCTGTCCAGCTTCTGGTTTTAAGTCGGTTTCAGATTCTGCTTTTAACGAGGAATCAAGCTTCTGGCGTTTTGAGATGACAACAGTTTCTGTCCTTGAAGACGAGTCCGGTTTCTGGGCTCTGATTTAAAAAAAAATTCAGAAATCCAGATTTTTGTTTTAAACACAGAAGAGCTTCTGTCCATCTTCATTTCAGATTTTTTTTAGCTTCTTCTCTGAACGCTGCAGATGAAGGAGATGAAGAACAGTTACTGTCGTCTCTCTGTTTGGAGGCTGAAGCAGCAGAGCAGATGGTAAGCAGTGTGTGTGTGTGTGTGTGTGTGTGTGTGTGTGTGTAGATTCTAAACGCACAGTAATGTGCATGTACCTTTGGAAGTGGGAAAGAGTGCTTGCTCTGTGCATTTGAGAAAATCTACTAAATGGCCAGAAGTTAGACGACACTTCAGTGTACTTTTGGATTGTTGTTCCTCTGTTAAATCTTAATGCTACAGAATTCAGCTAATGATTACTTTGGTCAATTCATTTTAATTCTTATCACAGTTAACTGATTAACAGTAAGGTCCACAAACTGTTAATCCCTGCCCAGAGAGCCTCAGGTGAAGTCTTCAATTGTCTTGTTTTGCCTGATTAAAAAATTATTAAAAAATGAATGTAACAATTAACCAATTATCAACACAAATGCCCAATAATTTTCTGTCAATTTGCTAAATGCTACAGGCTAAGAGTGTTACAACTGCAAAGGTGTTTGACGCTTTTCTGTCAACATTAAAAAAAAGCCCCAGCGGTGGCTCAAACTTGGTCGACCTGCAGCGTCCTGACCTCGACTCCACCCAACAGCTCTGACATGAGAAACTCGACTCAGAGTCAAACCTCAATAATCAACATCAGTGTTGAACCTCACTGATCGTTCTGTGGCTAAATGGGATCAAATCCCTGCAGCAGCTTCAACATCTGGAGGAAAGACTGAAACCAGAAGCCTAAAGGCTGTCAGAGCAGCACCCTTTTGTAACACTTTAACTGCTGACCACATACTTTTGGCTATATTGTGAGCAAGTGAATATCTGTGCTTTTAATAGAGAAAGAGACTAAAAGCATGTAGGAGTGAGCCTGTGTGTGTGTGCTTGGCGTGCAGTCAGTGTGTGTGTGTGTGTGTGTGTGTGTGTGTGTGTGTGTGTGTGTGTGTGTATGTGTGTGTGTGTGTTTCCTTGCCGTCCTGCCTCAG
>JAPZDV010000023.1:23004849-23016682 GCA_029814665.1 Acanthurus lineatus
TCGACCTCCAACTCCAAAATTTAATTTATAATTATTCTCATCTACTGTTATACATTGGTGTGTGTGTGTGTGTGTGTGTGTGTGTGTGTGTGTGTGATGTGTGTGTATGTGTGTGTGTGTGTTTCCTTGCCGTCCTGCCTCAGCGTGGATGCTGCAGTGTGTTAGTGCTTTCAGCCTTTTGGACCAAACGCTCAGATGCCTCGTTCACAGGCTGTTTGGAGGAAAAGTGCAGGCACCAGGGGGGTGGAGGTGGGGTGGGGAGGGGGGGATTGGCTGCCTGTCATAGACCATTAAGCAGCCAACGGGACGCCACGTTAGGCCCAGAAAACTCGGGCGATGCACTGCAGATGAAGCTGGGAACATCACATCGGCAGGACTTCAATGACAAAATCAAACAGCAGAGTTTTAAATCGAGATAATAAACCGCCACTTCTCCACATGGAGAAATGTCTGCTATGCTGCTTTTTTATCGTTATGTCAACCTACTAACAGGAACTGAGAGGCTGAAAAACTAAACACGAGGCCAGAGGACTGATGGTCTGAATCCCTGAACCATCGGAAAAACCATGATAAATGTCCTAAAGGTGTTTCTTGAGGGGATGTTTTGGGCTCAAACCTGCCAGTTGCTGCCGCTTTTCTCAGCTGGAAAAAGCATTTGATCATCACATCATTTTTTAACAAGGGTGGAGCTCCGGCGATGGAGCTTGGCTGACTGTGATACACAAACATTGACCACCACATGAAGTAAAGAAGCACAACTGGGCAGTGAGAGTCAAACTTACTGCTAATGAAGTGCTGAGCCCTAAAAAACATATTTTCTGCTAGCATGCGCACAGCAGCTAATGCTAATGTTGACATAATGACAATAGCTCAGAGGAAAAGCAGATTTGGTAACAATGACGGTGAGCTGAGCTTAGCTTGGTGAGATAGTGAACAAAGTCGCCTGCACTCAACACAATCAATCAGACTGATCAGTGATAAAACAATCTGTTCAGAGACAGAAAAGGACAGAAATGTGCCATCAACAGCCGCTCAGGGTGGTGGACCTCCAACTGTGTCTCATCCAAAGTAGCTTCACTGTTAATGAGGTTGTCAGCTTCATATGGGGGCAACACATAAGTAAACACATCGTGCATACGAGCGTTTGCTGCAGGTGTCATCAAAGTACTCAAACAGTCCGCCTCAGCAGCAGATGTGCGATGATGACGCGGCATTAAAAACAGAAACATGAGCATGTTGGATTGGATTGGACCATTTCTTTTGACACCATCTGGACTCCCGAAACTGGCGTCTGTCCTGCTCAGGGATTGAAACAACAGTTTTAATCTGTGACCTGCCACTGCTGTGTGGGCGGCATCTAATCTGGATGATGGTGCTTTTGACAAGCTGTTTCAACAGCTGTTTGCACCCAAAAAAATCAACAACTGGGGGAGGTTTTTCTCATCAATTTCAATAACTGTGGAAGCTTCTTCTAAACAGTCATCGCTGATTCTTCATGTTAACATAAAACTGAAGAGAAAACTGAATGATGTTCTTCAAGAAGAACACATAAATTTTGGGCAGGAGGCAACAAATAATCCATAATTAAAAAGTTGTAAATACAAGCATGAAGCGGAAAGTCCAAACCACCAGAAGGACTTTGATGGTGCTGCTTTAAGAAGCTGGATGTTCAACTCAACATTAAAAAACCAACGAATTAAAACTTCTTGTTAAACTACCGACAAAATTCCTTTTTCACTGAGAACAAAAAAAACTGTTAGACTGGAATTGAATTACTGGTCGCATTATTAAAAAGGAATATAAGCTCCCTTGGATTGCATGCAATGAACTACACTTCAGTTTAAAATCTGCTTTCTGCCAAGAAGTTGATCAGCCAATCGGCTTCAACACATTGAAGCTACCTGGACGGCATCCACATCGGCTCCTCTGCCAGCTGCAGTTACCCATAAAACCCTTCTCTGTGCAGAGACCTCAATGTGAATCTGAAGGAAATGTGATTCTGCATCAGTCTTGTTTACTTTGATTTGATAAACGTGCCCTCATTTAATGAATAATTAAGCACATTTCAGATTTCACTTTTGGAAGGCTCTACAATGAAACACTGAAGCTTTTTGCTAGTGTTTCTTTTTCAGCTTGGCTTCTTTTGTTTAACAGAAGAGGACGAAGCGTCTAATGTAGCTACTGGCAATGCTCTATTAAGAAACAGCAGAGCTTTGGGCTAAATGTTAACATCAGCATTCAAACTTGCTCACAGCGATAATGCTAATGTGCACGTTAAACTGTGAAATGTTTTGTTTTACGTTTAACATCTTTAGAGTGTTAACATGATAACATATTTTAATCAGCACACAACACCGAACAGCTGAGGCTGATAGAAATGTCAGACATTTGCTCATAAACCAAAGAAAAAAAATCTGACCTGGTGGTGGCACTAGAGGAAAAAAACAAAAGGTCACTGCAAAATCCTATGGTGCAACATATTTCATGGTAATACAATAGCAGACCTCACCATCTTTAAACTTACACCTCATACATTTTTCTCGGTAAGAACATCGTCCACATCTTACAATAAAACCAACGCACAGCTTAGTCTGATTTACACAAAAAGACTAAGGTACATGATTCTCCTTGTCCTGGGAAGGTTGGTAGTGTGTGTTTCACAGATAAACCTGCTGAGTCAAGTTTGAGTTTAGGTAATTCTGACATCCTCGACCTACACCCCGCAGCCTCTGTGCTCTCTGAGGTGTCCTAAAAAAAGTCTGAGTCCACAGTGAGAGAACAGAGACAAATGGATGAGGTGAGCAACGGTGAATAGCAGAAAAGGAGCCAGAAGCAACTTCAGCTCTTGATAAACATGAGAGGACGTATTTGGTCGTTTGGTCCTTGGCTTGCAGCTGTATACTGTGTATGAGTGTGTGTGTGTGCGCACGAAAAACGGAGTGTGTGGAGTGTTTCTATGGCAGACACATTTCAATGAAGACGTCAGACAGGACTTTGTTTTTATCATTCGACTCCATCTGCAGGATTTATGTAAGACAAGATCATGTTTTTTCTGTAAATCCTTCCTCCTGTTTTCACAACGTGTAACATTATTCAACGTCCATCTGTTGTTACAACAATCAGACAGTGGGAGGGGTCAGAGGTCATCTTATTCATAAGATACTCTGGGGTCTGATAAAGGCCCTGCTCATCCTCTTACAGGCTTCTGTAGTCGAACCGATGTGACGGACAGCTGTCACTCCACGTCTGATCTGAGTTCGTAGAATAACTCACAGCTAACGAGTCCTCCTGATACTCTAAGGACGAGAGGTTTAGGAAGTAACGTATGTCTGATATTTTGAGATTTTTCTCAAGTCTTACTATATAGTTCAGGCTCTGACTGATCTAATTCCCTCTTTGAGCTTCTGAAGCTTTGGTCTATTTCAAACTTGGCACTAAAGTAAAACCTGTTTTTAACTCGCCGATGCAATTAGTTATCTGTTTGTCTGTAATTCTGCTTTTTATTGACCTCCACTGTTGCTGTCTGGCTTCTTAACACATGAAAACTACCTGCTAAAGATTGCTTCTATGGTAGAAATAAACCTGGAGGAGCTGATCTGTTGAAATGTAGTTTAAAAGATAAATTAGGACAAATCTTGGCAAAATCTGACTGACTTACAAACTCAGCATGTCACATCTGATTCCCAATCTGATTGGTTGATTCAGCAGGCAGGTTTAAAATTTATGTTTTAATATTATAAACACAACTTTGTTAAGGTCAGATAAAGAACAAGCGACACACACGTCCCTGAACGAAGCCTGTGCTCATTGTGTAACAACATCTCTTTGCTTCAGCAATGGATTTGAGAGACAAATCATCGTTTCCATAATCACATGAGGTCAAGTCAGAAAACATAATCAAAAATCATCTGATGTTTTTACGGTGAGAAAAGTCTAACTCTGTGGATAAACTGAGCACTGAGAATCAGCCCTTCATGTACATTATCCTCTATAAATTTGCAGAGGATTATGCAAACTAAGGCTCTAACTTTTGGTCTCTTGATGATTCGAGGTGACGTCAAATATTCTACGGCAGCCACATTTTGTTCGTCACATGTCCTCTCCCTCCTTCCTCTACCTGCATTGTAATTTCCCCTGTTTCATAATGTCAGTTGTGGCCTGAAGGCACCTTCCCGCCTCACACAGTCCGCAGCAGAGTGACTGGCATCTTTGTACCTACTTAACAAAAGAAAGACCTGCAATAAAAGACAACCTTGAGGCAACGTTTCTGTGCCTCTTTATAGCAGCTACAGAAAGAAGAGTGGCGGCACTTTTTCACTCCCTTTGCAGCTTTGCCTCTCCCCTGCATATGTAAGTGCCCCTAACTGACAAAGAGATATCAATAGGAGGAAAATAAGTGAATAAAAACAAACAAATTGTCATGAAAAAAAAAAATTTTTTCTTGATTGCGTGTGTGAAACAATGAGGACGCTGTACTCTATCTGAAGCATACAGGACTAGTGAGTGGGCGTTTAGAAGACAGAAGTTGGCATCGACTTTTCCTCCGGTGTTGGTGTTGCTGGATGAAAACACAGAGGATTATTTCACTTTATGATGAGGCTTCTTGTGTGTTCTCTGTGCGAGAAAGGCAAAGAATGAAAGGGATTGAGGACGAGCGAAATGCTGTGAATTACAGCACAACTCCGGCCTGTAATGCCAATATACTGTAGATCAGCTCTGCCTGAGACTAAGCTGTTGATGTTTTTTAATCAGTACACGCGAAATACTCCACTTAATCTTGTATATTGAGTTGCACTCTTTATGGCAGCTGAGAGGTTTGACAAGCAGGCTCGTGGAGAGAAATTCATCAGTGTAAATCCCTGGACCAGATGTAAAGAGCGAAACATGGAGTGTAAACGGGTGAATCTTTCATTTACTAACAGTGAGATGAATGAAAGTCATGTGTACAGCTGAAAAAGAGCAAAGTCAATCTAAACAAAGCTCTCAAAGGATTATCCTTTACGGTGCGGTAGTAAAGAGGAGAAATCATTTCTGATGCCAAAGGCTCCGAGCTCTATTCACTGTCTCATTTCTGACAGACGATGTGAGGTGACAGATGGAGCACTTCAGAGCTTAGATGAACATTAAACTCTACCGCATGTATCACCAGTATGAACAATATAAAAACATCTGTTTTTTTAAATAAAAAGTCAAAGGGAGTCTACAAGGCTTGTAGAATCGATGTCATCGATCGATGTTTTCCTCAAAACATTTGAAGCGAGAAGTGATACAGTGACAGAGTCTTGAAACAAATTTTATCATCTCTGTCTGCTTTGACAGCTTTCTCTGTCGTTCTGACTTGCGAGATAATTTTATAGCTTGGATGATGAAGGCATGCCCCCCCTCGACTCTGCCTCTGATACTGCTGTCACTATCCTAGAAAAAAGTGTCCCGATGTACAACCAGGTAACAACAACATGAAAAAGGCATTAGTCATGCCCATGGCACTGATGGGTTTACCGTCTCTGCTGTGCTTTTTGGACTGTCTGGGTTTTTTTTGACTGATTTTTTTTCATGATGCCCGCAACCAGGGGGCTCCTCTGTGTATGTCTTGAAGAACATTGAGGATATAATTAAAGAAAAACCTTTCAAACACCTTTTTTACAGGGGGATAGTTCATCCAGCTGCACTTTTCCCTCAAAAACTCCATCTCATCTGGAATAACATCTTCATCTTCCGTATTCATTTTCTGTTTTCTAGGATGTTCCCAGCTGGATATTGAAGTGAACTTGCTTGCAGACTGTAGAGAGCCCAGATCTGTAGGAGATTTGATGTGACAGACATGAAGAACCTGGACCAGTATGGAGGAAATCACCTGGAGAGTCTGGGTGAGTCTGGGCAGACACCTCATCCTTCATACGCTTCAGACATTATATGCAGACAGTGCTGCAAAATGATAACTGATTAAAAATGTCTCTGTACAGTGCTGGCAGTTAAAATAATGTTGTCCTGTTGGTTTCTCATGTCTTGCAGTGTGTGCAGCCCTGTCTAGTCTGGTGTTGGTTCTGTTAGGACTGCTGGGCTCTGTCCACGGCTGTCCTGGTGTCTGCACCTGCTATGGTAACACCACGGACTGCTCGGCTGTCGGCCTTCCCTCTCTGACACCCATCCTGGCATTGCTAGACCAGGACTCTTTGATCCTCCGTCTACCACAGAACAACCTCTCTTCTTTGAGCACGACGGAGCTGTCCAATCTCAGCAGTCTGGAGCTTCTGGATCTTTCCCAGAACCATTTTTCCGGCCTGCAGCCTGGGGCTTTCTCAGGCCTGAGCAGCCTGCGCTGGCTCAACCTCTCTGCTAACTACCTCGGGGTGCGCATAGCAACCTCTGACCCAAACAATAGCACAGAAGTTTTCCAGGGCTTGAACAGAAGTCAAGGGAGTATGGGTCTGAGCAGGGAGGTTTTCAGGGGGCTGTGGTGGCTTAGAGGGCTCGACCTGTCGTCCAACGGCCTCCTGTGGCTGCCAAAGGGCCTGCTGGATCCTCTTCCAAGACTCGCTTGGCTATCCTTGGCCAGCAACCGACTGGTGGCCCTTGAGAGAATCACCTTCGAACCCCTGGTGGGTCTGCAGCAGCTCCAGCTGGCGGGAAATCCTTGGGAGTGTGACTGCAAGCTGAGGGACTTCAAGCACTGGATGGAGTGGTTGATTTACAGGGGTGAGCAGAGCTGTTAGCAGGCCTCTCCAAATGTCAAATACTGTGAAGTTGATAGTTTTACCAGTCGGCTTACAGTGCTTTCAGGCCTTACCGGAGCAAATCTTTTTGTATTTTGAGCCTGTACTTCAAAAGCTGTCTAATCGAAGCAATTAATCTCAGCTCTGCAGGATGGATGTATGCTGAGCAAAGACATCTAAGAATATAATGACCTCCATCTCTCCTCAATCCTCCCTTGTCTCTTCCTGCTCCTTTCCTAATCCTTTTGTCTACTCCACCTTTTCCCTCTCCATTCTTCCCCCCTCTTTTTTTTTGTCTCCTGTCTCCGTCTGTTTTTTATAGATGGGCAGGTAGATGCAATGCAGTGCAGTCTCCCGGGGAATTTGAAGGGCAGGGACATCCGCAGCGTGCCAGCAGAGATGTTCAGCTACTGCATGCAGAGTCCGACCAAGGAGGGCACATCCGGTTATTCCACCCGACCTCCCTGCCCACCCGGACGGGTCAGTAGCAATGAGGAATGTGTTCGTCAGCGCTATCGACCCATCAGTGTCCGCCGAGCACACGGAACGCAAATAGTTGCGGGTGTGATTTGTGGCACGGTGTGTGTCATGATGGTGGTTGCAGCGACGTACGGCTGCGTCTACGCCTCCCTGATGGCGCGGTACCAGAGAGAGATGAAGAACCGTGGCCAGCCTCTGATGGCCGAATCCGGAGCTGAAACAGACCTGGAGGACGGACAAATGTCGTCTCCGACCTCGCCAGTGGAGACGCCGCCCAAAGAAACCTGCGGCATTGTACACGGGTATCGTATCAGCAGCTTCTGACCTGCTGCTTTTTACTGATTTTAGATGCTTCCAGGACGCTTTGGCTGCTTTTGCTTCTCAACTCTTGTCAATGATGAGCCGTCGTCTGGAGAGAGAAACTCTGCAGCTCTGTGATTGTGCTGAAAATCTCTTGGCGGGGACTGATTGTACAGCTAATGGACCGGAATAGATTCAGTGAAACTGGAATGCTGCAGCACATCTTTTAATGTATTGATGCTCTGTGAATTGTTATTCCCTGCGCTGCATCTCTCAGCCAGATTTTAAACTCCTCTGAAGCTGCTCTTTGGCACTTCTGCACCTTGACTTCCCTTCATCTATGTTTTTGTTACTTTTTAAGAATAATTACAGTTATATATTATTTCTTATACGTTGCTTTCTGTTTTTAAATCTGAGCCAAACAAGCACAAGATCCAAAAGTATAAAAAGTAAAAATGTTTGTGAATCTGTGAAATGTGACGTTTCTCCTGTTGTTTGCTGCACAAACCTTCTTGTTTTATTTTATATCATCTATAAACTTCTCCACTTTTAGAGAGTGTTCTTTGTCACCCTGTTGGTTAAATGCCCTGATAAATTCTTTCCTGATAACAGTCAATTTAAACCATTTAAGAGTCTTGCTGCTGATGTATGAACCTTCACTGAGGTTGACTTGATTCAAACAATACTAGAGCTTTACTGCCATCTAGAGGGCAAGCTTTGAGCTACATGGCTTTTAATTCAGCATAAACTGTCAAGCTTTGTGACAAACAGTTATGATACAATAATCCCAAACACAGCAAAGTATGAGATACTGAAAGTGTGTGAGAGCATCAGCCTACATACACTGCAGTTTTCATGTGTTTTAATTTACTTTGTCCATATTGTCTGTGATAAGCACATTAATTACTGTCTTAAATTCAACTCAAGGACTGTTACCCATGCTAAAGATAATAAACTCTATATTTATCTAGACTGCATTTATTTCTTTTAAAAACCACCACAGAAGAAAACAGCACATGACAACAGAAAAGCTGCAAAAGTTTTGCTACCACTTCACGTTAAACATTAAACTAAATGCAACCTGGTCACACATTCTGGGATCCAGATTCATTTATGATTTTGTTTTTATTTCAGGTAAATGAGAAACTATTAAAATACATGAAAATATTTTACTTTCTGTTACGTTAAGTCAAACTCAGGCTGCAGCAGGTCATCTCAGCTCTCTAGTTAGCTTGTATCTAATTTGAAAAACATCATTTTCCGTTTTTGTTTGTCATGTTATTAGTTATGTCAAATAATGCAATGTTTTATAAGTTGTGCTCCTTCTCAACAAAGACTAAACACAATCCAATCAACTTTTTTAAGATCTTAAGTTCTGATTATTGGATTTCAGACTTTTGATTTTAAACTTAAAGAACCTGCATAACCCTGCAAGATGTCCCACAGACAAGAAAACTATCAGTGACTCCACCATCACATTTGGAGTTCTGAACATTGACTAAATGACAAAATTGCTCCTCAAAAGTGAAGCTAAAACATCTTGATCGCCCCCTGGTGTCTGGCTGCAGCACAGGCACCATGTTAGCAGATGGGATATGGGCCAAACAAAAAAGTCAAAACAGGTATAAGATAAAATTTCCCCAAAGATAGTGTCTGTCTTTTCAGATAGTTTTTGTTATGGTGTTTTTTTTTTAAGGGTCAAGTGTTTAGGTTACTGTTTATTTTTTGATTAGTTTGGTTAATATTTTTTAACCTCTAAAAAAGAGAGTGTAACGTCATGACTGACAGCTAATCCTAACAATAATTATGTCGAGAGGCCATATGGGTGGGACCTTGATACGCAGCTCCACCTACTGATCATCGCTGTGCCAATTCTGACTCCGTCAGCAGCAGAAAATGACAGCTCGTGTATCAGCGATATATTTGCCTTCTTTTTGCAAAAGGGGGAAAGGGTAGATTCATCGTCCATCTTTTTTTTTTTAAACTGTCATTGTTTCCTAATAAGAGGTGTAGCAGAGATACTCACCTCCAGCCATGGCTGTCTTTCCTTCAGATGACACCGTCACTGCTGTCGTCGCTACAACATATTTCACTCCTGTGGAGAGAAGATTTACCTCAGACTCAGGTGATCGGGGGCATATTTAATGAATTAGAAGAAATGCATGTTGTAGGCTGCAAACACACACCTTTGTCATTGACGGGGTAGTAGAAGAACTTTCCAGGAGTGTTTTCCACAGCCAGGCGGTACCACAGAGGGAAGTGATCAATGGTGAACAGATTGTCTTTATCAGTTGCGGTTAGAAACTTTCTGTGAAGCAGAAGATTAACTTCAGACAACAATTTAATCTGAAACCTGCAGAAGTTGACTTGTGAATTAATTTATTCCGCATTGAAAGATTGTAGAATTTCATCCTGAATTTTAGCAGCTTGGTTTACTTTTCACGAAGCTCAGGTGAACACACCTGCTGTAAACAGTTTGTATTGATAAGCTCCAAATGTGAGCTGGACTGATGGATAAGGGGGGCAGCAGAGACCCTCCCTATATTAATTAATAATAATCATCAAATTATTTATTCAATTAGCTGTTTTTTGATCGTTTTGCTGCACTATGATACAGATGTAAAGTAGATTTTCTCTCATAAGTTCTCTGAGACAAACAGTGAGCTGATAAAGTGAAACAGACAGAAAACGTGAATGTAAACTGTTTGAAATCTTACTTTGCCACCCTGGATTCGACTCCTGCGTATCTCATGATTCTCATCAGGCCGGCGCGAGTACCAAGAAAGACTGTCTCAACTCCAGGATCCACCCTGCACACACACAAACATTTGACAAATGACTGAAGTAAAAGTGTGTATTATCAGTAAATATTGCTGATAGGGTTTTTTCTGCCTGATGTCTTTGTATTCATGTTCCTGCTGCACTCAGAGTTTAGAACAACAGAGGATGGGGACGAACAGCAGAGACGAAGAACCAACAAATGGCATCTTTAAAACACAGAAACACAAAGAAAACTGGATATAATGTTTGTGAAATCAACAGTTCACTTTGCACTCATCTGTCTGTTTCATTCAAGGCAAGGAGGACTTCCTCTCCACTTTTGCTGGCTCTGCCTTGTCTATAGCATCTTTCAGAGGCTGAGAGCTTCTAGTGTGAGTGCAAAGGTAAGATGGACCGCATTAAAACCTGGAAATTGTTCCTCTTTAGATTTGGTTCAGATTTCTCAATTGATTCCATCTGAAGCTTCCTGTAATTTTCCTACTACATTTTCTGTTTCCTGTTCGTTTCAGTTTCTTCCTGACAATCAGATTTCAACATGAGCACCTTGAAAAATAAAACACCTCCCTCCATATTCTCATGCCATCAATCACAGTCGCGAGATGCTTCAGCCTGCTGACAGTTTCTGCAGGGATCCAGTGACGTTTAAATGTTAAGTTTATATGGAGAGTCTCACATGTTGCGGATGAGAGAAATTCTGTGGCTCATCTCTGTTCATTAAACAGTCTCCTCACAGCTCTGCTGCAGAGAAACCACACCACTCACAACACTGATCTTTGGCAGAGTCGCCCTAATACAGAGGGACGAGCAGTGCCACATCAGCAGCTCACTCACTAGTTTCCAAAGAAAAGAACAAAGGGGAGAGAATGGAAGAAAATGTGTAGAGTCCACATCTCTGACAGTGTGAAACACTAAAAAAATCTGATGCAAAAGACAAACATTAGTGCATGAATTTTACAGATTTAATAATTCATATGCAACTACAAATTAACATCTACTAACACTAAACTTTAGAGAAACAAGAGAGCCGCCAACAAAATCTGAGGAGCTGATAAGAATTTTACAACTAAAGACTGAAATGAGTCCCAATGTGGAGGAACTTTTAACTAAAGCTTCACTGTAAACAAGGAGACAAAGTTCAGGTTTATGGAGGCGCTCCTCTTACAGGAATGAATCATATCTGATAAACTTGATCAAACTGCTTTCAGCTCTCAGTGAAATTCAGTCAGTCGTTGTCTCTGAGAGGTGAAATGGCGCAGAAAGGAGTTCAGCTGGACCGAGAAACCTTCTCTTGTTCTGTCTGTTTGGATCTTCTGAAGAATCCGGTGACCATTCCCTGTGGACACAGTTACTGCATGAACTGTATTAAAAGCCACTGGGATGGAGAGACTAAGAAGATGATCTACAGCTGCCCTCAGTGTAGGCAGTTCTTCAGACGGAGGCCTGTCCTGCAGAAAAACACCATGTTAGCAGCTTTAGTGGAGCAGCTGAAGAAGACTGGACTCCAAGATGCTCCTGCTGATCACTGCTATGCTGGACCTGAAGATGTGGCCTGTGATTTC
>JAPZDV010000023.1:23058487-23077205 GCA_029814665.1 Acanthurus lineatus
GTGTGTGAGTGTGTGTCAGTGTGTGTGTGTGTGTGTGTGTGTGTGTGTGCAGTGTGTGTGTGTGTATCACACATTCTCAGCGTGTCCATGGTCTTACTGAGTATTAGTGAACACGTTTATCTACAAGCCAAAGACTCAGAAACACACGGCTGTGTTCACTTCACTCAGTAACGACGCTGGAGTCAGAATAAAGACTCTCGTCATCATTAAAAAAAGTATTTGTCTCGGATATTTAAGTTTTTAATGTCATTCACATTATAGTTTTACGGCAAAGTTCATGTAAACCAAACCAAAATCTCAAAACTTTTAACAGCTCCAGTTTTTCTTCAGCTTCTTTTATTTTTGAAAAAAATATTGTGATGTGTTTGAGTTCATTTGCCTGTAGTTAATCAGCTGTTTCAGACGGTAAAACTGATGTAAAATCCAGAAAAAAAACCTTTTTTGTAAACATTCAGCCTTGTGGTTTCCCCTCACTTTAAAAACGTAGCTGCTACTCTGAAAAAACAATCTGATTCTTGTTAAATATTCAAACTTTTACGGTCAGGATGAAGAAATTCTGACATTTTTAGCGCCTGAACTGCTCGAGCATCATTATCCCACACAAACAGCAGCATCCTGCTGAATAAGCAGCAAGTAAACATCTCACACAGATGATTTGTGACTCTCTCAGCTCTCACTTTACACTTCAGGCATTTCTCTGTCTCTCCTTACCCAAAATGATTTCCCAGCAGGGCAACAAGAGAATTAAAAACACATGTCATGTTGCGCTGTGACAGTGGAAGATTTTACCTGAGAGATATCTTACAGAGTCCGAGGCAGGAACAGTTTTAGCATCAGGAGGAGCCAATGAGGAGCAGGCAGGAGTCTTCCTGCAGCCCTCTGGCAGCCATGCTGGAAAACAAACACGACGTCTCAATCTGAGTTCATGCCATCGACTTTTAAAACTAACTGCTAACGACAAAACGATCAAGCTACCAACGTTCAAGTATCTGCAAACGGCGGCGTGTTTTGGTGTGTTTTGGTGTGTTTGTTGCTGCGCTGTTGGTTCAAACTGAGACTTTACTGCTAATTAGCACCAAGCTCACAAACACACACGTATGATGGGTGTGTGTTTTCAGACACACAGCAGAGATATGTCGGCTTACATATGAATACACACACACCATCACTGCTGTTCTTTGCTCTTATTTAAATAAAAGATAAAGTTCTTCTATAATTGATGCTACAGCAGCTTCACCTCTTTGAAACCCGTCATTGTTAAACCTTCAAAGCATCAAAAAAGACCAAAAAATTATGAAAATGCTGCATTTTTCATACAAACAATATAATTAAACTCCAGTCTTTCCGTTTTAAAAACTCGGCGTGCAGCAGTTGTTATTTGGAGCACCGAGGGAGGAGGAAGTTTAAAATAAATCCGACTCTCTGATGGTGTTTGACGGACAAGTGTCTTGGATAGAAATAAGAGCCACAGATTAAGGTTGTGAATATTTTTTTCTGTTTTTGCAGCTGCAGTTTGTCGATGACGCAGCTCTGGTTGGTGGAACGTTCTGGATGACTTCGCTCCCGTCGAGCTCCACGTGCTCAGCGTGGTCCTGTGGAAGCGTTAAACTCGTCCTGACGTATTTTCCCGTAAATAAACACCCGGAGAAAGGCCTCCCGCCCTGGGCACGAGCAGCCGGGCTCGCAGCGCAGCTCCAGACTAAAATAGTGTCAGAAAGTCATCCATCAAACAAATAGGTCAAGGGTCACTAATGAGGTGACGGCCGAAGGGAAACCACAGAGATAAAACTGAACCCAGTGGGAACATCCCAGAATACTCCTGAATTCACACTCTACAATATTTAGACTGTAAAGTATTTTCCTTCGCTTCCTCTCCGGCTTTCTTTATCCGCTTCTATAAAAGGTCAGTTTGCAGCCAGTAAATAATTTTACATTTATCAAACTCTGTTTTCTGTCACGACTGTTTGTTTTGTGCATTTTAAGGACACTTCGTGGTGCTTTCAGGGACACTCAGATTCCTGTTAATAACAGCTGCCAGGGGAACAAAGGGACAGGAGGTTTCTGATTAATTCAAACTGTCCTTTAACAGATATCAGTCTGTCCTTTAATGCACAAATAAAACACTTTTTAAAATGCATTACAATGCAATGTAGCAGAATCACAAAGGAAAGGATGTCTTTTGTAATAAAATTACGGAATAAAAAACATTAAATGACCTAAAAACAGGATGTTGGACTAAATATGAGGATAATAAAATCTAAAACTCGCAGTGCAAAAGACTGATGTCACTCGGTTCATCAGAATGTCACTCGGTTCATTCCAGTGAGCTATAATAATCATTACGGAGATTTTAATACGGTACTATTTCTGGAGTTGCGTTCAAGGACACCAACATTTTAGGCTCCTGCTTGATTCCTTCTTTCAGAGTTGGATTTTCTGTCAGCAGACTTTAATGAGTTAGTGGCGATACAAGCGACAGGAATCATGGAAAAGGAGTGACAAAGATGTTGTGTCTAGATTTGTCTCAGAAGATACCAGAGCCGAGACATTCTTGGTGTCTTTGAATGCATCACCAAAAAGGATTCTGGGCACACTTTGACTGTAAGATTCAATTAATGCAGTTAACTTTTACTACGACAAGGCTGAGAATCCTTCATCTTAAATGCCAGTTATGTTTAACGTTGTGTTTCTGAGGACATTTGGCACCAGATCCTGGTTCGGCTCACAGTGGGGGGGGGGCAAGAGGCTGGAAAAAGTGCCTCTGTTTTCCTCTCATTCAATCGAGAAACAGTTTTGAGTCATGAGTTTGAGTTTCTGGTTGCCAAAGACTGAGTCTGAGTCCTGATGCTGAAGTTACTATGAGTATAATGCAGCCAGCGTATTGATCACTGAGACAAACAGGGTTTCATTTAAAGGAAAGGACGGCACACAGCCACAGAACCAAGTTTTCTCCCAGACTGTGGTGTAAAAATGATCAGTTAAGGTTCAAGTATTAAAATATCTTTTTTTTTTTTGCTAATCACTTCAAAACTGAATGTTTCTGGATCTGATGACTGATGTTCGGCCTCAGTAACACTTATTTTTAATCCATGCTGCTGCACTTTGACACACAAATCACATCCACTCTGAAAGAAAAGAGAGATTACAGATAAATAAAATCTCCATGTGTGAGAATTAACCCTGATATCCAACTTCAATCTGACCTGAGACACACTGAGTGAAGGTGCGACCCTTCGGTCTGAGAAAACCTCCCACCATGAGCAGACACGACTCGGTGTTAAACTGATCTCCGGTTTGAGCCCAAAACAAAATGAAAACAAAACAAATCAGGACCCTCTTCCCATGCTCCCCCCCCCCGTCCATATTCATCCCATAAGAAAATAACAAACCTATTAGTCCTGATCATCAACCATAAATATCAAACAATCGGCGGGCCCAGATGGGGAGGATTATGTCGCCTTAAAGTCATTACCATCACATCCTCTCCTTAAGCTTCCAATTCCCCCTCTCAGCTGCATTGTAATACCCCGCCTCGGATCACTTTCCCATATTAAACTCACTGTTTGCCGATGAGCTTATTAATGCTTTTGTTTCGGCATGACAAAGCAAGCGCCCTCGATCCGCCAGATAAAAGTCCAGAGCGTGATTAATCTGATTTGGTCTGAAATGGGTCCGAGCGCTGTAAAGCCGTGCAGAACATGGCCACAGAGGGGCTCTTCCTAGGTGGCGGTGGGTCGTTTTTTCTCCACGCCAGCCTCCTTTGAAGTGAGGACAGTGCATGTTTCACGCCAAAAGTGGCTGTCAGAAGTCGGGCCGGGCTTATAACAGGCCGTAACCCGAGAGCACAGAGGGGCTTAGGCTTCCCTCGCCAGAGTTTTGATATCAATTAGATTTGTGGTCACCTGATACTGCGAGAGCCCGGCGCTGAACATCTGCACGGGATAATGAGAGGAGGAGGAGGAGGAAGAGGAGGAGGAAGAGTGGGGGGGCGACTGTGCCGTGGTACCTTGGCACTGCCGGAGCACAGACATGAAACATCAGTCCACACAGGCGAAACAGAACAACACACCAGGACGACAACATCTACGCTCACAGAGCTGCAAAAACCTCCAGCAGACAGCAGACACCTCCACCTCTGACTGACCAGCAACATACATATCAGAGCTGCAACAACAATGTTTTAATAAATATCTCTTCAAGTAATTAATCAACTAATCTGTAAAATTTCAGAAAATAGTGGAGAATCTTGTCGCATTTCCTGAAGATTAAAGGTGATGCATCAAATCATAAAATCAAAGTATCATCGTATGAGACAACAACAACCCAGCAAATCCTAACAATTACAAAACCTGAAATAAATTACATTTTTGCTTAGAAAAATTGTCTTATATGTAATTTTAAAAACAACAAAGTGTAACTTTCCAACAATCTATTCATCAATAAATCGCTGGATGGAAGTTATGTTCAAGTCACGTAACTATCTACGTATAAACATGCAGATGGTCAATAAAACAGTAAAAATATCACTTTGCTTTCAGTTTCTATTAAAATGATGCTGTCTGGGTGTCAGAGTGTAAATAAAAACTGTTTGTTCAGTCTGACAGTGAAAGCAACACCAACTGAAAACAAGCCGCTGAACAGCAGAAACACAACCTGAAGTGCTGTGAACCACAAATGACACAAATTCAATCAACAAAACGAAAGTTTTTACATCTCTGCTGGAGTTTATAAGCATTGATGTGTTGTGAGCTGTGAGTAAATGCTGCCATGAGCTTACAGAGCACTGTGGGAGTCACAAATATGAATATGTGGTTCCCATCACATGGGGATGCAATATGATAAAACACAAACCATTGAAAGAAAACAACAGAACAATCCAACTGTGTTCATTTAGAAAATCAGGACCATCAGGAGGTGAAACCATAAATCAACATGAGTGGAAGGTCAGACTTCATTCTCAGTTCAAGACTTTCACCCAGAAACCTGCAGATTTCATCCACAGCCTGCTGACGGCAGCACTGGAGTCTGATGCCTTGCTCAGAGGCTCTCCGTTCGTTGGTGAAGGTGCTGCAGCAGTCAGATGAGTGACGACGTGCAGCCGTGTGTCATCTGTTGACGCCCTGCTCCTGAACGCCTCCCAGCTGGACGTTAACAAGATGCTGAGAGGCTCAGAGAGCAGAGGACCGATTCAGCCACCAGAAAAACAACCAGGGACGTCCTGCAATTTACAGTTTTTATGGAAAATATTGTTTTTAAGTTGCAAAAGACTGAGTTTATACTTTTCCTTAGAGCAAAGTTCTGCTGATGAGAACAGTAGATGGTGTCTATGGTGCATCCAGCTGTTCCTCCTCATCTGAAAAGAGATAAGCTTTACCTGAACATGCAACCATCTACCCTGCAGGAAGGCTGAAGCCTCTCTGCTTCAGTGGCCTTAAACAACAGCAGGAATTTAACACAACTTAAATTGAAGCTGCTGCAGGTTCTGCTTGTGTTTTCACTGTTTTCCATCAGCTGAAGTTCCATCAAACTGCAGAAATTAAACTTTAGCATCACTCAGGAGGAAAACTTTCAGTTCCTGATACTTTCAGGTTCTATCACGATCGATGCTTCTGGTAAAAACGAAAAAAAAAGTCAGATTCAAGATGCTGATCTAAAAAACTGCTCTGTGGTTTTACATTACTTTACATCTATTTAGCTGACATGTTCAAATGTGCAAACAAAAGCCAAAAAACTGCAAGAATCAGTCAAGAACATCAGCTTCTGTAAACATACAGACCTGCTTTAAGAGAAACACTGAAAGATCAGGTGGTTTTTGTTTTGCTTGTTTGTTTTCATGGGCCGAGTTTTCACTCTGAAGCAGAAGATGTGTAGATGTGGACAGTCTCTGATGTCCTCATGTCAAGGTGGAACTTTTTACCAGAGGACAGCAAACAGTTTCCATCTTTAGAAAGACAGAAGCCAAGTAAGAGTACCTTGAACTGGGCAGCAACCAGTAACCAGTGCAGGATGCTGGGAGGCAGTACAGTGAGGAGGAACTGGGACAGGTTGATGACTTCTCAAGTTTTTTTTTTGTGCTGCAGATCCAAAGAAAAAACCTGCTGCCAACTTCCTTCCTTCAACATGTCAGGCGGGATGAATTTTTGAAACTATGAAAGCGTCAGAATTTAAGCTGATTTCAATGTTCAGTGAGACTGTTACCAGCAGAGCTGAGGCTGGATGAAACAGGAAGTCCTGCTCTCTGGGGATGCTGGCTGAACCCGTCCCATAATTAACCTCCTCCATGTTCCTCCGCCAACCGCTGGCAAACGGTACGCAAACAACTCTGCAGCGAGCTCACGTTTCAAAGTCAAGTCCTCTGCACCAGCTGTAGTTTGCTAAATTTTTTACTATCTGATGCTGAAAGGAGAGCAGAGAGAGGACGAAGACAGAGGAACGAGCATGTTTGAAAAACTGCAGATGTCCTGCAGGATAAGCTGAAGCTGCTGACAGGCGCTCTGAGCGTTTACAGCCTGCAGAGAGCAGCTTCAGCTCCACCGGCTGCACGAGCTGTTTGCAAACACAGCTTCAATATCCTGATTCTCAATAACACTCACATGAGAAGTGTTATTTAAAAACTGTTGACATCTATGTTTAAATCTACATTTTAAAAAACAGCTTCATGCTTTTGTCTTTGAGATTTCACAGAAACGTTTGCTGCAAGTTTAAGAAACTGATCAACATCTGTAGAAACGTATAGAAACACTGACAAGTGATAATACACAACCACGTTTCCAGATACATGAAAGTAAAAGGAGGAGAGGTCAAAGTGCATCGCAACCCAAAATAAAACTTCTGTTGTTCTGTCTTTGATGAAAAAATGGAAGAAACAGGTGAACGAGATCTGAAATACAATCACAACCCCAAACCATCAGACATGGGACAGGAAGCAGCATTTCAGATTTAAATCCAAAGATGGAAAAATGTTGGATGAGGAGAAGCTTATCAAGAACACAACTACCAGATTATAATCTGAACACAATGAGAAACTGAAGTCTGAGTCACATGTTACCTCATCACCGAATAAACGACTGCAAAGATCAGTTCTTACATCCGATCATTTAAATTATTTAATGAGAAAACACACATGAACTGTGACGAACTGGACCAAAGGCCGACATCATCACAAGCATCGGTGTTGTGTTCACTGCCCGCTCAGACTTTAGCCTTGACTTTGGTGCTTTTCTCTCAGTAACCTTAGCCTGGCCGACCCCTCCCCCTTTGTCCTCACTGACCCCTCAGATCTGAATTTACATTCTTCAACAATCCTTTAAGCTCAGCGACCAACACGCTCTCATCCCCTGATCAAAACAGACCTGTTGACACGTCAGGCCGAGTCCCACAATGCACTTTGTCCTCCTCAGTTCCTCTAATTGGCTGACTGAGAGAAAAGAGATATCACATGAAGAGACGAGAGCAGCGGGAAAAAGAGCTATCTCACTAAATCTGCTGGTTATTGTTGACTGTCGGCCTGAAGGACGAGTACAGCTTCATTAGGACGGGATAAGCAGAGGCGAGATGGCGGGTCAAAGGTCAGAGATGATGTGTGAAGAAAGAAACACCTGCAGAGCGAAGCTGTGAGGATGAATTTCCTGTAACATGCAACTAAAAAACTTCAGTCCCGGAAGAAATTCAGAAAAACACGCGTCAGTTTGACAAAGTTCTGTTTTGTTTCACCAGAAAGAAAAAAAAATGGTAAAATTGGAGGGCAACTTTGACCATTTTTCAGTAGCTGCACCACATAAATCAGGACACATAAACAGAGAAAGTGGTCAGATTGTCGATTAACAAATTTCTACGAACAATTAACATTAAAGATTTATTAACACAGAATTTTAAATTAGAGCTGAAATAATAGAGTTGATTGACAAACAATAATCAGCAACGACTTTGATAACTGATGCAGATATGTCAACTGTTCTCTGGTTCTGCCTTTAAAAACAAAAAAAGAAATATATTTAGAGGTACTTAGAGAGAAAGGTCTGTATTTCAACGAGAAGGAAAAAGGGGGACTTTAAATTTAAAGAACTTTTCAGTACATTTAATTATAGATTTCTGATTTTCAGGATGCAAATGAACGCACCATTTCTGTTCAGTTCTGCACAGCGTCCAGGTCTGCTGTGGACTCCTGTCTGCAGTACAACTGTTGGCCACAAGGGGACAAACCTGCAGCAGGACCGACTGTCTCACTGTATCTTGCTGTTTTGTTAAATCCAGTTAGTTTTTTTCATTCACTGCCTTTGTTTGTTTGTTTGTTTACTGTCGCCAGAAGATCAAAACTTCACCCCTGTCAGTCCCTGAAGCTCACATCTGAATAAGATGTTCTTCTCTTAACATCTTTGATCTAATGTTGTTGAAGACAGACTTGGATTGAAATGAAAAACTTCACTTCAGCGCAGTCATCATTTCAATTTTAACTTATCACATTTCAGCACTGACTTCAACATTCACGTGGTTGGCACTGCCTTGTGACCTCTGACCTCCCTCTGAAAAGCAGGAAAAGAGGGGAATAAGTGATGCTGAACTGAGATGAGATCAGTTTATGACTGATGACACTTTGCAGAGCCTGAGCTCTGACTGTTAATGCTGCCATGTTGTGACTCATCATGTTGATATCAGCAGCACTCGAGAGAATAAAGCTGAAATCATTTCTTGACTCTCACATTGAACAAACAGGAAGATGACAGCAGCACGAAAGCCTTAAGGATTATTGGTAGATGGAGAACACTTAGAAACCTCAAAGCCTGTTTTCTTTGCCCTGCTCTTGGTCTCCCAGGTGACTTCCTTTAACTGTGGCTGTTTATTGACCCAAAAAGTTAAATCCATCCAGTTTAAATTGCTAAATTCAGAGCTGTTACCCTGTTAGCTTAGCTGTTTGAAAAACTAAAAGTCCATTATTAGCACTTATTTTGATAATATTTCAAGCAAAAACAACAAAAAAAATCCCTGAATCCAGCTTTCAATCACAGGATTTTCTTTTTTTTTTGTAGAAGTAACTGAATATATTTGGACTTCTGAATGTCGGTCTGATAAAAAAACACAAAGTCACCTGTTTACTTTGATCCTCAGTCAGGTGAGCACAAAACAAGAGACAGCTTTGACTTTTTAGTAAAGACTTCAAAAAGATGTTGCATGCTTTCATATTTAATTATCATTCTTATTTTAAATTCATAACCTTTCTGTCTCTCGTCACAGCTCACTCTCACTTCACATGAAGCTCAGAGGGTAACGGGACATTTTCAGAGCAGCGTGTTGGTATCGAGAGCTACCGTCTGATTGTTGGCCGCGGCTGCATGCCTGAAGCCTTACTGTCATAAAACTCACTCTAATCAATTAAAGCGTGCAGCTGCAGCGTGTTGAGCTGATCGTGTTTCCCACTCAGAGCACCTGCTATCAGCCGTGATCACAACTTCTCCGGGCTGAAAACCCCACTGACTCACACCGGCCGGCCTCACAGTTGGCCCGTCCACTGACAGGGCATCCACACACACACACACACACACACACACACACATATCGGCTTACACAGCGGTGTGCGTGCCAACAGCTAACACGCTCCTCCACGCACAGCCTTGCAAATTTTGTCATTTTATTTTCGTGCCCGACACAATTTCACACGTCTTTTCCGGGCGTGGTTGGATAATCCCTTGCGGGGTGAGCGCCTGCGGGCTGGAGGGGTCACGGCGTGCCGGACCAAGATCGTCATGACCCCCCCAAAAAAACATGTGAGCCAAGGTGAAGAACCCCTCGGCATTTGGGGTGTTTTCTCGAAACTACATCCGACAGCTTTTCTAAGAGCAGACAGGTGAAACAGACCTGAGATCTGCAGCACAGGTAACCTTAACCTGACAAATACAGAGAATGATTATTGTTTTAATGATTTATGAAACATGTTTCTACTGCAAGTATTTAGTTTAGTTTAAAGAGCAATTTTAGAAAAAATTATTAAAACTGTCTGAATGAAAGTAAAAAGGAAAACTGAAGGAGGATTATTTTATTTCCAGCTATAAAATCATTTAAAACTTGTAACACAGTAAAAAGTTTCTGAATCCCAACTCTAAATTTTTATCCTAAAGTTTACTTTTCAATTTTAATCGAGTTTTAAAGCATCATGTGAGTTTAAATTTAACACAGTCTTATATTGTGAATTTGTGATGGACATATTTGACTGTTTTTTGGGGGGTTTTTTAGACTAAACATTAAGTATTATCAAGAATAAGCACCAGTTTATCCAAAGAAACTGAGTCTTATATTTACCAAACATGTAAAAATGTAAAACATAACACCACAGTGTTTAATTTTTTTGTGCTACAGTTTTATCACACATCGAAGCTTGATTCACAATTTCAAAAAAGTGAGATATAAGCTATATGCTTTTTACTAAATGGAGCTAATAAAAGTTCAAATATAGTATAAGGATATAAATAAAAAGAACAGAAGAACATCTGAAACAACAACAGAAGTAAACAAAGGAACAGATGGACATTATGATTTGGTCTCGGGACATCTCACTACTTTTTCATTCAGGTGATCAAAACTGTTCGACTGTTTGAGGGTGAGAGGATACATGAAGACCTGCCTGTTAATATATATATCTATAACTTTAATATATCTAACATACACACACACACACACACAGTTTGTCTGCATGTATGTTGCATGCATGTTCGGCGTATGATGGCGTATCCATCAGTCCTGGCACATGAGTCACAGTAAAGGCCTCTGGGTTGTGAGCCTCTGGAGAAAAGTCCGGCCTGGTAGTTTGTCTTTCCTCCGACTCATCGCTGTGAAACACGCTCATGCTTCAGGAGTGGAGTCAGCGCTTGTTAAAAACAAGGATTACCTCACCAATTCTGTACGGTAAAAAGCCTGAACGGCCCGACAGAGACATTCCTTCCAGTTTACTGTCGGGACGGTAATGAGCTCGACAATCCTCTCTGAGCTGGAGGTTAATGATGCTGCCGTCTTTGAACAACAACTCTGTTCGAACCTCCAGAGGTTTGTTGAATCTGTGACAAAGCACTGAAGCTGCTCTGGAGGTTTGTTCATCTTGGCACTGATTTGATTTCACTATGACCTTGTGATTAAAAATGTATTTCAGTTTTAGTCATATTTTAGTCTCTTGCTTTTGTTGTTTTACTTTTAGTTTTGTCCGGGTCATGGTTATGGGAAATCACATTCTCAATTTAGTTTGCATTTTTCTATCATTATGTACATCTGAGGATTTGGAAAACTATCCCTGCCGCCATCTTTGTTGTGTACTGTTGCCATGGTGACGTGTTGTTGTTGTCTATCGCACGGTTAGTGAAAAAAGCACTGAAAAGGATTTTTACAACTAGAAAACATTTTTAATTTGACCAACTTTTAGAAGTTTTTAAGACTTTTTAAGAGTCTTAACTGAATTATTGACATTAATTGTTACCACATGTCACCAATTGCCTATCGCTCGAGTTTTTTAGCCTCTTTTAGCTCCTAGTTTTGGTTTTTAAGAACATTTCATGACTGAAACAGTTTTCGTGTTTCCATTGAAGTAAACACTTCAAACTGAGCACCAAACAGCAGACACACACATTTAGAGAAGAGCTGATGTAGAAAATGAACTTTAGAGCTAAAGAAACAGATAATTCTCTCTTGGTGCAGAGCAGGACCCCAAAACAGAGCTACAGCATGGGGTGGGGATTAGTTGATACTGAACATCAGGTGAACATGATTTAAATCCAACATGGTTCCCTCCTCGTCAGCTCCTTCCCTCCGTCACTGCTAGTGATTGGTTCAGACTGTGGGGTGAGGCTGGGGGACACAAACTTTTTTTGGCTTCTAAAAGGGGAGGGGGAGGAAGGGAGAACCCCCCCGGGTATAAGATAAGATGTCGGATGTCGGATGTTGAGTCTAAAAACAAACAGTGTGTGTGTGTAAAGCTGGTTCCTGATCAGTTTGAAGTCACTTGTGTATCTGAGCGTCTCTAACAGGATTTTAATTTTCTCTAAAAGGTAAAAAATAATATAATTATCATTAACATGCAGACTTTGCTGTACTGCATCAGCGTCAGTGGCCCCCCCTCGTGGTGTCAGCATGGAGGCAGGAGGTCAAAGGTCAAGGGTGATGGGTAGGCTGTAAACACCGGTGGTGGGCCGCGGTGGGCAGGTAGAGCCTCAGCTTTATTTATGAAGCTGCAGCCGTGGCCTGGGTCACGGTTGCCAGGGGCAACAGGGGGCAGAGTGTGTGTGTGTGTGTGTGTGTGTGTGTGTGTGTGTGTGTGTGCATGTGTGTTTGGGAGGGGGGGAGTCGTTACTGTGCCCACGGGAATAGGAAGTTGGTCACAGGGTTAGGGGTCGAGGGGGGGTTTGTGGGCACGGAGAGGGTCGGATCGACAGGTGGGACGCTGCTGCAGAGCGGCCACACCTGCCCCGCCTGTCAATCAACGTCCAGCCACGAGTGTGTGCGGTTACAGTGAGTTTTTGTGAATGAGACGAGAGAGACACAGATAGAGACAGACAGACAGACAGACAGACAGACAGACAGAGAGACAGACAGACAGACAGACAGACGGATTCAACAAAGACTAAGAGGCTAAGAGATTGTGCATCTGAGTGTTTTATCATTGTTGTAAACTTTGACCCTCCGAACATCGGGGTGTTTTTTCAGATTTAACTTTTCATTTACAGGTTTTTAGAGTCACTAACACTTGAGTCATATCTTGTCATTTTAATGATAAACACTCATAAAGGCCATTGGGTGCATGATACTTGTACTGTACATGTTTCGACAGCAGTTAAATTAAGAAAAAATGGAAAAACATATAAGAGCATTTGTATCATGACTGTGATCAAATTTGACTGAGATATGGAAGGAAGCTGCAGGACTCAGGTTCAAAGAGTCCAAAGAAGCTCAAAGTTAACAGAAAGAAGTGCAGACAAACAGACGTAAATCCAGGTGGACTGAACGAAGGTGAAGATGCTTCAACAGAAGCTAAAAAGGTTTCGACTTAAGGGAAAAATATGTGTTTGATTCCAGAAATGTTTGATGCACAAAAACCTACAAGCTGTGTCACTCACTCTTAAGGTTTACAGGATTTACAGGGCAGAAGAAGAAGAAGAAGAAGAAGAAGAAGAAGAAAAGCGTGGAGAGAAGAAACATACCAGCTTAGATTATTGAAAATGATCAGCTAGCTGACAGTCAGTTTCCCAGCATGCCCTGCAGTCGGTCAGTCGGACGTTCGGCTCCGTCTGTCTCTTATGTAGGCCTGTGTGTGTGTGTGTGTGTGTGTGTAGACGTACATTTGCTGTGTCAGTGGCAGGTGCAGATTAGACGGGTCGTTGTCCTGACAGTTGCAGTCGACCCAAAACAACACATGCAACACACACACTCACACACACACACACACACACGTGAGCAAACACAAAGCTCCTTCAGTGAGTCAGCAGTGTGTGTGTGTGTTGAACAAAACACTTTCTTTAATGCAGTAAAGTTTTGTCAAATTTGATAAATATTACACGCCCATTTATTTTAAATTAGGCCAAATTCTTTTTTTGATTAATGTAATCACAGGTATTCCCTCCTGAGAAAATGCTCTGCAGTGCGATTACAGAGTATGATTCACTTTTTTCTGCAAATGTAAATTTCAAACTTTGCTTTTGTGTGTCTCAGCAATTTTCGGAAGCTACAGGGACGGTGTTTTTATTTTATTTTTATTTATTTCATTATAAATTGTTTTCCAAAAAATGTAAAGTTTGACTGTGTATATTTGAAAAGCCCAAGAAAAACATTATGAAGAGTTTGAATAAAGCTGAGCTGAACAGATTTGAGATAATGGACTCACTGGTGGGTCTCAGTGTGTGTGTGTGCTTTTGTGTGTGTGTGTGTGTGTGTGTGTGTGTGTGTGTGTGTGTGTGTCTGTGTGGTTATAATTTCATGGTCAATTTGCACAAATTTTGCATAAATGTGCCTCCATTATTTAAACGGGAGACCACAAGATATTTTATTTCTGTTGAATGAAAATCCTCCAAACACAACTTCAGTTATTTCACGTTTAGTATAAAACCTGTTTGTCTGAATCATTTTAAAAACGCAACTTTTTACACACTTCGTCCAATAATATCAGTGTTATTAGTCAGACTTGTTCGGGCCTTCGCCCTCTGCTGAGGACAAACATGAAGGACGAACACAATGTTCTTTAGAGAAAAAAAAAACCCTGCTGTCTCTAGAGGGCGCTAATCCTGCTGTACTGTTAGTGTGTGTGTGTGTGTGTGTGAGTGTGTGTGAGTGTGTGTTTTGAAGGCCATGAGGGACCCCATGGGACTCTCCAGTTGCAGGCCTGCAGACTGGCTGGCACCCTCAAAGTAGCTTCTTCATCCTAGAGACAGCTGCTGTCTCCGTGACGACACGTTTAACCAATGAGGGGGTGGGTGGGGAGGTTGTGTGTGGGGGGGTACTGGCCTGTGTGTGCACGTGTGTACATGACCTGTGTGTGTGTGTGTGTGTGTGTGTGTGTGTGTGTGTGGGTGTGTGTGTGTGTGTGTAACTAAATCTGCTCAGAAACAGAGAGAGGGAGTGAGTGAAATCATATTTAGTTATAAATGAATTCAAACAGAAAACAATGCATCCTGGGAACTTCAGATCCATGAATGCATGAACGCACATGAAGCACTGCTCATGTTTGTATGTATGTGCTGAAGTGTGTGTGTGTGTGTGTGTGTGTGTGTGTGTATCAGCAGTGCAGTCCAGTTGGCTTTGTGCAGTAAACACCATTCCTTCAGTCCCACTGTGGCAGAAGAAAAGACTGCATATAGATTCAACAACAAGGAAACATAATTCTGGGTCTGATCCTGCAGTTAGCAGCTGGACGTGTAAAGAGCCTGCTGGGACGAGAGGCAGGCTTCACAAAACAGTGTTCGCTTACATCCAGCACACAGGCCCGACCACGCTCGAACTGCGCTGTACATCCAAATGTGTACATACAAACAAAGCAGGATCTGTGCAGCCTGATGTCCATAAAAATAACATTCTTACTCCACAACTCTGCAGCGCAGCATTAATGTCTGATGCAAATGTTTGGTGCCAAATCAGGAAGTAGTGTGAAAATTATGTGTGTTGGCCAAGAAAGACTGTTTCTAAACTATTACAGAAAACCAAAGAGGAAATCATTCGAGAATGACTCTTGTGCACAAAGTGGATTATTCTCATGCAGGGAGTCAGTAGCTCAAGTTCAGAGGGATTCAAATGTTTTTTAAGGCCCAAAAACAGAAGTCTGAAGGCTGAAAGCTTCAAAAACACACACTTATTGATGCAAAGCAGCCGTGCAAAGTACCAATCTGACCACCAGGAGCAAAACTATTTTGCACCCTCTCACAAAATATCTGGTCCTGGAGGCTCAGTGACCAAATGACAACTGCTGCAGCATCAACCATTCAATTCTTATGCAGAAAAGAAGAAAAGATGAATTAACAACACTTTAATTTCTGTAAAGCAGAGTTATATTTTACGAAGCAGCACAGCTAATATGATAGCTTAGTACAGTTTAGACTGCGGTTCTCTTCATTCACAATGTCGGCACTGTAAAGATGGTGTGAATCACACTGGTTAGTGATTATCATCAGTAGTTCACTGGCAGAAATGCTGGTGTCAAGCATCAAGTCTTGACTTTACTTTGGATATTTATTGTGTTCATCAATGACTGCTCATGATAACATTTTTTTACTTGCACTATTAAATTTAAGGTAAAGGATTTAAGACATTCTTCCAAGTTTGGCGTGAAATGTGAACGTCAAGTAAACAGCTGGTGTCAAACCAGCGACAAATCCTCCATCAACCTGAGCTGAGACCTTAACAGACAGGTGGAGTTTGCAAACACGTCACGATCCTTTAACAAGGTGAATGAATGATGAGCAAAATGTAGAGTGATCGGCCAGATGATGCAGTGACGGGGCGTGACTTCCACTGCTCAGGAAGTGACCTGACACCTCTGAACACGACGTCCATGAAGTCGTAACCTCCTGCAGGAAAAAGCGTTAATGTGGTCTGACAAAAGCAGAGAGCAACGACCGTTTTGTTCTCAGTACGGAAAGAAGGGTGACTGTGTTTGTGTGTGTGTGTGAGTGTGTGTGCAGTTTTTCATCTGTCTTTGTAAAGGGTCCTTTGAGAAATTAGTTGTTGGTTTCTCAAACAAAAACTGAACAAAATTCCCACAAATTTGTTCACATTTCAGACTAAAAACAGCTCAAATCTCTGACTCTTAACGTGAAGAGTGAACCGAGCGGTCGGTGGGTTTGAGAGTGAAGCAACCGTCCTGCTTTGCCAGAGCAGGAATCAGGTCCAAAATGAAAATGGAAGCTAGCATGAATGAGATCAACACAGCTGCAAACACAAACAGAAGTACAGGCCTACATCCCATCAGGCCAGAGTGCAAACTGAACCCCCACGTCTCTTTGTACAGACAGCCACAAACTACCAAACACAACATACAACCAGCCTCCGTAAGAGGCATAAGAGCATGACTAGAGTTCATCAAAACCAACAAACTCAGACAACAATGAAACAAATAAAAAGGACTATGAGCTTTTTATGCTGTAGTGCTGAAAACTATGAACTGAAATACTGAAAACACCTTTTATTGTTTTTTTTTAGCCGCCTGCCTGTAAATGTTTGCTGGATCAGGGCGTCTTTTACTCTTCTTGTACTTTAAATAAGATCGTAAATACATTCTGAAGCATTTTGCAGTGGATTTACTTAAAGTTTGGATGAAAACAGCTAAATCTCCTGTGTGTCAACGATTCATACTGAGGAGTGACGCTTTAACACTAAGTGGGAACAAATGAGTGATGCTGACAAGAGTCTGAACACCCCCTCAAAACATTTCTCAAACTTATAAAACAAACGCTTTTAGTCAGTTTTTCAGTTTCTGAGCGAGTTTTAAAACCCAGCAGAGAATAAAATGTTTAGACAGCAACTGTCAAAATGTCCATTATGAGAAAAAATTGTTATTTTAACGAGACAGAAGACGAATTCTGATACGACTCAGAGTTTTAATGATCATTATAGAGTGTGTTGATGTGAAAATACTCAAACGCTGATCAATCATCCAACAGTAGGCTCTGGAAACAACAGTGGATCTCTCTGCAGCTTAAGCAAACATGTCTCGTGACATAAAAAAGTCAGTTAATAGTAGAAGCATCAGCCAAATGCATGCTGGGATAAGCTTCCACCTCCACAAGTTGCTGTAAATGACTGATGGTTTGAAGGTTTAAAGGACAATCTGTCAAACCGAATGAAAAACATACACAACATGAATAAAAACACCTTAATGTTACACCCACACGTGATTTAAAACCACCTGCTTCTATAACATCCTCCAGAAATCTGGGATGAATATCTGAGTCTAAATGCCACGTTTTGTTTCATGATACATCATAAATAACTGAGTTTCTGATGTGTAATGAGCATCAGCTGGGTGTCGATTCAAACCTTCATCCTGATCAGATGAGCCTCTTCGTTATCAACAACAGGCCCCTGAACTTCAACTTCACAATGATACTCTCCAAAATCTTTAGTCTCCTCTTCACAGATCGATTACCCACGACCCCCCTCTGTTTCTGGGGCTTGGCGGTCAGAAAGTCATTTGTCAGTATTAAGGTGGATCATGTCGGGAGCCACCGTAGGTACCAAGGTTAGGACACAGCAGTTGAGTAAACATCAGTCAGAGTATCGCTTTCAGTCCGGCTGCTGGCCTCACCTCAGGGTAAACAGAGGCCGCGTCCACGCTCGCCACTCAGGTATGAAACTGACCCCAAATATTCGCTCAAAAACCATCTAATTTCTGTCAGACCGGCCGAGAAAAACACAAGGGGGAGATGCTTAGCGACCAGACGGATGATGACGGGGTGATTATGTCTCCTGCTATCTAGTGTCGCGTCTCAGAGGCAGCTTTCAGTGCAGCTCGACCTTTGACCTGCTGGACTTTAGCCGTCCACTCAAACAATAACAAGGACTGATGGAGTTTGATATGTTGGATAAAAATATAAAATTATGACAGTATGACTTCATGCTATACACAGATACTGCTGCCGACATCGATACTTTGCTCTGAAGAAAACAAACATGTTTCTACAAACCTCTTTATGTCATCAAACTATCTGATCAACGGATGAATCTGACGGACATTAAACGCAAACTTTGTCAGTTTTTTATTTTACAGCTTTTCACATTTAGCCCAGAACCAATAAGTACTTTAGTTTAATACTCTGCCTGTGTTTTGTTTTGTGTTTGATTGCATGTGAGAATTGTGAATTTCCTACTTTGTACTGGTGACAAGTTTGTATATTAACATGTTATCAGTTCTGTAATTACAACGTGATCGCAATGTTTCGGACAGAAAAGAAAAAGCAATGATGTCAGTCACAGCTATTAAATATTAAATCATACATCTCTGCTCACTATATCTTAGTCTTTCTCAACCTTATATGAGTAAACACTTCAAGTATTTAATTGAATTTTTAGTTGGTTTTTTTAATATACAAAAATGTGAAGTTACAGTGTGTGATCAGAAAGTCCAGAGACTGTTCCTGTAGCACACAAATGGAGGGCTGCACCGTGATGTGTTTCTGCAAAACAAAGGTGCTGTTGAAAAAAGGCGTTTTGTCATGTTAGAGACCTCACATGCCGCTGCACCACAGTTCAGGTTGTTTGT
>JAPZDV010000023.1:23112221-23148379 GCA_029814665.1 Acanthurus lineatus
GACACTTTGTGCAAGTTTGTGTTTTCTGTGCGTGAACTTGTGTTTTCCAGCATATAATATGTGATAATGTTTGTGTTATTTATTCACCGTGTGTTTTTGTTTGTGACTCTTATCATTAAACTGAGGAGAAGTTTTATAGATGTATGAAAAGTTTGTGTCTTTGTTTGTTTTTTGTGATTCTCAAAAACACACGTTTGTGTTTGTTGTTGCACAATTTAATAGATTTAGAAAAGTTTATTTATCACATTTTTAACCTTCATGAATTTTTTGATAGGAAAAAGGGATTTTTGTTCACAGAGCAGTGAAAAGTTGTTTCATCCAGAAAGGTCTCAGAGTTCCTCAAAAACATTGTTTGGTCTTTTAAAAATAAACTTTTAAAAAAAGGTATTTGGGCGTTTTTTTCTTTTAGCATCAGCTCTTTGTTAATCTAAAGTCAAAACCACTGAAATTAAAGGATCATTCTGCATTTTTTGACCACTTAAATGCAGGTAAAAAGCACATTTTTAGACTTTGTCCTCCTTTTAAAGTGTAAATTCATTCAACACAAACAAACCTTTGATAAAAACATTATTATCTTGTATTTGTTGTCAGTTTTAAGTTCCGCAGTAAAAGACGTGTCAGTCACAGAGGCAGCGATAATCCTCTGAGTGGAGGCTTTGAATATTTCCTCAAACACTTGAAGCATCCACACTGAAGCCTGCAGCCTCCAACCATCTGCCGCGTTTCACTGGCGGAGGCTGATGTGTTCATGTGTTCAGCCTGCGAGACTCAACTGCGCCCCCCAGCCGCAGCTCATGTGTACTGCAGCGACCTGAAACTGAAACTGCGTTTTTTTTTAAATGTTTCTATAATTTATAATCTGCGTTTTGATGTTTGTGCTCGGATGTTGGTGAAGACAGAGGAAAGTCACTGCAGATGAAATCAGTTTAAACCTGATTAATGTGTTCACACTTTCATGCAGTTTTTAGGCCCAAAACTCTTTAAAAATGGTGTCAGGAAACATGGAAAACGAGCATTGTGTGAGTTTTTACTGCTTTTTTATAACGTGACGCATCTTTTAATCAGTTTTACTTTCACAGAATGAATAAATCTTAAATCTTAAAATGTCCACGTGGTTGGTTTTTAGTTTAGTTTATTTTTTCTTAAATGTTTCACTCATTGAAGCTTCAGCTCCGACATTAACTTCACAAAACCAATTTAGACATTAAATTAATAATAAGAAGGTCAAAAGCCTGAAATTACAGACAAACTGTGAATAATTTTCCTTAAACTGGACAATTTTTGCCGAAATAAAAATGAACCAGGACTCAAAATTGACTGTTTTATGCTTTGATTTATAAAAATGTACTTTTTATTGCGCTGCTTCCTCTTATAGATTTAAACTTTAACAAATAAGAAAATTCGTTTTCTTTGGCATCGAAGTTTTTTAAATTTAATTTTGGAATTTTTAGTTTTGATTCTCTCAGATTTTCAATCTTAGCAAGTTAATGTAAAATGCCTTCAACTGCCTTCAGTTTTTAAATATATTATTCCCTTTATTCTCCTTAAACTGTGACATCGTTTATTCAGTTAGCGGGTTTATAAACCGGATTAGGCCTCTTAATTACAGATTACATTTCTTTTTAATCTCTTTTTACTTTCACTTTGTAATACTTGACACTTTAATGTGAATGATGATGAAACTTCAATGTGTTTTACTTTAAAATGTGTCGAACAAGCACATTAATTTATTAAACATACAAAAGACAAACGAGGCCTAAATTGTTCTACTTTTTAGATATTTTACATTATTTATTATTTAACTGTGAATGTTCCTGTGTGTGTGTGTTTGTGTGTGTGTGTGTGTGTGTGTGTGTGTGTGTGTGTGTGTGTGTGTGTGCAGCAGTATATTATCCTGCTCTCGCTGCTCTGTAACTGGGGGGTAATTGTACACTAATTACCGTGAAGTTGTAAACCCCTCCTGCCGCCTGCTGATTGGTCAGACCTCAGCGGACATCATTACCCTGACTCCGCCCCCCGGCGGGTGTCCCAGGTATAAATCTGATCCAGGTCGAGCTGAGAGGGCAGAACAGTTTGTGGCAGGACTCTACATTCCCCTGAAAACACTGAAACGCTCCTGACTTTCTCTCATTCGCCCCTTTAACATCCTCCTCCTCATCATCCTCTCCTCTTCTTCTTCTTCTTCTTCTTCTTCTTCTTTTACTTCTTCTTCTTCTGTTCTATTAAAGAGTTTTGGGTTTTGGCCTGAAGACGCTTCTGTCTCTTGTTCACTGGATTTTTCTTCCTCTCTGGTGTGTTTGGGACTGAATCATGGAGCTGTCGGATATCTCTTTCCCCATCCCCGCCGCCGACGAGTTCTATGACGACCCCTGTTTCAACACCAGCGACATGCACTTCTTCGAGGACCTGGACCCGCGGCTGGTCCATGTGGGCCTGCTGAAGCCGGACGACTCCTCCTCGTCATCCTCACCCTCCCCTTCCTCCTCTTCCTCCTCCTCCCCGTCGTCTCTCCTTCACCTCCATCACCACGCCGAGGTGGAGGACGACGAGCACGTCCGCGCGCCCAGCGGGCACCACCAGGCGGGCCGCTGCCTGCTGTGGGCCTGCAAGGCCTGCAAGCGGAAGACCACCAACGCGGACCGGCGGAAGGCCGCCACGCTGCGGGAGCGCCGGCGGCTCAGCAAAGTCAACGACGCCTTCGAGACCCTGAAGCGATGCACGACGGCCAACCCCAACCAGCGGCTGCCCAAGGTGGAGATCCTGCGCAACGCCATCAGCTACATCGAGTCCCTGCAGGCGCTGCTGCGCGGCGGGCAGGACGACGGCTTCTACCCGGTCCTGGAGCACTACAGCGGGGACTCCGACGCCTCCAGCCCCCGCTCCAACTGCTCCGACGGCATGGTGAGTTCACGGCCCGACAGGTGTGAAAGAGTGGAGGGAGAGGGGGGTCAGGGGAGCGCGCTGTCTGGCGCTGTGGCTGCGCACTCGTGCGTCTTTACGCGCGGACAAACTGTCAACTGTCAGATTGTTTTTTCACCAAGTGGGTCTCTTAATTTAATTTAATTTAATTCAATTTAAAGGTTTTTTCACTCAGATGTAGCCTGTTCTGTAAAAACACGTTGAGCTCTTGGTTGGTTTTGACTGTTAAAAGTTAAAAGTTTTACTCAGTTCCCTCGTGTGTTTAAGCTCCGCAGTCTTTTATAAAATATTTTTGGCTTAAATTTATGATTTTTTTTTTTTATTTTCGCGGTGTTTCTGTATCTTTGCGCACAAGAGCTCTCAGGCCAGCTTTGGATTTACAACACAATTATCTGTAATGTTCAAAGCTTTTCATTGTAAGTGAAGGGTCATTTTTCAGAACTACTGTTGTTAAAACATCTTCATTTCATCTTCAACTGAGAACGAAAGCTTCATGTTTGTCAGATTGAATAATTTCTAAAAGAACAAAGTCAATTTCCACGTGAATGATCTAAAAAATGTGTAATATTTTAGAAGAAACACGTTGTGAAAAAGAGTTGAAGTGTTTTTGTTCATTTACTTCAACCTGAAACAGACTTTGTTCTGTTTCTGTCAGCCAGTTAACTTTTTAATTATTTAATCTCGTTTAATTTTCGTTGGTCCGATTCAAACAATGAAGGAAAATATCTTCAAAACATTTTAATTTAAAATAAATCTACAGCATATAAAAATAAGAACATGATCTAATCGTTTCATTCATTCAAACACACGTCATTGGTTTAATTTAAGCTTTAATCTGGTTTTTCTTCATGTTTTCCTCTTTTTAAAAATTCAAATTTCATTCATTTTCTTGCTGCTTCTTGCTGCCACATATGTCATTCAGTTTTCCTCTTAATCGGATCATTAAATCAGTGTTTTAACATCGTTTTTCTCTCTGCAGACGGATTTTAATGGCCCGACCTGCCAGTCAAACAGAAGAGGAAGCTACGACAGCAGCTCTTATTTCTCCGAGACTCCAAACGGTAAAAAAAACCTGAAAACACTTTTAAAATAACAAAGATGTCACCAGCTGACGAGCTAATTAGTCTGCGTGCACTAATTAAGATAATAAATGAGCTTAAATGACGACTTGTAGTAAAACAGAGACAGTTAGCAGGCAAAGAAAAACAGAACAAGCAGTAAAATCTGCAGTTAAGGAGTCAGAAAAACAATAAAATGAAAAATACAAAGAGAGACAGAAGCTTTTTAAAGCGGTATATATTTATGTGAAATTAGAGATAAAAGTTCATCATAATAACTTGAACTGTTACATCACAAATAGGCCATCTATAAATAAATAAATTGGCTCATAGTCATAAATAATGAGCTTTTATTTTTGGCACATTTGACTGAAATATCTTGTTAATTCACTGATGAATTCAGCTTTGTGTTTTTTTTAGTTAACATTTTATTTACAGTAAATCCTGAGATTTTAAAATTACATTGAAAACAAAACAAACCACGCACGTTAAATACTTTTTAATAAAAGTTAAATCAAATTTTAATTTTTAAGCAGGAAAACAATGAGGACAGAAACTGTTTTTTTTTTCATGATGTTGATGATGTTTTTTGTCTCTTTCTCGGCTGCTGTTTTTTTCTGGATGGATTTTATTTTATAAAATCATAAACTGGAGTTTTAAAAATGACATTATTTTAGTTTTAAACTGTGATGTTTTGTCTCACGCAGGCGGCCTGAAGAGCGACCGGAGCTCGGTGGTCTCCAGCCTCGACTGTCTGTCCAGCATCGTGGAGCGGATCTCCACCGACAGCAGCAGCCTGCTGCCGGCCGCGGACAGCCCCGGGTCCCCGCCCTCAGACCCGGCCGGCGGGGCGGTGGCCCCGGGGCCCGTCCAGATCCCCTCCCCGACCGCCAACCAGGACCCCAGCCTGATCTATCAGGTCCTATAGGCCCCCACACCAGGGACTCCACCACCCACCCACCGCCCAAATACACCACTCAGAGTATAGATTTCTATAAACCAGCTGAATTCTGGGAAATGTAGTTACGCGACATTTTAACAGGTTTACTGATGAACAGAATCAGTTCAGGTTTCGTTTTATTTATGAAATTTAACAAAGAAAAATAATGTAAAGGCTCAAATGAACCTGATGGATTTTTCTTCCTTCTGTATTAAAAGATTTTTGATGAAGGACGGAGGCAAAAAAATTTAAAAAACAACTCCACCCATTTACATTCCTCCACTTTCGTCCATCCAAAGTCCCAAAAGCTCCAACTGTTCGATTCCCTCAGGAACAAACCTGCAATAATCCTGTGATATTTTTTAAAAAGATTTACTTTCATGCAGTTTTAAAACACAAAACTCATCCAAGAAACAAACACAAACAGCGTTTAAGAGAGCGACTCCTTTCCTGTCCAACCCGCTGCAGAGGAGGACCATTTTTCTGTACATATTCTGTAAATAAGAGCTGATTTGTTCCAACAGAAAGTATTAATTATGTATTTAATGTTTCTGTCCGTCTGTGCTTTTTGTTTGTTGTGAAAAAATGTTAAACTTAAACTTTATATTTATACATCTGAAAACTGAGTGACAGTCTAATGACAAATAAATGAACCTGCTTATTATTTATACAAAAACTGAACGTCTCTGCTTTTTTTTGGTTTTTTATTTAAATTTCTTATTTAAGCTGCATGATAAATAAACTTTTTAATTTTTTTTGGTATTGAAAACACTTTTGTGAGTTTGGCCAAAAAGAAAAACATGCAATACTTTGAACAAATAACACAACAGAACATTTAACTAAAAAAAAATATTTTAAAAATAAAGATGAATGACTTTATTTACAATATTCTTAGAAAACATGAGAAACAACTGCAGCTTTTTTATTTTTTGCTCAGATATGAATATAAATATAGATTAAACATGCAGCAAATTTTCTTTTTTAATTCAGACTCAATTTTAATGACAGTTTGCTTATAATTGTGTTTAGTTTTGTGTTTTAATTGGATGTAATTTTTCCAATTTTTTCCTTCATCAGCTGCACAAACAAAAGTTATTATTGGAGTTTTGCATCAAAACATTTTCAAAATTGGAGATTAAAATAATTTAAGAGGCCTAAAGTTTAATATGATCACAACTTTAATGGAGTTTTTATTAAATATATTTAGACCTTTTTCTACCAAAATGTTTTTATGAATGTAAAGTCTGATTTTTACTGAACGACCTGCTGAATGAATTCAACCTCATCTTATTGAAAAAGAGCAGTGGCGCCACCGTGTGGTTGCTCTGGTGAGCTGCAGGTTTTTCTGCATCGATCATAATGGAAGTGAAACCCTGAAGCCCTCTGATGTTTTGTTTAATGAAACTCTCACGTTTCCTCTCTAGAAGATACAGATCAGTCGCTCCTTTTGAATTTCTCGTAATGAGTTTAAATTTTATTTTAAATTCATGAGTTTGCCTTCAAGAACTCAGTGCAGGTTCACTTTTTAAACACTTTCTCCTGAAAAATCTCACAAAGGTCAGTTTTTTAAGAGTTGGATTGAAATAAAACAGAGTCATGAAGAAGTCACTGAGGAGAAAAAACATCTGTGTGAAGTGACGAAGAAGCTGAAGTCTTCTTCACTGTTTGTTCATAAAACAAACAAACGTTTTATTTCCATCAAGTTTTTATGTGTTTGTTCATGATTTCAGCTTTGACCTGATGTTTCCTCTCCTTCTGAAATAACTTTAAATGTTCTTATATCAGAAACAAATGATGTTAATCTGCTTTAAATTTCTGTCACATTTGGAAACTTGTTTGGTTTGACAGAAACATCCAGATTTGAACATAAACTTTATTTTCTGCCTGTTTTTTTTGTGTCTGTGAGTCATTGAGGCGTTGCTTTTCATCCACTGACCGAGACTTCAAACATCTGAACAAACTGGAAACGACCGACATGAAGGAAAGAAGAAACACTGAGACGTTTCAGGTAGTGAAATGCAGAGAGGCGGAGCTGAAAAACACCTGAACGATTCTCTGAAAACCTCTAAACCTTCTGACTTAAACTGCAGAGCCACCAAACCAACATGATATGAAACTGAAAAAGCCTCAGAGCTCTGCTGAGCTTCACAGACGAGTTACCTGCACACAGGTGTTCACATTCAGCTCCCACACCTGAGTCCCGTCCCCTCAGTCAGGAGGTGAGAAACTCAGCATGAGTGTTTGATTCAAGCCTCTAAAACGACATCTAATGAAGAACATTTCACACATTTACCTGCTCACAAAGCAAACGATGCATCTTGTCAACGTTTAAAACTTTTTGCACAAAATGTTTTTGAGTTTCTTGTTTTCAGAAATTATTTTTTCCAGATGAATCGCTTTTTTAAGTGTCTAAAAAAGCCCCAAAAACTTTTTCCTCGAGTCCTTTTTCCTCTTCTCTTGTACTTCTTCATTTGAATTCACTTCACCGTAAAAAATCATATGAAACTTTACACTCAGTGTGCAGATGTTAAGGTTTATATGTATATAAGTAAGTACTATTATAATTACTATTACTATTATTATTTTAATTTTATTCTAAATGTGTGTATGTTTGTTCTCTCAGGAGGCTCTGATTTACATTTCATGATGCAGCCCTGCTTTGTAAAATGAAAAATAAACCTTAATACTTGAACGACACAAAAACAAACCATGATGTTTGAACCTGAATGAAACAAAAAAGCCTCAGATTTGGAGGAAAGTCGGTCGGTTTCTGGTGAAAAAAATGCAGAAGCTTCATTTCCTGACGACTGAAGGTTCAGTTCAGCTCTGCAGGTAGAAAACAGCGTCGAACAAAACGACTTTAAAATCAAAAACACTAAACTTTATTGACTTCTGAATGACAACAGATCTACAGACATGGCTTGAAGAGTCACACTTTATTTACAAAAATACTGAGAACCAAACAGTGGAGGGCGAGGAAGCGAGATGGCGAACAAGTTTTGGTAGATTTTTTATTCCTATTATCAGCAGCTAAAGGCTCCTGGTTGCAAGCTTCAGGACGCGGGTTGAAAGCCACACAGTCAACCTCAGCATTACTGGCTTCTTCTGAGCTACGACCTTCGCCACAGTGTGAGTTGCTTCATCAGGCGTGTGTCCGAGACGATCGCAGTTTGGTTTCTGAGCGGCGGCGGCGACGCGGGACGATCTACTTTCTGCGGCGAGCGGCGGCTCCCTTCTTGCTGCTGTAATACGAAACAAAAACAACAAAAACACATCAGAACTCTTTGTTAAAGAACTACTTCCTGTGTTTTCTGTGGGACTGTTGATGCTTTTTGGAAGCTGAGTTCAGTTTTACACAAATTCAAGCTTCAGTTAGCGAGTTAACGGCTAAGCTAACAGGTTTGTTAGCCTGCAGAGCTGCAACTCGGATCAGAGGAGGATAATTTGCATCGTCCTGTAAACAGTTCACAAAAAATCTACTTTTTTAGTGATTCAAAGAAACATTTAAATGTAACTATAAAGTTTAACTGTTCTACTGCAGACTTTTGCTAATGCTAATGCTAATAAACTTTCACTAAAGCTCCTTTTTGTTAAAATATTTCTCATAAAGAAGCTCATAAGATTCTCAGTTTCTCTCTTGTTGCATGTAAAAGCTGCTTTTGTTCTCATATTTATCGCGTAGCTGACGCAGACAATGACTTTTCTTGTTCTGTTTCCTAAATGATCAGTTTTCCCCTGAAATTTCAAAAGTCACTTAAGAATTCAAATGTATTTCATTTAAAGGAGCAAAACAAGTTCAGTTTTTCATTTTTCGTGTTTTTTCTTGTGATAAACTGAAGATAATTACACTCAAAAATAAGATAAGACAAATAAACTTTTCATTTTACTGAATTAATGTCTTATGATCATCAGAAAAAAAGCACAAAAACACAAACTTTATCCCAAAATAACTTGTTTGCATTCATTACAGGATTTTTGTTCCACATGTAAAATTGCCAAAAAAACCCAAAACTTGCAGCCAACAACTTCACGTCACTCGTCTCTTTACATGTCGCAGCTTTTCGTTCACACAGAAATCAACACACTCGTGCGTCACTTACCTGCACAGACTCCACCCACCACCGAGTTAATGTCAACACGTTTACAGTCACAGGTGTGTCGGCTCTCACACACCTGTGAACGAGTCAGTACGAAGGGGAGGAGCCTGACCTCCGTCACTGAAAAAGGATGCTGGTTGTGTTCGTGTCCAGCCTGTGTGTGTGTGTGTGTGTGTGTTGCTTCTGTCGTAACTGTTAAAAGGTTCATTCATCCTTTTTCAGAGGAAACTTGACTCTTTAAAAAGTGTTTTCAGACTCAGAAAACAGATTTTATGTGAGTGGAGTTAAACTGAAGTTCTGATTAAAAACAAAAGAGGGTAAAAAAACAGAAATACTGGCACCTGACTGTCAACAGTTCAGTTTATTATGCTCAGATTTCTGCGTTAGCTTGTTAGCTTAGCTGCAGCAGGTGTTAGCCTGCCAGCTAATCTTTAAAAAGTGATATTGGCTTTTTTAAAAAGTAAAAGTAAAAAGTGCTTTAAGTGCAGATTTTAAACTTGAACCTGATGAAGGAAAATGATTTGATCATCACAGTTCTGCTTGTTTTTGGACAAACATGTGACATGTGATCGCATCATGTGACCTGTGAGGCGGATGAAGGCTGATCCTCCATGTTTTTGGCCTCCAGACAGTTTTCAGGGAGAACTGAATTGATGAGGCTTAAATTTGGGGTCATGATCTTCTGTTTCTATAAACTGACTCAATAAATTTGACAGAAGTTCATGAGAAAGTTCATTTCTGGAAACTTAGAAACAGAAACAGCCAAAGTTCTGATCTTAGCTGCCATTTTTTAACAGATTTTTAAACTTAAGAGCCAAACAGACTGAAGATGTCGCTTCGCCAATATCCAACTCATTTTAAGGAAAAGCCTTAAAGTGAAGTATGGTCTGTCCCTTCTGAACCGACATGAGGAAGGTTATGTGGATCAGTGAAGGGCTCACGCAGACAGCGGCTGGGTGTCAGTGAACGCAGCGGCGTCGGTACTTACTGCTTCTGCAACTCATCAATGCGGTTCCTGTACGTGAGCACCTGAAAAAACGACACAGCAGCAGCTTTTAACACACCACGACACGTTTACCTGCGCAGGAGAGCTTCCCCTCTGCTCTCCGTCACCGGCTCCACAGACCGACGGCCGCAGACTGAGGCATCATGGGAAACCAAGACGGGGTCATGCATGTCATCAGTGTTTCCTCTGTTTGCCGTGAGATGTTACTTACTATTTTACTTCCTCAGATACAGAGGAAACCACAGAGGAAGAATCACTGTTTGATCATAATAATCTGATCATTAAGGAGCTAAAATGCTTTTATTTTGAAAGGTTTCAGGTGTGAGCGCTTGACAGACTCCGGCTGTCTCACCTGTCGCTCACACACCTGAAGCATCAGCAAAGTTTTGGATATAAACTAATAATTAAAGCTGTTGGTGCCTTTAAAATAAAAAGACTTAAACAATAAAATAAACTCCAGTTCTCTTTTTCACTTTTCTCCGGTGGCGCGTCGTCTCCTCCCTCGGCCAGCTGGGGGCGCTCTGGTTCTCTGACCTCCTCTCATGCTAACATGCAGCCAGCATGAAGCCAGCAGGCAAAATAAAACCAACAAACCGCTCAGCTTTACTTACAATTTACTGAGCTCCTCAACTCTCTTACGCAGGGTTGTAACCTGGAGGAGGAATCAAAGAGTTCAAACCCGCAGAAACGCTGAGCTGCTCGCTCGACTCGCGACAACCAAACAACGCTCGAACAACAACGACAAAAGTCTGATTCAAGTGTGTGTGACTCACCACGCTGCATTCACTGAGATGCTAAAGAGAAACTGTGAAATCACTGAACACACATCATCATTTTAGTTCATGGAGCCGATTGTTTGAAATGTTTTTACACCTTCTGTGACCGTCAGCACCAAAGGATTTTTTTTTTATCAGCTTCTATGAAGTTAAATATGTTTATTTTTTGTTTATATTTAGCAAAAGAAGCTAAAGTTGTCGTAATAATGAATTCAACAAAAAATTTATAAATAAAACATATGAAGCTGATTAAAGAATTTTAAAAAATATTGTAAATTTTGACCAGAATTTTCACTGTCAAAAAAATAAACAAAAGAATTAGCATAATTATCGATTAACACTGAAATTCACATGTTTTGTAAATTGACCTTCCAGGTTAAATCACAAGTCAGTTAGCATCTTTAACTTTTGAGCTTTGATTAGCTAACTATAAAAAGCTAACGTTGATGTTTTTTTATATCTAGAAAGTCAAACCAAAAGATTATTTACAGACAGCAAACATACAGCACAAGGAAGAGTTTAAAAATCAAAAAAAGTCAAATATCAAATATCTCGTTTTTGTAGCAAGTTTTGCTAAAATGTGTGTAAAAATGCTTAAGCATAAAAATGAAGCAAAGACGTGTTTTTGCATTTAAAGTAAAGTTATTCTGTTTGCATGTCATTTATATTTGATAAAATATGTGGAACCTGTTTTATTTTTGTAAAGTATAAATGTGAAGTTAAATCAGATTTCTGCGACCTGAAACTCGTCGTCTTTCACACAAAGTCTCACCTCGTACTTCTGCCTCTTCAGTCTCTCCATGTGGTCGAACTTCTCAGACTCCAGCTGACGCATCCAGTCATACAGCTCGTTGATCTTATCCCTGCAGGACACACACGAGGAGAGGTTTAAGAGAGTGTGTGTGTGTATGTGTGTGCGTGCATGTGTGTGTGCATGTGTGTGGTCGTACTTCAGCTTGTCCTCGTTCAGATGGTCGATGTTCAGCTGCTTGCGTCTGGCGGCCAGGATCTTCTTCTTCTTCTCTCTCTCCGTCTCCTTCTTTCCTCCTCTCTTCTGATCGGCCTGTTCGGACGAACGCAGAGTCGACAAAGTTACACGAGAGAAAGTAAAGGCAGCTGGGAAAATGTAACTAAGTATAAATACTTACATTCTCCACCAAAGAGAATTTTAAAACACTTAAAATAAAACTCTACATTCATTGAACACTTAGAATCATGATTGACTATGAAACATAATCTGCTTGTAGGAACTATTTTCTCTCCAGCAGCGTGTCGACTCGTGGATGAAACAGGTGTAAACAGGTGTGAACAGGTGTGCTGGTACTGACTCTCTGCAGATGGCTGCTGTAGTTGGAGCCCATGCTGGACAGAGCAGACTTCTTCTTGGCTTCCTCATCTGCCTTCTTCTTGGCGTCAGCCTCCTCCTTGATCCGCCTCTCCTCCTGTTTTTTGCACACAGACGAGTCACAGTCAGACCTGCGAGTCAACACTAACCGACACTAACTGCATTCACTGCAATCACTGCATTCACTGATCTGAAACCTACGGACCTCGCGTCTGGCCTGACGCTCCTTCTCCTTCTCAGCACGGACCCTCTGCTGCTCGGCCCTCTCAGCGCGACGCTTCTCCTGCAAACACAGCAGCAAACATGGCGTCTCTCACTTTCACCTGCACACTCTGAACACCTGAGGCCGAAGCTCAGCTCGGCGTGACGACTCACAATCCTCTCCTTCAGGGCGATCAGCTCCTCCTCCTCCTTCTTCCTGCACTCGAAGTGAGCATCGATCAGGGCCTGCAGCTCGATCAGGTCCTTGTTCTGACGTTTCTTCTGGATGTCCTGCAGGTTGGAAGCACAGAAAGCAACGCTCAGCCGAACAGAAACACTCAGAGATGAGCAGAAATCCTTCACTTCGTCGTCACTTCAGGTCTGCTTACATCAAAGTCCACTTTCTCACCATCGGGGATCTTTGGAGCCGAGGGCCTGAAGGACAGAAGGTTTGGACTTTACTGCTCTGCTGCTCATTTTTATGGGTTTTTTTAAATGTGTTTTTTCTTTTTAGCTCAGTAACTCAGATTGAAACGTCTACAGAAATGATTTGAGGACATGAGAAGGACACTTACTTGAACTTTGGCTTCTCCTCTGCAGGTTAGAAATGAAGAGGGGACAAGTACATGTCAGCGGGTTAGAAACAAGGCAGATTATCTCACGTCTGTCAGGCATTAAATGGATTAAACTGAACGGCTGTGGCTCGTGTGGCCTTGTAGTGTTTAAGTTTGGGTTAATACAGCAGGTAAATACTGCGAAAAGATCAAAAAGGTTCATGTAATGAGAGGAAACCAAACAGTTTTCAACAGGAGGTCATGAAGAACCGTCTGACAGTGAATCTTACAGATGTTAACATCAGTCTCCTGGAGCCTCAGTCTTTTGCTTTTTCATTCGTCTGAAAGTCTCTTTGGGTTGAGATGTTTTCTTGCTGGACCTACATTTGTGTGCCATGTTTCTTTATATTTTTTAATTCTTTTGGCTTGACCCCGAAATCTTTTTTGAAATTTTTTTAAACAAGCAAGACAGAGTCATTTCCCCGTTCTGTGTCTCTCGTTCGAGGCCGGGTTGTGGCGGCTTCATGCCATGCACATGACGAGTCACGGTGGGGTCGCTGCGCAGTGAAGCACGTGTTAGCATCTCATATTCTTTCATCCTTTTTCTCCTCTAGCAGTTTCATTTGTTCAAATCTTATTAAATGAGCATTTAAACTTGTGCTTTTTTAAAAAAAAATTAAATCATAATTCAGTTTCTCAGTGCCAATTGGGCAGCGCTCCTTGAGTTTGAAAGACAGATAAAATTTGGACAGACATTTATTTGGCGAACAGCAGGCGTTCCCCCGAGTACAGACGTCAGACCTGGACACCTTCCAAAACCAGAATGACAGATTTCAGATTCATCAGAAGTGTTTTTTGAAAGCAACATACCTTCCTCTTCAACGGCCTCTGCATGCAGCGAGCATCCGAAACAAAGAGCAGAACAGACAACAGCGTTAGCAGGCAGCAAACTGGACGACCGCTCAGCTAAACACAGTGAAACCAGGAAGCTTTGGCTGCAAATCACCAACAGGTAAACGTTTAACATTGACATTAATTCTCAAATAACAGCCGAAACTTAAACGTTTACAGCCAGGAGGAACAAATAAAGGCTGGCTGTTCAAACAGGTGGAAAAAAAAACTTCAATTAAATATGATTTGTGTTGCTTTTTCATATTAACAGAAGTTAAAAAAACAATAAAATTGCAGCTAATAATTACTGTTATCAACAATTAATCTACCAGTTATTTTCATGACTGATCCTTCAGTCTACATAATGTCAAAAAATCTGAAAAAAGCTCATCACATTTTTCCAAAAGCTTTGAATTTGAACTTAAATTAGCTTCTTTTTTTTCTCACAAACAGTCTGAAAATTAAAGATTCTTAATTTTCTGTCAGAAATGACAAAAAAAGCAGCAAATCTGCACATTTAAGAAGCTGAAGCTGGTCTGAAACACAACTTAAATGATTATTTTCCTAATAACAACTGATTATCAGCTAATATTTGCAGACAGGGAACACAGAGTCGTTTCTCACTGAAATATGACAAATTCAAGCCTCCCTGTGATAAAAACAAAGGAAAACAAAGGGCAGTATATTTGAGAATTGTTTGCAGAAAAGCAGTTTTACCTTCGAGCAGCTCAGCAAAGCGTGATCCCTTTAACATTTCACCATGCATTCACATGCCACTGGACATTTCAGAAAACTGCAGAGTTAAATGTCGGAAACTCAGGGCAGATTCAGGGAGTCATGATGCAGATTATTATTTTCAACTTCATCGACATGGCAGAGAACTTTATTTTTTAAAAGGTGATTTAGTTTTGATTTAATTTAATGTTATTAGATTAAAGTTTTCTTTTAGAATTTAATTTGTCAAAATAGCACGTGAATGCAACACTGATTTGGAGGACAATCCCATCAGCAAGTCAGCAAAATATAAAGTGGGAAAAGTTTATTTTATGCAAATTTTGAAAAAGATGAAATCTGAGAAAACATCTTTTTCTCTTCCTCTACTGAATTAACATGTTTATTTTCATGCTAAGCATTAAAATTTCTTTATAAAAGCAGCTTAATGTGGAACCTGATGATTAATTTTGCCAGGTATCAAATTAATGAAAAAGCAACCATGTACACTGAAGTACCATTGAGAGTACTTAGAGTACATGTGGCACAAAATAAAAGTAGTTAGACTGATGAAAGAGGCCAATATTTGTCTTTTTCAGAATTTAATACAATTTAAAAAATATTTTCAGTGTTTGCAAAGATACTTTTTTCCAGTGTGAATGCAAACATTTCAACATACAGCATCACAAACTGAGTTACTATTTAAAAACAGCTCTTCTTAATTTATCCACATAAACATAATTTGTTTACTTGACACATAAAATAAGTTACATTAGCCAAAAAGCTAAAGTTTTAATTATTAAAAGTTGTGAATCTGTAATTCTCAAAATCAAAGCTTAGATTACTAAAAGGATTTTTACTGTAAAGCCTTTGAAATACAAACTGTATGTACTGTATGCTAACATGTTAGCATGCAGCTGAACAGATGTTTTTCCACCTAGTTAAAAAGATAATTCATATTTATTTCTGTCCATTTAAAATGTAGATGCCAATTTACCTCTGAATCTTGACAGAAACCTCCCTAAAAAAACATGTTATACCTTTTTAAAAAGAATATTTAAAACTGAATAAAGGAATTCTCAAGAATCAGTAAATATTTGGAGGATAAGCGAGGATAAGCTAGGCTAAGCTAATCTAAGCTAAACGTGTGGCAGGACTTGGTTTGTATCAGCCTGAAACAGGAGTTTAAGTGCAAAAATATTGGCCTTCAGATATTAGTCATACATTAACTGTGAATGCTTGAGATCTTCCCAACATATCAACGTATGTTTTTACGTAAAAAAGAAGAAATCACATCCCAGCTTGCGCCCTCTGAGTGCTGCATGAACGGGCCGACTCTGACTTTGTCCAGAGGTGAAAGGAAGGTAGCGTTAGCATTAGCGGACATGGGTGCGGATCAGGATTAGTGGTTTCTGTCTGGCTGGCTAATAGCCCGTTGAGCGCACCTGTCGCCTGGGAAAGGATGATAGAATACCCTCTTCCCCCCTCCATGCCACATACCTTCAACCTCAGGCTCAGGCTCAGGCTCAGGCTCTGGTTCTGGCTCTGGCTCTGGTTCTGGTTCTACCACTGGTTCTGGTTCTGGTTCTGGCTCTGGCTCTGGCTCTGGTTCTGGCTCAGGGGCCGCCTCAGGGGCCACCTCTACTTCCTCTACTACCTCCTCTTGTACAGCTACACAACATGCAGCGAGTCACCAGGGGAGAGGAAGGGCGGTGAGGGTTAATGGAAGCGGGAGAAATGAAAAAGGGAAAGAGGTTGACGAGGTGAGTGGATGAACAGGGAAATGTGAGATATGAGGAGGTTCATGACGAGGCAGTTCGGGGGAACCGCCACCAGGTGGTGCTAAAGCAGGTGAGACAGCAAGCAAGTTAACAGGAGGGAAAAGGTCAGTCATTGGTGGTCAGTCGTCGGTGGATGTGATTGGTTCCTGGAAAAACCTGCACTGCATCTCGGTGCGTTGGAAGACAAAAAGAGACAGACTCTATCCTCCTGACGCGATCTACTCGTTTAACCCTTCTGTTCATTTATCTCAGGAAACGTTAGTGTTAACCAGCATGCCACAAAAAAGGTACATGATGAAGAAAGAACACACGTTTCAAAAAGTGACTGAAATTAGTGTCAATGACATGAGATTTATCGTCCGGAGACCGCAGGCTGCGTCTTACCATCGTATTCTTCACGTCCGTCCGAGAAAGAAAGGAGCAGAAGAACATTATCAAAAGATCCCGTTTGTACCCAGTTTTTGACAGAAAACAAAATGTGGGTACACTGGGGATCCATGCTAAGCATACAACACACAGTCCTCCTGGGCTGAGCAGGCAAGGCGGCGTTTAGCTTCACTGATGCCGCCGTGCTTTTATTGTGAAAGGGTGTTCAGCTCAGGAGGACGGTGCAGTGGCAGATCATCATGCAGAGTTGCAGGACTCGTTGTCGACAGGTCGGTGCTGGTTTGTGTGACTTGGATTTTTTTTTTTTTTTTAAGTTTAGGGGGTTTTTTTGTTTTTTTGACACTGTCCTGATGCCAACGTTGGTTCCTGCAACCATGCAAACAGCAGGAGGATCATTTGTGTGCAGATCTGATTTACAGAGAGCGTCATTGCACAGTTTGAATCTGGAGGAGTCAAGCCAAACCTGCAAACCAACGAATTTGTCCAGTGCAAATAACTCTCTACAGAGGATGGAAACTCAGTTATGCAATAATCAAAGGAAAAAATGGGATTTAGCATGGAACTCCGGACTGTACCTAGACCTGATTTTTAGGGATTTGATTTTCTTGAATGAGGAGAATGAAGGTACTTACCCTGATCACTGCAAGACAGAAAAGAAAAGAATTATATTTAGAATTAAAGCCAAACATCAAAATATTGCATTCAAATCAATGTATGACCATAAACATGGTGGTTTGACAAAACAATCTTAACACAAAGTTTGCATGGTTGCTTTTTCCTTTCAGCTGCATGCAGAGATGCTTTTGAAATCTTTCTGACAAACGCAGAAACTGAGTTAAGTTTACTTTGTCAAACTTCATAGTTCTTTATTTGTGAATGAAAAATGTGGGTTGACTTACACGTCCTCAGTGTCAGACATGGTGAGAGTGGACTTTGCAAACCTGGAGGAAACGAGAGAAGAGAGGAACTTAGAGTCAGTCTGCAAGGAGCCGCCGAGCGACCTGCTGTATTTATAGCTCAGGATTAAGTTGCAGATATTTTGAATAACTTCTGTCGACCCCACCCCGACCCAACTCCACCTGCTTTCCTGCACATAATTCACCACCACCTAAAAAAACTGAACATTCTCTTCAGTGTAGATTAATTTAAAAATGTTTGGTTCCTCATCATTCAAAGTGTTTTCAGGAGATCTGGTTATGAAATATTCACTGAAATTTTTTAAATCTGAACATCTTCAGTTTAAAATTAGCGTTTGGCCTGAAATTTGAGCTTCAGTCATGAATCTGCTCCTCCGATGTTACGTGAGAAGGCAGCCCAACATAGATTTGTGTCAGCGATGCTTTTAACCACTGAGGAAGGAGTTTAATGTGGCGTTTGGAAGGAAAAACAAAGAATGGTCCAGGGATGAAGGTCAACCTGCTGTGCCTCATCACTCTGCATCCATCTGGAATTAAAGACGCAGCTTCAGCTTTTAACAGCTTCCAGCTAAATTCTGTCACATCCACCATCCTTCAAACAGTCCTGATGTAACTGCAAAACCCCAGACTGGATCTGATTAAAAAACCCTGCAGTGACAAACACAAATGATCTGAATTTATTTCGTTTTAATCTTCAGGTGATTAGTTGTCGGATTAGTCGGCCATTAGCCTCATTAGCGTGAGCCCACCATGGAGGCGTCCCGACATCACAACTATTTCCATCAGACAGCTGCACGGGTCCCAGATCCGGTTTCACTTGACCCAAAGTTGAAGATTGGGTTCCTTCCTTTGGACCACCACCCCTAATTCCACCTTCATCTCCTTATCTGGTCGTCTCGCTCTCACATGGCTCCTTCAATCATCTTCCTGAGGCTCCCTGCTGACCGAGGCCACTTTGCTCAAGAATTAAAATTAACCCTGAAAGGGAGCCGTGAAGGTTAAAGGTCTCGAGCCCGGCCTCCTTCTATCTGCTCTCTGAATCTTGTAAATTCCAAACAAATTTGGGTTTTGAAGGTGTTTACACCGACACTCCAAGTCTAGATGATTCCTTCACATCCAGTCTGGAGGAACTTGGCTGCTGTTCAAGATGTTAAAGTGTTTATCCTCAAGCTATGTTAACTTTATCACACACACACACACACACACACGCCCACTTACAGCTTCACTAAAGGATAATAAAGTTAAAGTTAAAACCGTTTAGTCAAGAAAACCTGCAATCCTCAAAGTAGTTAAAGCAACATCTCTGACTTTAAACAAGTTAATGAAAAATGAGAAGAAGATTCATCGTCTCTGTTGTTTTGATGTTGCATAACTCATCAGCGTCGCCTTCTGTCTCCTGCAGCCGAAAGCTGCTTCAAAGGCTTTAAGCCGTCTGCAAATCCCTCAGGTATGAACCTCGGCCGGGTCTCTGGACTCCGACCAACACCAGCACAACAACAACAACAAGAGCAAAATTCCTTCAGGTGACATCAGATGCCTTTTGTTTTTGAGCTCGGCTGAAGGTTTCACATGGAAACAAACTGCAGAAGCACATTTTTATAGAAACAGAGAAGAAAACCAGAACCTGTCAGCTTCCTCAGACACACACCTGCAATCACACACCAACACACAGATTTCATCCCCACTGAGCTCAAACACTGAAGCATCAAACTCTGTGGGATTAAAACAAGGAGGCCTCTGTGATCCACTCTGTCTGTCTGTCTGTCTGTCTGTCTGTCTGTCTGTCTGTCTGTCTGTCTGTCTGTCTGTCTCACCTCTGACCTCAGCAGCAGCTTCTGCTGATCATGGCAGTGATTTTAACACATGTGGACTCAGCTGTCCTCAGTTTGGCTGATATTTGGGGGACATTGAGCTTGAGCCTGGTCTCACTCATTCACCCATTCACCCACTCACCCACTCACCCACTCTCCCACCCACACTCTCACTCTCTCCCCTCATCCTTACCTCAGAAAAGCTGAAAAGAAGCGAGCTCCCCGCTGGCCGAGACAGGCTGTGCGACTCTGCAAACTTACCGCGCTGATTATGTCCTTCTGTTATAGTGACACACGATCCATGCAGCCTCCTCATTGGCCGAGAGGTCAGCATGGGGGCGTGGCCAAGCCTGTGGTCCACGCCTTGGGTGTCCCCCTCCCACTACTGGCACTCAATAAGGAGATGGAAGGGTTGAATACTGAGGAGGGAGGCTCAAGTTTGGAGAAGGGGGCAGCCAAAATGCCCCAAGGTTGCTATTCTGGGGCGGCTGCATTAGGCAAGCAAATTTCATCTGAGACCGAGAGGAGGAGGATGGACGTCAGGGAAACCAGGCAGGTGTTCCTGAACCTTTTCCAGAAGTCTGGGAAGCATAAACATAATGTACAGCTTGGTCACAGGAGGACAAGAACCTGCAGAAGTTGTTTATCCGGGTTGTAAATCCTTCCTGCTGATTCATCTCTTTCTTGGGGTCTTTGATTCCCTGCAAAATGCAAGCCATGCAAGAATCGACCTGAATTGCAAAGGTGATCTGCCTTTAGATCACTTGATATACCTGCAAACAAGCAAAACAAGACATAAACAAAATCACATGGTGGCTGAGAAACAAACACCTCCTGCCTCCAGCCTGACGGCATTTATCCTTGGCTGAACTGTCCAATAAAAAATGTCTCGTAGATGTAAACATTGATGCATCTCCTTGTGTGTGTTTGACAGTTTGACTTTTCTCAAACTGACATCTGTAAAAATAAAAATGTCAACTTATCTGTGTCTTTTAGTTCTGTATTATGTAAAATCTGAAGTTGTTTTTCCTTTTCTTGTCCTTTAAAATGCTCAGTTCAGCTGAAAAGGAGCTTCCTGTTTTTCAGCCGACTGCAGCAGCTTGTAGTAAAAACCTTTATATAAGTCAAGATGTGTGTATTGAGTTGCATTTAATTAAATCCAAACTAATGAGTGATTGTGAGTGTGTGTCAGCGTTTGATTGTTGCTCAGAAATCCAGCCATCACAGAAATCCTCTCCAGGATCAGTTTGATCTGTTGCTAATGTCTTTCAGTTCAGCTGTAAGTCTAAACAAGTTGCATCATGAATCACTGAGCGAAACTCCTGCTTGATTTATCAGCTGGATCTCGATCATCTCATGGGTCCTGAATGATGCTCTTACGTCCTCTAGGGGGTGCTACGATGACAGGATACAGCGCTGGGACTGTGGACGCCCACATGTGGGAGTGTCAGATGCTTTCATGTCACAGACACACAAATAGACAAACGTCAGGCCATTAAACTCCTGTTTGATTGAGCTGTTGTTGATTCTTGTCATTGTTTAACTAACCTGCCTTCACTGGGATGATGATGTTAAAGAGTAAAACTTTACTGAGCCAAACGAACCAGAAAAGAAAACTAAAAAGACTAAAATGGAGGAACCATGAAACCTTAAAAACTGCTGGAATCCCTTTAAAACCCTCCCGTCCAAACTGTTATTCCATTAAAAACCATTAAAAATCTGCTGTGATGCCGTTTTGATCCCATGAACGACTTCTAAAATCATCTCAAGTATATCAGGAACTCACTGAACGGCTCCTGAAAGCTCTCCAGGATCACAGCAAACCCCACCATCACCCAAAGGACTCATGGGACTTCCATGAATACGTGTAAAACCCCGTGTATGCGGGACATACCGCTAAAGGCCTCACAAATGATTATTCATAACCCCCAAAGATCCTTGTAAAGTCATGACAAATCCCTAAATCCTCAGTGGGACGGCTGTGACATCTCAGGAACTTCTTAAAGCCCCAACAAGAACTAAAAGAACAAGAAGGACCTTTTTTAAGATTTTACGAACTCTTTCAATACTTAAGTACAATCAGTGCAATAAATCTGAATGTAATATTTCACAAAACCCCCCGTAATCTCAAGAACTCCTGAAAACACAGGTTTCTAATCTGATAAAGGATTTTTTCTACAGAATTAAGATCATGTTTAATCAAACTGTGTATTTAATCTTTCTGAGCACAGTTTGAAGCCCCCCTGTTGGCTCCCTGGCACATCCTCTACCTCTACGGACCCCTTGGTGGCCCTCAAACCCCACTTTTAGAGCCTGGAGGTGGTGAAACCTAAGGCGCCGTGGCCTTTGGGTGCCGCGTCTCGCCTCGCTCTGCTGTCACGGCGACGCTGCTGTCACTCTGAGCAGCTCACAGGACTCAGGGTTTATTTTTGGACTGCCATGGCGTCTGTTCCTTCCATTTGTAGGAAGGGGGGTCGAGTTGGGCTCAACATGAACCTGCCGCTCTGACACTCCGGGCTGGGACAAGCAGGCAGCAGCCGGCCGGCCGCCCCCCGAGCAGCAGTCGCACAGGTAAACACGCCACAATTACACCTTTTATTCTCCAGATAGAGAGCATGGAGGCTGTTAGGCGTGTGGGGGAGGCAGCTGCTGTCGAACGCAGAGCCCCCCCACCACGTCGGCAGCCACAGATCAGACATGTTTGGAGAGCTCAGGGTGGTTTTTTCTCTAAAGCACCAGCAGGGCCGATTCAGCTTCAAAACACATGCAGCCCCGTCATTCATCTGTGCTGCCATGAGGCTTTACTGACAGATCAACACGTTTCAGCTTCGAGCTTCCTGTTGTGTTATTTCAGGGGTTAATAAAGTTAAAGTTGATATTTTTTACTCTGAACTTGAATCGATGTTCTCTCCTGTTCTGTCAAGGGGAACCTGCCTGGAGCGCTTTGAACACCAGCAACAAGCTTTCACCTGGTACGTCCCTTCTTTTACCGTCTAAACTCGCCGTTTGCTGTGTTTTGTGTGTGTGTGAAGTCTCATAACTTCACTGGACGTTAATGGGTTTTTTTGAGGTGGAATCTTTAGACTTGAGGAGGCCATTGTGGAGGCAGCTTGGTTTTTATTACGCTGCTATTATTACCCTTTCCTCTTTTGAACTTGCATCTTGAAGGCGCTCCAAATACCGAACCTACCAGAGCCTTAAAAGGAGGAGAGGGCTCTCATGTGTCAGGCAGGCAGCAGGTTCAGGGAGGGAGGTGGCTGGGTGAGGAGGGGGGAGGAGAGAGCCAGCTCTGGCCTACATTTCACTGAGGTGACACACATAGTAAACTGAGGATATTAAACAGTTGTTTTTGTACAAACTGCATGATGTCAGTCGGTCTTCATTTGTAATCCAAACCTTCTGGAAAGCTTCATCATAAACTTATCTCACTCTTATTTTAAGTTCTCATTAATTGCAGTGAGGATACGTGATGCTTGTGCAGTGTTATTTTTAAAGAAATAACCTTTTAGGGGGAGTTAGAAATAAAAAAACAGAGCTGTGGACAAAATTAAATTAACTTAAGTGGATTTTTTTCATCCTTTTATGTTAAATTCTTGTCCTCTCGTGTGATTGGCTATTCTCAGTGATGATATATTTCTGAGGGCCTATCCTGTGTCGGTGGGTTGTGATGTCATGAGGTCAGATGCTGTGCATTCACTTTCGCCTCTCAGCAGATATATATACTCATCTATATCTGTATATTTATGTAAGAAGAGACGAGAGAAGATCCTGACGTGACAAAGCTGAACTCCAGCTGTGCCAATAAAGTTTTGTCTGAAAACTTTAACCTATAAAAAAAGGCCTACAAGTTTCTCTCTAATCACAGTGCAGCTAAAAAACTACAAAACAAAACCATAAAGAACACTTAGGAGTTTGAGACTGAGAACTGAAATATAGGTCACTTAAATCCAGAGTTATATATCCTTAAAGTTTTCATCAGATTTGAATTAAATATGATTTTTGCAGATTTTTTTATACATTATGTTTCCTATGAAAACCTTAAATAATGTAAAAACATCAAAATGTTTGCACACATGCATGAAATGTTTAATTTGTAGTATATCGCAGAAGTTTCAGCATGCTTTGGACTTAATAATGTTAACAAAATCAGGTGAATTGTTATTAACTCATTTGTTAAAATATCATCCTATTTTTGTCTTTTATTAATATATTGTATTTATCTATTTATGAACCTAAAAGCTTCATCCTCTGTGGATCATGAATGTAACTAAAAAAAGTTAAAGGCGATCTTCTTGGAACATTTTCATATTTTTTGTGTTACAGAGAAACATTTAGCAAACTCATAAAGGCGTCCACAGAATCATTAATAATCATCCTGTAGGGACAATAAATCATCAAAGACCAAAATAAATCACATCAGATGCAAAATGACAGATATTTGTGTTTTAAGTGTGTCTGATTTACAAAGACTGGAGACAAAAATGAGATAAAATGTAGAAAATTGATTTAATTTATTTAAGAAAAGAAGCTATGAACACGTACAATCAGTATCTCAGTAAATAGATATTAAAGGTGAAGATTCTCTGCAGTAGCACAAACACAGAGCTGAGGACAACAAACACAGGATATCCATCAGGTGTCTTATCAAATCAATGTCCTCCACTTTGGGCACATGGCTGCTCCCAATGAGCCAAATATGATAAACTCAGTGTTCATACTCTCAGTGTGGTTGTTATCATCATATTTATGGAAAAAAAGCTCAACTGTTTCAGATTGTTGTGCAGCCAAAGTTCAGGTTCAGAGTAGATAAAATCCCATAGTGTGATCCATTAAGCCTAGATTATTGGAAAAATGTAAACTTTTCTATTCAAAGATGTTTAAGGTTCCCTACACACCAGGATACAAGGATCGACCAAACACGAGGAACGATTCACCTAAACACTGCTGAATACAGAAACATGAAGCTCACAGTCAGACACAAACACAACGACAGAAAAACAGAACGTTGTAAAACACAAAGGTAAGGAGGAAACTGAACAAATACAAACATTACAAGATCAAACTTTGGACTGAGCTGCAGTCAGAAAGCGTGATTTATAGGATATAAATGAGTCTGTAACTTCTGTTTGTGTTCGATGTCTTTGTGGCCAGTGGATGTTTTTGTGAGATGAAGGCAGAAACCTCCTGAAGACACGACGCCTCCTCAGTAATCGTGATATAACTCTGAAAAAGATGGAAAAGCAAAACAATATTATTCACATAGTTTTATTCATACAAACAAAGAGCGATGATGTCTGCATGAGGAGGAGGTCACCAGGTTCATAAAGGTTTCATTAACATAGTTTTGAGGCCCTTTGAAAGGTCCAATGTATTGGAGTATTGATGCACTTCCTGTTGTAACAGGAAGTTGGGTCTAACACAGTAACATATGTTTCTTAACTATAAACTACTGGGATTTTGGGATAAAACTGAATATAAAAATTAAGAAGATGAACCAAAAGACTCCCACTTACACGATGTCTAATGTGACGTTATGGAAAAGTCACAAAAATATATTTAGCACAAACGCATAATTCTTACATGTCCTAAGCCTTAACCTGAGTTAGATTAAATGCTTTGATCATGACTTGCCATGAATCTCCCTTTTCTGATTTTTTCCCCCTACAGGGTGCTGAAGCGCTCATGGCTGTCACTTATAGTGCCGTCACCCAGCCGGGCCTGCTTTCCCAGCAGTACCCCCCACCCCTGCTGCCCAAGCCTGGAAAGGACAACGTTCGTCTTCAGAAACTCCTCAAGAGAACCGCCAAGAAAAAGGCGTCCGCCCAGGCATCGCAGTCTGCCGCACCTTTCCGCTCCAGTCTTTCCCCTGTCAATGAAGCAAGCCCTGACCTCGAGCACAGCGACCACTCAACCCCGCCCAGGACTCCAGAGACGCCCTCGAGTCACTACAGCATCCAACAGCCTCCAAGGTTCACCGTCAGGCCGCTGTATCAACATGTGGCGTCCCCTTACCCACAGCGAGCAGCTTACGGCAGAGCAGCAAGGTTCTCACCTCAGACCGTGGCTATGCCGTCGTACTCGCAGCATGTAACCACAGTTACTTCATATTCTGGCCTGGTCCAACTTTCTGAAGTCTCACCAGCTCCAGGGCCGGTAACTCCAATGGCAGTGCCCAAAATCCCTCAGCCAGCCTTTCCTGCACCTGAGACAACAGTACCAGCTGCTGAAGTGAAAAAGCCAGCTTTTAGCACCTCTGCTGAAACACATGCCCTTAGACCTGCTGCAGCTGAGGCAACCTCGCAGCAAAAATCCACAAGTCCAGGTCCGACTCCTTATCCAGGAATGGGAGGGCAAGCTTTGATTCGTCCTCTCACTGTTCTGACGCCACTCGTCAAACCCAGAAGCCCACGTCCAACATTCAAAGCAACCGAGCCTTCAAGATCGCCCAAACCGATGTTTGATGTCCCTCAAATAAGAATGTACACAGCAAGCACATCGTATTACGAGACATCCAGGACCCCCCCGGTGTATGACACTGCTGGATTAACTGCTATTGGCAGCACAGTGCATCAAAGTAAAACATCAACAGACACACAGCAAGATTTGTCTCAGTCTAACTTAATTGGCACAGATCCTCTACGAAGAACCCCAACCTTAGAAAGTAGGAGTGGCACTACACCAACTGCAGAGATTAATACAATCAAAACTCCAACATCTGAAATCAAAAGAGTCACTCCAACTTCGGAAATCAAAAGAGCTACTCCTACTTTAGAAATCAAAAGAGCTACCCCTACTTCGGAAACAAAGAGAGCCACTCCAACTTCGGAAATAAAAAGAGCTACTCCAACATCTGAAATAAAAAGAGCTACTCCAACTTCGGAAATAAAAAGAGCTACTCCGACTTCAGAAATAAAAAGAGCTACTCCGACTTCGGAAATCAGAGCTAAAACACCAACTCCTGAGTTCCAAACATCGAGAACTTTAGTGGGACGGTCTAAAACTCCAGCAAACCATATCATTCGGGCTGCAACACCTGTATTTGAAATCTCGAGACCCAATCCTCTTTTATTCGCAGTGATGCCAATCAAAGTAGAACCAGAGAGGTCAAGACCACTCAAAACAGTTCCTGCTGCCAACAGTTTGCCTGCTTCCCAAAGTGTGAAGACCTCTGAGCCCAAACCAACCGAAACAATACTGAATGGAGACATTCATACAGAGATGACAGCTGCAGCTAAACCAATCCAACCAAGTATTACAAAGTCAAAGTCAGAGTCTGATCTGACGAGAGAAAAGATCCAAACTGCTCCAGCTGGATCTCAACGGCTCTCAAAAACTCTTTCATCTGATCTAACAACACTTGCAGTGACTTCTCATGGCTACCAGAGGCCTAAGACTCCAACGTACGAGGCATCCCGGCTAAGGACCTCGTCACCTGGCTATAAGAGACCAAGGACACCAACCTATGGGTCATCACCTTCTGGTGTATCACCTGTAGCCTTTCAGAGACCTAAAACTCCAACTCAAGCAGCTCAAAGATCAAAGTCTGGCTACCGTGGATTAACACCGGCAGAATATGCTGCTTATGGAGGAATCAAAACTTACTCTCCAGCATTTGGTATCTCCAGCTCTACAACATCAATGGAACAGGAGGTTATAGCTCCAAAAGAAGAGTCAGCAGAATTGAAAACATCTAGCCAAGAATCTTCTGTGAAGGATCAAGCTACTGTTGAAGTGTCCAAAGTCAAAGAAAGCGCCAAAGCTATAGATAAACCACATCTGAGAGATGAGAAGGTTGTCGCTGCCCCTTCGGTCCCTACAATTATAGTTTCACAAGCATCTGACACCTCAGGAACAACATTTACAAAAGAGGAAAGCAGGGTATCCAGCCAAGCTGCAGCAAAGCAAGAAAAAACTGTGATTAAAGAAACACCAAAGGCTACACCTCCAACAGCAGCTGGAAAACTCCCTGAGAAACAGAAAGTGGAAACAGAAGTCTCCAAACCAAGAACAACAACTCCTGAAGCCAAACATCCCCTGCCCAAAGGTGACGACCAGGATCCTCTGAGGGCAGTGAGGAAACTGTTAGGCAAGGGCCAAGTCCAGACTGCCAAGCAGAAATCAGGAGCTGAAACAAAAGCTGTCATCTCAGATCAGGAAAAAACAGTACAATCTGTAGATGCCACCAAGACTAAAGCAGACGACTCAAAGAGAAGCACTGCAATGCCTGTCAAGGCAGCAATCGCTGAGTCAACAGGAAGTGAAGACAAAAGAAAAGATAAGAAATCAGAACTCGCCTCGGCAGTTAAATCTGCACCTGAGAGGAAGGGAGGCGATGAATCTCTCCCAGCAGCTGAACCCCTTCTTAAAGTCATACAGAAGCCAAAGGGGGTGAAATCCAAAGTCAGTGGTTGGTCCCGACTCAAGAAGCACATGGTGGTGGAGCAAGAGGAGCCCAAATTTCCAGAGACAGACTCTCAGAAGGAGGCCACCGAGCAGGACCAGAGTGAGACGACAAAGGTAGAGGAGAAGGCCGGGGACACGCCTGAAACTCAGGACGAGAATCAAACCAAAGACACCCCCAAGGCAACGCAGATGTGGGACGCCGTCCTCTTCCAAATGTTTTCCACCAAAGAAAATATCATGCACCAGATTGAGTTAAACAAGAGCGAGGAGGAAAAGCAGAAGGAAAAGGAGATAATGGACGAGCTGAAAGAGATACCGTCATTTGCGTTTCGGCTGCCTGTGCTGCTTTTTAGTCCGAAGTTTGATGCGAAAAAGCTACGAGAGGCAGCTTCGAGACCGGTGACGAAAATCTCAACAGTTTTTGAAATGGGTCTGATTGGGCGGAAAGGTAAAGACGAGGAACCAAAAGACTTTAACAGAAAGGCAAGGGGGTTCACTGCGACTTAAGCTACTATAACATATTTAATATAAAGTGCCAAGATGAAAATGTAAAGAAGAAAAAAGTTATTAAACATATTTAATGTACAGGTGCAGAAACCTTAGTCTCTGTGTTTAACAAATGTAGTTTGTGTTGTAGGAAACCCGGCCGTAACTTTTTACTCGACAGATGCTCCGTGTTGCATTTGTGTGACTGGTTGTCTGGATGTTTTTATGTTTGTATTTGTTTTTTAGCTGGAAAGAGAGAGAGCTACATTTGTCTTAAAGTCATTCAGGCATCACAGCAGATTAAAGCTTCCTGTTTTCAGTAACGTCAGAGCTTCTCATTTGTTTCTTCATCACATGTTCACGATAAATACAGATAGAAGTGATGGATTTAAAAACATTTGGTTATCGTAAAGAAAATCATCATTGAAACCGAGACTGTGAACATTTATATGCACACTCAAGATTTAGACTGTTATTTATGATGAAAAGGTTGCTTAAAAAGTCAACTTCTATTCAACAAATGATGTTTTTTCATAAAAAATTATCTGTATTTAATGTTTTTGAATTTTAAACTTAATGATTTTAAGACAAATAATTTGTGAAAATTCTGTTTCTCCTCAACGATCATCCAAATATCCAGTTTTATTCAAAATGGTGCTACTTGCCTCAGGGTGAGACCTCTCACTAGATGATGGATGTGTATGTAGAGAATAAAATAACCTTTTTAGGCTGCAGGTGGTTGTGTTTTGTGATTGAACTGTCTTAAAGTCACAGCAAAAATAACATTTTAAGAGCATCTTAGTCTGACCTCATTCCTGTTTAAACAGGATGTGGTACATCATTCTCGGACGGATCAATTATGAAATAACACAAATTGGATGGAAGAACAGCAAAATCCTCCGGATGCTGAGTTTTAGTCAGAGCCTCAAAATGTTCCCAAATTTAGCCCCATTTAATCCTCTGTAATTGGCTCTGATGAAAAAACAGGAAAACATTGAGAAAAAAAGAAAAAAAGGGCCCGTGCTGATTTGTGTCAGCTGAAATCGAGAAAAATGTGTCCTAAATAATTCACTTATTCATGTCTCATTTACACATTAAAATGTCTAAAAAGATCACATCTTTGTCTTAGATTTTGTCGAGTTGGGTACTTAGATTATTTATATTTTCCCCAAATATGTTCAAATCAAGTTGCAACCTCTGGGATTGAAAAAAGGGGAGCCAAAGTGCCTAAGTGCCAAAAAAACTGCAGTTCCTCAAATGGCCACTTGAGGCTGACCTCAAAAGCAAGTCAGTCCCCATAGAGCCCCACATAAAAATGTCACACTTAACAGCAGAATTAAACCTGTTTACAGGCCGAAAAAACACAGTTTTGTCCCTGTAGCTGATTTTTATATTCATATCAGTTTTCTGACTCATGCCCAAAACAATCATAAATTCTGTCCGTGTGTGACTTTAAATGCAATTATAGTGAATTAAATTACTTTCTTCTGGTGACCCCTTTAAGGTTCATTGCCTTGAAGTTTTTTTTTAAATTATTCACGCATCTGTTAAAACAGGTGGACAAATAAACACAGAGAGGAGTTATTTTGTTTTAACTAGATTTAAAACTTGTAATAAAAATGGTGATGAAACTTTGATAAAACTCTCAGTGGTGTCAAAGTTTCAAACCTCACGAAACAGTCGGACAGACTTTAAAATTCTCTCGACCATTTTGTCCCTCAGCTCTTCCCGTCAGTGATCTTACCAGACTTTCCGTTCGTGAACTCTCCTCTGCCGTCGTCGTCCACCAGAACTTTCTCATATTTTCCGTGACCAGTGACGACAAATTTGTACTTTTTACCGGCAGATGAGGCCTGAAGGGAGACGAGACAAAGTTTACTTATATGAGCCTGAGAGCTGATAAACATCAATCATCTGCAAAAACGAACAATATCAACATTTTTATTCCAGCAACTGGACTGAAACATGACTGTGTGTGTGTGTGTGTGTGTGCGTGTGTGTGTGTGTGTGTGTGTGTGTGTGTGTTTTTACCTTGGCTCTTTGCCCCGGTTGCCCTGACGAGTCTCCAATCCCCTCCCACATGTTCTTCTTCTGCATCACATCTCCGGGCTTCACATCCTGACAAATCAATCAACAATCAATAATCAAACACGGTGGACATTCTTTGTTCAAGTGTCAGTATATTCAAGGAAAAGATCAATATTTCAGGATGCTGTCATTTTCTCATTGCTGACAGTAATGTGATGGGATGGATCGGTACAGAGTTGGAGTCAGGAGTCGTTAGCTTAGCTTAGCATAAAGACTGGAAACAGAGGGAAACAGCTAGCCTGACTGTCCAGAGTTCAGAAACACACCTGCCAACACCTCATACGTTTTTTAAGGCATCACAGACAGGAATGAAAGAACAGTTTGTGGTTTCAGGAGTAGAAACTTTGTTCCTACGTAATGTATTTTCTTATTTTTAAATATTCCTTTCATTAGTTTTACATGTTAAAATATTAGTTTGTTTGCATTAAGATTTTTCAAATAAAAGGAATTAAGTAACAAAGGGAGAAGCTGTTAGATGTTGTTGCACCTTGTTTCTCCACAAGAGGGAAACGTCACATAAACTTAAGCTGCACCTGAACACATCACATCACTGTCAGTCAGAGGTGGAAGTTCACAGATACGTTACTGAACTAAATACTCTGCTGCAAGTCCTGCAAGTACATGAGTATTATCAGCCAAATGTAGTAAAAGTAAAAGTACTCGAGTATCTAATTCTGCATTCATACTGATCGTCAGTGTTGGAGCAGCATGTTACTGTTGTAGCTGCTGCAGGTGGAGACACTTTGAACTACTTTATATAACAGTCAGCTACTTAGTCCAGAGGTTCCCAACCTGAGGGTCGAGGCCCTTTAAAGGGTCACCAGATCAATGTGAGGGGTCATCAGATGATTGATGGGAAAGAAAGGAAGTGACACACATTTTCATTTTAACTGAATCACTCCGTGTTTTTCTCCTCTGTGTTCATTCACAGAGAAAAACAAAATGTCAGAGCAGGAAACGGAGAATCAAAAATGTTTTCGTTGTGTTTCGGACTCACTGCTGGTTTGCAGGGCGACTGTCTGCTGCTGTCAGCCGGGCCCTTCACCCACTGCGTGATCAGGTCGGCCACGCCCACCTTCAACCCCTCAGCGTCCTGATTCAGAAGGAAAAATCACAGGAAGAAACACAGACAGGATGTTTTTTATTTGTATGACCAGAGTCTGACAGGTGTGAATGTTTCTCTCAGGGTTTATCGTTGGCGTTGGAACAGGAAGTGACTGAGTCTGCAGGTGTTTCTCACCTTGCAGGTAGCTCCCTTGGTGGGACTCTGACTCCAGGCTTCTCCGGCCTCAAACAGGTTTTTCTTGGAGGAGACGACTTCAGGTGAGCTGGGCAGGTCGGTCAGTGATGCCTTCACTGCCCGGGTCTCCTGGGAATTCTGCACAACAACAACATATATCAGTGTGTAGTGACACTTTCCATAATATTCTTATTTTTCCTGTTTTAGTTTTTCCCTGTAAAACATGTTGCAACCAGAAGATGACAGGACTGCCTTCACCTTTTTTTTTCTGAAGTCACATTTGATCACATGAGTTTCTGTGACCTTCACAGTCCTGGAATCTCCCATATTAAAAAAACAGTTAAAACCATTGTTTTTAAAATTAAAAGAGATCTGAAAACCCTTTACTGTGTGTTGGGGAATAAAAATACATGATATTCCAGCTGATATTTAAATTTCCTAAGTCCTAAATTCATATATTGGCAGTCTTGGACTTCCCTACATTCAGCACAGTTATATGATGAAAATATTCTTTCTTCCTACACCTGGTATTTTTGATTGCTTCACTTTAAGTCAAACCTGTTTTGTTTTTTTAAGCTGTCATTAATAAAAGTGTGGTGAGTTAACCTGAGGACACCGACGGGCTGTTAATCAGCCTGAGAGTCGCCTGAGGTGAAGAGTGAAAACAGGGAGCGGAAGGATAAAAATAAAAACAAGGAGCTCTGAACGTCCGGTTATCCTGCCGTATATCTGTCCGACGCTCGTGGAAATGAAAACAGAGCTGCGATGTCGCCGCTCAGGTGCTGCAGAGACTCATGACCTCAGCACAAAAAAGGTCAGAGCTGCTTTTTGCTCCTCAGCTGCTTTTAAACAATAAGAGTCCAAAGGTTCGTCAACGAGCAGCAAACAAGGATTTACACATTTAAAGGAGCAGTTCCACATTTATGTTCAATAATAAGAGCAACTTTACTGTCAGTGGTTCATTTAAACAAATGATTTAGCCAGTTAGCTTAGCATAAAGACCGGAAATCTTTAAAGCTCTGAGGTTTGTTCTGAGTATAAAAATGATGATTAGTGAACTTTAGAGGTGATTTTGTTACCTGTGGACCGTTCCAGGCTAAACGTCGTTATGCTAAGCTAAGCTAATTAGCTGCTAGCTGTTGCCTTAAACTTGCTGTTCATGGTATCTGCTCATCACTCTCAGCAAGGACCTTTCCACACACACACACACACACACACACACTCCCAAATATGTCTAACTATTCCTTTAAAGGTGACATCAGTTCAGTTCAAAGCTGTCATAAAGTGGCTGTAATGAACCCTGTGGCCTCTAGGGGGCGCTGGCAGCACCGCGTCAGTGCAGACTGAAGAACAGAGTGTGAACAGTTTTATTGGACGGTGCAACAGGTGTGAATCAGGTGAGACAATGAGTCTGAACTTGTCCTGAATGCTGAATGAGTCACAGTGTCACAGGTGTGTTTAACACAGAACCACAAACCTCAGGTACAAACCTCAGGTACAAACCTCAGGTATTTCTACTTCACTTCAGTGTCTCCACTTCTGCTCTTTTTGTGTCAGAGTACTTTTACTGAACTAAAGTTTCTAAATACTCCACTTTCTATCTTGTTTTTGTCATAGGTCTTTTTTTTTGCCTTGATTCCACATGTTGATACAAAACACCTCAAACTCTTCAATGACTTTTACTTTTACTTCGTCAGAAAACTTGTTTGGATTTCTTCCAATAAACTTACCCGTACAAAACCTTCATCAACAAATAAAAAGCAAAAATTGTCACAAAGATCAGATCAGATACATGAAGATCTCTGATAAACAAAGAGAAAATAAACATGTGTGTGTGTGTGTGTCAGCTGACCTCCACGGCGTGGACGTACTGCTCCACCTTGTCGTCGATCTTCGGCAGCAGGACGAGCGGCTGCGTCTTCTTGAAGCTGTTACTGATTCGAACACAAACAGATCTGAGATCAGATTCATCACCGTGACGACTTCAAGTTCATTTTTCCTCTAAAAAAACTTTATTAAAGACTTTTTTTAAAGACGTCTTTTACACATTTCCAGTAAATTCAGATGATGCATGTTTGGAAACTTTTTGATCTCCAACATTTTAAATAAAGTTCTGCTTTTCTTTCTGTGATTAAATCTAATAAACTGCATTTATTTCTTTAAAATGGATGTGACCTTTTCTTTAATATGTTTTCAGTTTATTGTCACAGTTAAAATCTGTGAAAAAAAACTTCTTTTTGAGAAATTTTTGTAAATATGAACGAACTCGGGTCAGGAAACTTAAGTATTAAAAACCTCCTTATGTAATGTAAGTAAAGATTTCTGTGTTTTCATGTTTTTTGCAGTTTTATTACAAATGAACAAATTTTAAAAAAAGCCAGGAGGAGTCACATGACGACGCAGCGAATGTGGACGTTTTGCTGAATGTGAGTGAATCATCAGCGGCGACGGTTTGTTTAAACGTTTGTTATCTTTGCAGATTCAGGAAGGTTTTTATCTTTCGTCCTCGGCCTTTCTGCTCGAGCGCTGAACTGTCCTCCCCCACAACATGAGCTCATCCAGCTGAGCTCAGCGGGGGAGGAAACCTCGTCCATCATCTCAACTGTCTGTCTCAACATGTCTGAGGCGCCGCCGCACGGCCACGCCCACTTTTACACAGAGGTTTGCACCTGATGATGTCATGACTGATGGAGGGAAACAGATGACATCAGAGACGCCGCTGATCTCACACGTTTGGATCGAGTTTACGAGCCGCTTCCTCCTCCGATCCAGTTTTGATCTTTTAGCTTTTTACCTTCAGGAAAAGTTTCCAGAAACTTATTTTTTTGTCACTGAAAGTCAGAAATCAGTCGAATCAGTGTTTGTCTGTCTGTTTTGTTAAAGTACAGTTTAAGTTTAACAGAAAGAAAGAGTCAGTTTATGAATCAACCATGAAAATGACAGAAAAACATTCAAAAAAGCTCCTAATTCAACATCTAACACAGACTGTCGTCAAAACCTTCAGTTTACCTGCTTCCAGTCAGAGCTGATGGATTTTTTTGTCACATTTTTAACCTTTCAAATAATATTTCAGTAAAATAAAAGCTTCTGTAAACGTCTCTGATCGGCTCTGATCACCTTCACTCTTCCTGTTACTGTGACTTTTTTCATTGCTCATCCACACAGAGGAGCTCAGAGTGAATAACTTCCTGCTGCAGAACCAGAGAAAACACAGCTGCCTGCATCTGGACGCAGTTAAGCAGAGTCATAAATCACAGCTGAGAGAGGAGGCGGAGTCACCTTTGACCCTCTTCATCAGCATTTACCTTTGGAGCGAATGTGACGGAGAGAGACGCTGAGACGCGAAACCACTAAGATTAACAACGACTTGATAATTTTAGGAGTTTTTATAAGAACCAAACTGACTTTCTGCTGGTTTTTTGTGAAGACGTCACCTGTGACCTGAATCTCTCACTGTTTTTGATGTTTTATAACAATATAGATTAAATTAAAAGTCTGATTTTTCCAGTTTAATCTGGACTTCACTGGCCTCCATTAAAACAAAATTTTTAAAATTTTTCCATGTAGTTTTTTTTCTCAGCTTAAGCTTTCAGAAACAACAGCAAAAATGTCTTTTACATCCAGAAGTTTCAAAGTCGAAACTGAGCTGCAGGTTAAAGACTTTGACATGTTTTTTCTCAATAAACTTCATCAGGATTTAAAGTTGATTCATGTTTATCGTCACACACAAAAAGTTCCACCTGCTTCCTGCTAACAACACGTTTTAATTTCAAAATATACATTTTACAGTCTGTTTGAAAGCTGTTTATTCATCACAGTGTGTTTATTTACATGCACACCTGTCGACAACCTGTTGTCATCCAACTCACACGTATATTTTTGTATTCATACATGTTAACGCAATATTTTAAACAGCTATTTAAAACTTTAACATTGGATCTTAAAATGTGAGAATAAACTTTTAAACTGAAGCACAAAACCTTTTTATTTCAGCCCCTCTGATGATAAAAACTTCAGCAGAATGATCACGGTTCATGGTATCAATGAGAGTATTGATGAGGATATTTACCTTTTCTTCAGCGAGCGGTTCAGCGACTCTGTTCTCTCTGTGATCTGAGAGGAAGAAGAAGAAGAAGTCTGAGGTCATATTTTTCGGGGAAAACATGAAGTTTTTCACGTCGCTGCTTCGGTTCATAAGTGTGTTAATTTCGGCTCAGCTCGCTCCAAAACAAACCGAGTCTGCTGCTTTTCATCAAACTGCTCGAGTCGTCACGGCAGCTTCACCGCTCGCTCACAGGAGACCAGAGACACAAGCAGAGCATGATGGGAAACAGAGCCGGAGACTGATTTGCATCGTGGTTTCTCAAATGAGAAAAGCTGTTTTTTCAGCTTGTTGTCGGCTGTTTAAAATGAATCTCTGTTAACTTTTTCTGTTCGTCATCTGGATCTTTAAAGTTCCTGATCACACTTTCTTCTCACTGTCACCTCTTCATGTGTCCAAACCTCAGGACAAAAAACAGACAAAATCTGTAATATTTCATGATTAA
>JAPZDV010000023.1:23172705-23191360 GCA_029814665.1 Acanthurus lineatus
TTTTATTTCACTGCATTTGTCGCATACCTTTGTTTATTGTAAGCGTGTTGATCGGATGCAGAGTTTCCAGCTGCCTCAAAGAAAAAGAAGCACCAGGTGTGTTTTGACCACGACGACATAATGATGGAAACGAAACGTACAACAAGACGTAGCTTCCAGGGACAACACCTGGCCACATCTGGACACACCTGATGAAGTGCTTTTAAAGCAAACCTTTCATCATTAATGTTGTGTTCATGACATTCATGTATCTTTAAGCCGAAGTGGTCTGTTGGGATTTTAAGTCAAAAGTTATAAAAGCTATAGTTTAATATTAGTCCATAAATGTTAATAAATTCTACATTAATCTGAAGATGGAAAGTAGCTTGTTTTGCAGATTTGCAGATTTTTTAGTCCCACCACAACTTTTATTTTCATTTTGAACTTTTTCCATTTTCTCTCTGTTAGTTTCCTGTTCATAGGTTTTTCTCGTGTCTGTGTGTTTAACCGGAGCTAGATTCAGGATTTGTTGAGTCTAGTTTAACAGACAGAATATAAGCAGAGAAAACCTGGTTTTGTCTGTCACTATTCAAAAAAAAAAAGAGAAAAAATCTCTAATTAATTTGTTTGTTTTTGTGCAAACAGAAATGTGAAAGTGGTTTTCTAAACAGCGTCCTGTGGCTCCACACAGCTGCTTTCTTAATGACGGAGGAGCTCGCAGTTCTGAGACGGGAAGTTTCTGTTTTAATGTGTTTGAATGTTAACGTGTTGTTTCTTATTTACAGATCCGGAGTTACGGAGCAACATGTTCATCATTTACTCTCTTTTTTCACTCTCATTCAGCTCTTTTTGTGGTTTCTGTCCCCAAACATCCAGCCGATGTTTTTCGAGCTTAAACAAGGACGAGGATGTTTTTGTCTCGACTGTGACGTCATTCAGCAAACACAGAGGTAATTTATTTTTCACTCTATGCAAAGTATGAAAAAACATCTGGATTTCACTGCACCTGCATGTTCACAGGTGAGCTGTCAGACCCCCGACATCACGACACAGACTCACCTGTGCAGCCAAATGTTGCTCAAATCCGCAGAATTTTGTTTTATTTGTTTAGAGAAGAACATAAAGTTTCCAAAAAATACCAAATACGTCACATCTGGAATAGAATATTTCTATATGATGGGATGATGCAGCCATAAAAAACACAAATCTTTAGTTGTTTTCTCTTTCCAAAGGCTTCATTTTCTCTTTCTGCATTATTTTGTCTTTCAATGATTTAAAACAGAAGAAAAAAACTTAAAATCTCTGATTTGATGAAGTTTTGACCTTTAAGGAGTGAAACTTTGCTCTCAGGTCATGAAACGCCGTCGCTGCCCTTCACACTCCGACAAACAAACTTCACGCCTTTGTCTCGCCGCCCCCCCCAAAACCCCTCCCATAATCAACACACCGCTGTTGCCACGGTAACCCACTCATCACCATTCACCCCTGCAGTGTCAGTAAGTCTTGCTTGGTGGCACGTCAGACAAAAGGGCATTCTGGGAAGTGAAAGCATGGTTCAGATGTCCCCCCACCACCCCACCCCAACATGCTTGTGTTCGTAAAACAGCGCTGCAGTTTCCAACCAACGCTGGCTGACCTGAACACAACCTCAACGCTCAGATGCTCTGAAACAAAGAGGGCAAAAAGCACTGAAAGACTGAACAGATTTTCACAGAAACAGACTCACAAGTTTCTCTCCGTCATCTGAGGGAAAACAAAACTCACCTGTTGGCAGGTAAAAACTGTGGATGGATTCTAGAAACGACAAAAACAGCTGAGCTTCAAATTATGGTGTAAAAAGAATACAAAACACACAAATAATCCTGCAAAAGTCCTGCATTCAAAAGAGGGTTTAGTTACTTTCAATGTAACATCAATGTTTTTCACAGTGTGGTTATTAGTGCTTGGAGTCTTAGGGAACATACATGTCGTGTTGAATCTGGCGCCCCCTGTGGTCAAGCGATTTGTGTTCCTGTTGTAAAGATTTTTACCTGGTAAGTGTCTGAATCTGATGTGGACGGGAGTTAAAAAGAGATGCAGATTCAGTTGCTGGAGGTAGTTTTATTAAATTATAACTAAAGATATCAACTTTTCCTTGTGATGTTATTTCAAATTAATAATAAAGTTTTAGCTAGCGGACGCGACAGAGCGAGATCCAGCTTTGTGTAAAATGCCACAAAGCAAACATCAGCACATCAGAGTCCGTCTGATCGCTCGGTTCAGGCTGGAAAACAGAAGAGCACACTGGAAGAAGAGAAGGCATTAATAAACCGCAGTGTGGCGTTCACTGCCCCGTCCAAGTGTTTCCTGACATGACGCAGTGGATTTCCACTTCACTTTCAATCAGGAAGCATGTTCCCGTCGCCTGCATGTCGCAGATGCAGTTCAGTGGTCGGAGCTCCAGATTAACTGTCACTCTGCGGTGGAGAAACATGTCAGTCCGTTTTTAATCTTCAAAACTGGCTGAGAAAAGACGGCAGATGAGAGGCTGAACATGATTCACTGCACAGCAACATGTTTTGGCTGAACTCTGGTTTCTGTTAAAGCTGTTGGTCGAAGGATTTTCACCTCCATAGATGTTCAGACACGACTCAAACGTTTAATCTCCAAGTCCTGTTTGATCAAAGCAGAGTCGATGAAAGATCTGCAAATAAAAATCAAGCTGATGTGACTTCAGATATTTGTTATTTTGTTGTTGATGTTGTTTTAAATGTCTGTCAAAGCTTCAGTATCTTCAGACGATATAATTATAAAAAAATTAGTTTTACAGCTCAAAGTTCTGGTGAAATTAATAAACGTGATGAAGACTTTTGTGGAGTTTTGAACAGAAATTATTCATTATCAAACATTTATTAGACATCCAACTTCTTAACTGTTCTGAGTTCAGTTCTTCCAGTTATTATAAAAGGTATTAATCAGATTAACATTAATCAGATTATCATATGTCGTCTGTGTTAATAAATATTCGATAAGTTGCTGCCTTGTATTTATTAGCCCTCACCTCCAACATGAGTGGAAACCTGCTCACAGACACAAACCAGCGTTTTATCTCCTCCACCTTCCCTGCTGGAGGACAAACATCTTCATCCATCAGCAGAGAAACAAACACTCTCCGTCTGTTGGTTCACTTTCAGCTCAAAGCAAACAGCAAACGCTCGTCCGCCTTTGGTTGTTCTGCTGCTGGAGGTTATCTGCTGACGCCAGACGGCGATGGAAAGCCCCACTCAGCCGCCATCAGACCCCTTTCTGTGAGATTTAAGAGGTGAGCTTTCTCTCTTTAATGTCTCTGAGTGTCAGAAGCTGTTTTCACAGCTGTATTTACTGAAAAAGACTCAACCACGGAGCCTCGTTACAGTTTACTGAACCACAAAAGCGTTTAGCTCTCCTCGTCTTGATTACAAACTGCTCTGTAATCTTGGTCATGAAATTACAAAATTAAAATCATAAAAATGATCAAGGCCTCACACGACTTCCTGACGAGAACCGATGGAAACAAGAAAAACATCAGATTGTTTCAGGTTTTCCTGTCAAAGATTAGTCACATTTAAATAGAAACAGAAAGTAAAGGTCCCATATTGAGCCCCTTTGTGACGGTGTTTATAGGTTTCAGAGGTCCTGAAAAAGTTTTTAAATGTTTTTAAAGGAAAATCATGAACGTTTGCTCCTCTGTTTCAGCCGCCCTCTGAACGAGCTGCCTCTGTGCCTGTAGCCTTAAATGCAAATGAGCTGAGCCTGGCCACGCCCCTCTCAGGAAGCACATGTGATTCTGTCCACAACCATGGGTGTACTCAGGAGAACTGGCTGCAGTGTCGGGGGCGGAGCCTGTTGGTTCCTGTTAAAATTAAAGTCTCTGTTACAAATGAAAAACTGAAGAAAAAACATCATAATTTAAAAAAAAGCTATTTGAGTGTTTACACTGGTAAGTTAATGTTCCCACAGAAAGTTTCTCTGCTGGATTATAGACGTCTCTTTCCCCGTGTTGTCAGTCGATGGGGATAAGTCTTTTTGGGCCCATTGGCACCATGTGACCGACGCCATGTTTGCAATACCATGGTTGGCAAGTCCATCTTTTTTGGCTAAAAGCTTTGCAGCTTTGCCACGACCTTATGTGTATTTTGAAAAATATGGAACCTTTAAAATGTTTGAGTTGAAAATTACAGTTGCGATGCAACGAAATCCAAGTTCATTCAACATCTGAAGGAGCCCAAAGAGAAGTTATTTTGAAGTTTTAGGATTTACATTTGATGAAGAGCACATTCTGACTAGTTTAAGACGGCACACTTATAGTTTCCACTTGAAACTTGAATGAGGACTTGCCAAGCTTGACTTTTGTGAAAAAAAACAAAAAAACAACAGAAATGAAAATCAAACAATGACAAAGTAATTTGGTCAAACATTGCACTTTTCTCTCACTTTTTTCAGCTTCTCCTGAATATTAGTGTTTTTAAAAAGAATTTTAAAAACTCCCAAAAGTCTTTGTTTATTTATCTAAAGCAGGATTAAAGCTCCTGGTGCTCTGGAACAAAAGAGATCTCCCCATCAGTCAGGAGGTGGAGGAGGAGGAGGAGGTCATGGCGAGGCAGCAGCTCAGGGAGTGTTGACCTCCAACCCAGAATGAGCTCCTTCCTCCCTCCATCGGTGCCAGAGCTGCTCTCATCACCTCCCACTCAGAGAGGCTCCTCTCAGGGATCAGCAGCAGAGATCTCCTCTCCTGACACCGACAGCCAAACAACACGACGGACTCCAGTCCTTCAAAAACAGAACTGCAGGAGCTTCGTCAGGTCACAGTTTTTTATCTGAGTGTGAAGAAAAAGTCCAACGTCCTCTCGTTCTTACAGTCACATTCAGTTTTCTCATATTTAGAAACTCATCATTTGGTGCAGAAATGCAATCAGGATCTGTGAGCTGATGGAAAACATGAGATCACAGGAAACATCATGATGCTTCAGCTGAAGGTTCTTTAGGAAAACATGACGGTGGAAACTGAAAGATACTAGTGGAGGAAAAAGCTGAAAACAGACAAAAACACCAAAACTTTGATGGTTCTGGGTTCTAAAATGATTCTCTGGATTAAATGATATAAAACTGAAGATCTTTTAGGTGCTTCAAATGTATTTTGACACTAAAAATTTCTGTTTTTTTAGTTAATTAAAGTTTTGATTTGATATTTTAAGATCTTTCCATAAAAATGGCAATCTCACTTTGTGTAATAACTCGAGTAAATTCCAGAAATGAAACTCAAAACCAAAACACTTCTGCTGGATTCTTAATCGATAACTCTACAACATGATGGAGGACGATCGATTGATTAATTTCATGTTCACAACTGATGTCACATCTGGAACATCAAGGCTTCCTGAATTTCTTTTCCTCCCACCATGTTTTTCCAAACTTCGAGCAGGAATCGACTCGTGACACAACTTTGGTGAAACTAAAGATGGATGATGGTGTTGGTGTGAAGGGGAACGTGGAGGAAAAGGTTATCGACACTTTTCCTCCCTTTTTTTTAAGCCTTTTCAACAAACTGCATGTCCATTTCCTAGAAGTCAGTTTGTCCCTCCTCCTCCTCCTCAGTGATGAAAACCGCAGCCTGTGATTGGACGAGGACCAGCTGTCAGTCTGTCGTGTCTCACAGGTGAGTCCAGGTGAGAGTTTTGTCTGTTTATCAGCCTCATCAGACTCACTGAGCATCGCTGGGAGTCGAACCTGAAACCCTGGCAGGAGAAGTGCCTTGCTCTGACGAGCAGCACATCGACACACCGGCGGCCTCAGAGGCTCATTGTGCAGCCGTGAACAACAACACAGGCGTCAGGTTTCAGATGATGCAGAAGACTGAAGCTGACGAGGAGAAAGATGATCCAAAGAGAGAGAGATGTGAGGCTGAGAGATGTGAAGAGACGAGCGAGCGTCTGCTGAACGCTGCGACATGAACGAGTGTTTCATGCCACTGACGGGCCTTCAGGGCTTTTCTGTGAGAACATGATCACTTTGTTTTTCCTGCCTGTGGTTGTAAATACAGACCCGTTTCCATGGCAGCACGGATCTGCTGACACAAGAAAAAAACACTGCAGAAACTGTTGTTTGTCTTTTTTCTCACCTTTGTTTCTTTCAGACACAGTTTCTGAATCTGGATCAGAAATCCTGCCAGATTTTTATATAAACAAAGAAAGGTTGTTTTGTTTCGCAATAAAATCCCACAAATCATTTTTATGACATCTGACGTCTCACGATTCTGTTGTTTCAGTTTTTGTGTCATTTTATAGCAAGAAAACAAACAATGAACATAAAAACTAAAAATATATTGAAGCAGCTGCAGAGATCATTAACTTTAGGAAACCAAACTTACTGATTTTCCTGCAGAGCTCAGTTTGAACGACACCTGTGTGAGCAGGTGTGTCGAGCTCAGGTGAGCACAGCTGATCCTTCACACACCTGGTTTTTAACTCAAAACCAGTTACACAAATAATTCTACTCTTGTCTTTATAATAAAGCTTGTTGTTGTGATGTCTTTGTCTGCTGGTCTTTGTGTTGGAAATCCTATGTGTGTGTCGAGTGTGTGTCGCTTCTGAAGGAATGTGTGTGACAGTTTTTGCTAAACAGATTTGATAAACAAATGTTTCTCCTCAACAATATTGCACATCAGTTCTTCATTTAAGAATCTATGCACAAATATCTGTGCTGTATTTTATGATGTTTACTTTATTAAATGTTTTATTGGTTAATGATTATGTTGCAGACTTCCTGCTCAGTCTAAGAAGACAAAAGGGAAACTGCAAATGTCTGACGTAAAGATTTACACACAACCTGGATTTAAATACACAGTTTTTAAGATGAATTGAACTCAAAGTTCCTCTAGAATTTTAACCAATTAGTTAGTTTTCATTATGAACCTGAAGGATTTTTCTTCTTTAACATACAAACAAACAGCTTTCTGGAGAACCTGACTGACTCGAGGAATCAAACCTGTGCGTTTTCTTGTTCTCTGTTCAGTCAATCAGCCTCCTCTGTCTTTATGAGCTGCAGCTCGCTCGGCTTTTATGGCAGCTTGTTGTTTTACAGCCTCCAGCAGGAGCTTTACAGCATGAAGGAGACATGTTGAGTTCACTGATGGAGCAAAGCAGCGGAGATTCCAGGTTTGGATGGAGGACGCAGCCTCATGAAAGCAGCAGAGCGCAGGAAGATTCCTACAGAGTGAGGTCAACCAGGAGGAGACACGAGGAGACATGGAGGAGACACGAGGAGACAAAAGGTGAAATGAGGAGACACGGAGGAAACACGTAGGAGACACCAGCAGATGCAAGGAGACATGAGGAGACATGAGGAGACATGGAGGAGACATGAGGGGACACCAGCACAAGCAGCAAAAACATCATGACAAAATTATCTCATTTTTACGCTACAGTGTGTGGGAAAGGAAGAGACACACACACACACACATTTTCTCTAAATGTCAAAGGACACATTCCAATTCAAAAATCCCTCCAAATATTTGTTTACATTCCATTTGAATACATTTAAAGAAATTATTGTTTGTTTTTGTTTGTTTTTGTTTGTTTGAGCTCAACAAGCTGAAAAACAAACAAAGTGAATTTGAATCTTTATTCTGGCAGAAACAACAGATCGAGTCCTGAAAAGAAAACAAGACTGATCCAGATCGTCCCAGATGTTTTCTCACAGCTGTAACAGGTTTTCTTTCTTTGACAGACTGAAGAAACGTTTCCATCACTCGTCCTCTCACACTCGTCAAAACAAAACTCATATCTGAGGACTCACACAGACACAAGAAACCAACAACATCCAGGATTTTCCTGCAGTCGACACTTCCTCTTCCCTCCTCTCCTGAAGGTGACAGAGCCGTTAAACCAGATGAAGATGCTTCAGCTTGTTTTCCATCTGATGTTACACCTGCAGGAACCAGCTGAGCTGCAGGTTCGTGAGTGCAGAGGATGGAGGTCTGCAGAGCTCCTCAACACCACAACAAAGTCATGTCATCCTTCCAGAGGAGAGAACGAGTGTGTGGAGTGTGTTTGTGTGTGTGACGCTCCGGCCTGTGGGAGGAAACACACCTGTGAGCTTCAGAAGACGGAAGGTGAAACCGAACGGGACTCTGGACAAACTGGAGTCATGTGATCTGCAGACACGACGGAGGGAAGAAGTTTTATCTGATTCAGCAAAGTGAGACGACTGCAGAGAGAAAAACAACTGGATTCTTTAAATAAAGTTAAAATAAAGTGGTGGATGAGGGACAATGAAGCGTTCAAGGGAAAGAAAAGAGAGGTAGAAAACATTAACTAAGTTCATATTAACACACAAACAGCAAAACCCTCAGAATGTATTATTTTAACAGGAAAAATGTTTGTTTTTTCCCAAATTTGATCTGCATCAAGATGAGAGAAAATCTTTAGATAACAACCTGTTTTATTTTTCTTACTTGCAGAAAATCATCTAAACTCCACTTGAGCTGATCCTTAAATGCACTGCTGCAGAAAAACAGAACAAACACGCCCCCTACTGGCTGTAAGCATCCACTCACATCAGCAGGATGACGTCTAACAGCTGATCTGAGGTCTGTTTCAGCTCTGAACATCCTCCTCCTCCAGGTGACATGACTGAGACCTCACACTTCTATTTGTGTTGTATGTATATTTGTTGGACATGTGACCTTTGACCTTCTCAATGTGTTCGTGTGTCTTCAGAAAGGACAGGAAATCTGCAAACTGAGGTGTGAAATATTCAGTTTTTGCTTTTATTGTTTTGCTGATTTACACGAACCAGAAGCACAAAATATCAACTTTCAGCAGCTTTTGTCCAAAAATAATCAGCATCGGTTTTCAGATAGCTGTGTTGGTGGGGGTGCCTGTGACCCCTGTGACCTCTGTGACCCCCGTGACCCCTGTGACCCCTGTGAGACCCTGAGGTTCATGTTTCCACCTGAGTTCCTGTCATTGTGCTCATTTCAGACGCCTCTGCACGAAGATGTCGACCAAACAGAAGAATAAATGTTTTGTTTCTCAGTCTGTCGTCGTTTGAGTTCAGCTGTTCTGATGTTTGAAATCATGAAAACAAGCGAAAGTCAGTTTGTGGTTTTCACTTCTGCTTCTCAGCTTCTGACCTTTTTTTTTTTACAGCCAATTAAAAACTAAATGCTTCCACTGGACTGTAAATTAAAAGCTAATTAAGCAGGAAGAATAAAAAAACAGCAGGACTGAAAGTCATTTCCTTAATTGCTCTCAGACATCCTGTGATTTCAAATGGTAATAAAATTCTTATTTTGTGACAAATAATGTTTTATTTTAAATCAAATTCTATAGATAATCAATCATTAGATGGTGTAAAAGTACAATACATTTGGATTTTAGTATTAAGTTTAGAGCTTTTGGTCAAATCATTTACTGGAAAATAATTAAATAATAAATAATTTACTGGAATAATTTGATTTATGTTGAGAAAAAAAACCAAACATGAGTCTATTGAGGCTTTTGTGATTAGCTCAACTTAAAACCTAAATATGTAGATATTTTTATTTTGAAGGGAGGCAAAACAGGAAGAGATAAAGATCTTTAACCTTTTTTTCTTTTTCTTTTTACAAGATTTGCTATTTTAATCATCAGATGTTTTTTTAATATCCCTGAATTTATGTATTAAAGTTTAATATAACAGAGATATGTTTTAAATCTCTCAGAACAACGAAGCCCGACAGTAATGTTGGATAATCTTTTTACAGAATAATCCTCTTTATTGTGTGTTTTTTTGTAGCATCTGACCTCATTTTCAGCTCATTACTGTTGCGGTGTCTCCGTTTTAATGTGCTGTTTCAAAGGTTTGGAGTTTTTCTTTGATCATGATGAAGAATTCAGTGATTTGAACATTAGATACGAACCTTTGACCTGAAAGTATGAGGACAAACAGACTCAAACTGCCCGAACATGTTGAACATGTTGAACATTTAAACCCGCCTGCTCCTGTAAAACAGCCTGTTTTTATTCGCTGAAGCTCAGTTTTAATGCCCATCGCTGAGGTCAGTAAACGCTCCTCTGCGGGCGCCATCAGCCAGCTGCTTCCACATCTGCTGAAACAAAGCAGAACACACCGGGACGCCATGACATCATCAGCAAAACATCACGAACACCAGCCGAGTCAAAAAAACACATCAGGACCTCATTGTTTCTGACCTGTGAGCCCATGCTGACAAAAATTAGCCTGCTTTTTTGAAATTCATGTTAATTAATTTTCAAAGAGGAACATCTGAAGAGCCAAAGATCTTCCTCAGCAGCTGATTGAGACCAAAACAGCTCAAAGAAAAGTGAATTCTCCCATCTGATGGAGGCAAAAACCTCCTCAGGGGGTTGAAATCATGTGCAAAGTAACATTTATCTCAAGGAAATGTTGATGTCTACAGTGTTTTTACCTCACAGGCCAGAAAGTCACATTCACAGGCCGAGGACGAAGATCTTAAATGTTCTAATAAAGAGTTTGAGCACTTTAACAAACATGATTTTAAGCTGTAAACTACATGTAGCTGCTGTGTGATGGAACATATTGATGATGTTCCTTTGTGACTTTCTGAGTCCAGCAGCTCAGTGATGGAGAGACAACACACTGTTTTTTTTAAGGGGGTCTTGGTGAAGTCACATGATCCAAATATAACTCTGAGGTGTCCCCTCACACCCCCTCACCCCCCACCCCTGGAGGCTGATGGGATAAAGTTAGCTGCTGAGGAAACTTAAGAGGCTCCGGAGCCTCGACGCTCCTGCAGGTCGGAGGCGAAGCTCAGAGCACCATACAAGGAGTGTGAGGGCATCAGTGTGTATGTGTGCATGTGTGTGTGTCTGTGTGTGTGTGTGTGTGTACAGGGCGCAGCCAATCTGAAACCAGCATTACTTGAATCTTTATTAAACTTCTCTGCTGGTTAGGATCATTGATCGTTTTTATTTGCACTTAATGGAATTAAAATGTGTGTTTTTTTAATCCAGTTTGATTATTCGGGTAGCACTGTTTTTTCTATATCGCCGCCATCAGGACAAAATGTCCAATCACACACACACACACACACACACACACACACACACACACACGAGAAAACCCTTAAGCTTTAGACACTTAAGTGAGTCATGTGACGCCTCATGTCACACCTGTTTCATCTGACAGACGAGAGGAGAACAAAGTTTCATTTAATGATTAAAAGCTTCTAATCCTTTTTTCGGATTTTGATCAGAAACAGAAATCAGCTGCCGAACATGAAGGTTTATTTGTGTTTGTGTTGGTCATTAACATCAGGTGTTTATCTGCAGGTGTCACAGGTTTGTTTCTTTTTTATGTTTCAAGGGGTCAAAAACCCTCAATATGTTCATTATTGAAGAAGTTTGTTCAACAAAAGGTCCATAACTCTTCATTTTTTAAAAGTCTTTATATAAAGTTAACTGACTTTTTTGAGTAATTGACTAAATAACTGTGTTGAAATGGTTGACACCTGGTCAATATGACAGGTAAACAGATATTTTATTGTGTTTTAATAGCAACCACTGCATGTTGGTTTCAAATACTTTACATCAGAGAGAGTTTATTGAACTTTAAACACATTGAATCTCCTTCATCCTGCAGCCACTCGAACATTTGAATGATTCACAAACAAAAACCTACTCTGCTTGGAACAGGATGAACAGCAGGTTTATTTCTTTTAGTGTGAAATGCCAATTTATAGGATCAGATTTATGTTTTTATGTGTAATTGTTGTCTTCAGTCTGATCCTGCTGCTCGTTGCAAAGCCTGAAAGTCCTTCAGCTGAAAATGAATGAACCCATCTGATCAGATCTGATGATCAATACAATCAAACCGCAGCATCAGTAATTAAATCTGACACTGAAGCTGTTTCTTCTTATAATGTAACATCAAACATATAAATATAAAATAAGGCTTTTTTTCTAATCAGCTTCACTTGTCTGAATGTGTTTATTTCAGGTCGGTTTTTCAATTTCTAATATTTAAAAAAAATGTATTAACAAAAGATTCTGTATTCATTGAGGTAAAACAGGATTTTTGCTTTTATGTTTGGACTCAAAGACGTGACAATCTGATAATGTGACTTTACATAACTGAACTTTTAAAAGCTGGGTTTTTTTATGTCACATGAGAGAAACAGAAATAAACCACAGAAAAGACTCAACACTCATTTTCTTCCACATTTGACTTTATTTATTTCAGTCCAACATGGTTCAGTTTGTGTGAATGTGAGGAGTTTAAGACTTGGTGTTGTGTGTGAACCTGCAGATCAGCCCTCTTCCCCCCTACCCCTCCAGACAAACAACCCGAACAACGAGAACAAAAACCCTCCGACACCTTCAACTTCCTGCAGTGACTCCTCTCAGACATCCGGCCTGTGTGATCGTCTGGTTCCACCAACACACATGAGACAAGCGGAGTTCGTAAAAACACAAAGACACAACAGCAGCAGCAGCGATGCGTTTAGGAGGCCTCGAACATCTTCTTCCTGTCAGCTTTGTCCTCGATGTTCTTACGCCAGTCGCCGACGGCTTCTGTCGGCTGCAGACGAGAGAAAACCAGACAATCAGAAAGCGTCAGATTTACGGACATTAAAGCTCTGAACTTCTCTTTGTGATTTAATGTTTTTGGATTTTCTTCTTCAAGTTAATGCTTTGGGTCATTTCCCAGATTTTATTCAACATGTTATGGTGGACCCCACTGCTCTTTCTGGGCACAACCCCCCCTTCTCTGCCTCTGATTGGTCGCCTCGGTTGTTAAGGTTGAGAAAGGAGGGGTGGGATTGGTTGAGGGTCGGGTCAGGTGTCGGTTCCACCTGTTGGCTCAATGCCATGAACTTCTGACCCAAGTTGAAAAATAAACATTATCATTATAATATAATTATAAAGTGAAACGATCTCAAACTGAATCTCGACGAGATTGTAAAACATCTGATCAAACAGCAATGAAAACATTTTTTTTTAGTACCAATTTTTAAATCGTGCTGTTTGCAGAAAACAACTGTGTTTATTTCTTTTTGCTTTTCAATAGAACTAATGAAAACAGGAAGGGGCGGGACTTCGGCTCTATGCCTCTGTCTCTTGTTGCATGGATACACCTGTCAGCCAAACGATAAAAATAGTGACAAGCACAGTGAACTCACCTCCTCTTTCACCTCCTTCTTGACCTGCTTCAGGTTGGACCTCAGGTCCATGTTGACCGTGTGCTTGGAGCCCAGCAGAGCCTTCAGCATGGCGTCAGCCGACATACGGACCTTCTTCAGAGCCGGTTTCTTCACACCTCTCAGATCTACGACTTTGATCTTCAGGTCTTCAATCTATGAGAAGAGGAAAGCTTTTATATTTTAGTTTCCTGTCAATAAAACGGTTCTTAATAAATAATTTCGTTCATTCAGAGGGAGTTTACCTCTTTGTCGGCTTTCTGCACTTTGGCCTCGATGTCGTATCTCTCCTCATCAATCTTGTCAATGAGGCCGTGGAGCTTCTTGCAGGTTTCCTGTGGACATGCAAACACACCAAGACCTCGAATTACAAAAACTGTATGTATGAAACGGGTGAAAAAATCCACAATCCTTTAAAACTTAATATTTGTTTGGCCTATGTAGCTTCAGTTCCAACTGCATGTCTGACAATGAAAGCATTAAAGCAGAGATAAATAAATAATGTTAATTTCAAAATCAAGAATCTGAAACATTTTTCGAAAATTAACAGTCCCAGTCTATAGCCACATTTGCTTAAGTGCAAGCTAGCTTGTTTGATGTTCCCTGCTTTTTTTTAATCGAAAAACTTCAGCTTATGTAGAGTTCATGTAGTTTTTAAGACATTTTTGGTGTGACTTTAACAAAAATGCGGATTTTTTTTACAACATGCTTGATGCCTTGCCTTCCTTAAAAAGTGAAGAAAGCAAATTGTAGTATGTAAGCTAACTAGCTAGCAAAGAACAAGCTAGCCGAGACTGTGGAGTGATTTTAGCAACTAGCAAAGAAAAGAACGCTGTATATTATCTGTTACACTCAAACTTCTTATATAAAAAAAAAAGAGGCCAAGATGGATGTTAGTGTTCATGATGGTGAAAAAGCTGTTAGCCTAGCTTAGCTTGATGCAGCTAGGCTAACAGCTTCCCACTGTTTCCAGTCTTTGTGCTAAGCTAGGCTAGCATCAAGGCAACTGGATTTTCTCCCAGTGTGATTATCGACTGCTCTTCCAAAATGGCTCTTGTGGTTTTTGTTTGTTTGTTTGTTTGTTTGTCTGTTTTTCCCCCGTGTTTGGCCGTGGTCGCTGTCACTCCTCTCACCATCAGGGCGGCCTGGTCTCCACCCAGGTCTGGTGCGGGACAATGTTCGGCCATGTAAGCCTCCTTAGCAGTCACACATTCCTTTTTCTCATCTTCGATCCATTTCAGAGCAATCTGGAGAATCAAGCTCTGCAGGGAAACGTCATGTAAACAAACATGTAAACAAACTCAAATTTTTCAGAATAAAACACTTCCATTTAATGCTGTGAACGCAGAAATTAGCTGCAGAATCACAAGAGACTTATGCAATAAAACTTTTGGGCAAATCAAAGTTTTCTTTATGTTTGTTAAATACTAGTTATGCGCAGCTCTTTACTGTATATTTCTTATCACCTTCAATAATTTGTATATTTTCTTCTTTTAATTCAAAGACAGAGAGAAATGCATTTAGTTTCTTTCTGGTTACTGGTTTACCTTCAGGTGATGCCTGCGGCTCGAAGTCATTTTCTTCCTGTTTTGAAAAAAGTCGGGTCAGGTCAATATGTAAATATAAACCAAATAGTTCAACAGTATCACTAATATTTGCAACTTTTTGTCATAATGTTTAATCTTTAAATCTTAAAATCAATGCAGTCCTTTTATTTAAGGTGAAATCATGAAATTTGATCCATTAACTTGAAAAAAGCAGATTTTTGTCGTAATTTCAGGACAATATTGTTAATAATGACATTAAAACAAAACAGCTTTTTCTTATTAAAAAAAACATGTTTTGTTTGTTTTTGGTGAAAAGATGCTGCTCAGACTCACTCAGACATCTTGGCTGTTTGTCTGGTTTACACCTGCATGGAGACACAAATGAAAAACACAGTGAGGAAACATCTGAGCCTTTTTGACCTCGGCTGAACACTGTAGTCAGATTCGGATCAGATCAGCAGTGTGAGTTTCTCTGAGATCAGCATGTTACAGCGCGTTGATGGAGACGGATGGACGGGAATATTTCAGACGTAATCTGAGCTGAAGCCACAGCTGAAGCGACTGAACTAAACTGGGACGGTGGAGATCGAGTGTCTCCAAAGTTTATGGGCGGATTGGGTGGAGGAGTAATTTTAAAAATTCTCCAGGGAGGTGTCAGTTTATCATCTCATTTCATTAAGTAATATCATAGAATTAAATAAACTTTATCATTAACACCTTTAGATAAATTTTAATGTTAAAATACAAGAATCCAGATCAAGTGAAATTAAAAAGTTCCCATCCCAAATTTTACTTTTTGATTTACTTAAATACTTCTTTAAATCGCCTTATTTTAGACTTTTGCAGTGATTTGTTGGAACTGAGAAACCCAAATTTACCAACTTAAAAGTTTGGTTTTTTCACAAGAAAACACTTAAATCTGACAATTTAAAAAAAACTATGATGCAAGAACTAAAAATCATAGCAGACAAATTAATCTTGCAGACACTTAGACAAATCATTTCACTCAACAACCATAAATAATCTCATTAGCCTCATATTTAAATTAATTACAGTTATAAAGCACCTGAGTATCATCAAGTCTGTTCAACTGTCATCAAAGAGAGTAAAAAAATAAAATCAAAAAGTTTAACCACATCACATTTTCACAGATTTGTAACAAGAATCACAAATTTTCCTCAAAAAAGCAGAATGATGACATTTTTCTTACGTCAAACCCTTAAAAATCACTTTTTTTAGCTCTTCAGATAAAATAATGACAGAGTGGAGTTTCATCTGTCTGAGTGAAACAGTTTTAACACTTCATCTGGTTTCAGTGACTTTCTGACACTGAGCTGCAAAAAGCTTCATAAAACCATAAAACACAGCATGGTGGAGCTGAACGGGTCTCATAAATTCAGGTCTGTCGGGAAAAGGTCAAATGTCGGAAACAAACATGCAGAAAGCGAGTTCAGGATGTCAGAATAGGTCAGAGGTGGAGAAACAAACGGCTCTGATCTCCTTTCAGGAGTTTTGGAGTCTGGCAGATATGAGGCTGCTCTGAACATCGATTCCTTTTCTCTGATAAAAATCAAACATGCTGCTCTCAGAGGCTCAGAGAGGCTGGAAAAAGAGACAAATAAAGAGGATTTTTCTCACCTAATCAGAGGAGGAAGAAGAAGAGGACACACTTGGTGGAAGAAAAGGAGACACTGCCAAAGCCACAGACAGTGAAAAATGAAAAACGGTTTATATGGTGGGTTGCGATGCCTCAGCAAAATGCCCAGATCCTGTTTATGGAAATGGATTCCCTGATAGACCAATGAGCCACCGAGCTCCTGAAATACACCCGGCCCAGCCCCGCTCTGTCCATCGCCCTCCCTGTTGGATGACTTAAACGACCTAAAGCTGATCCGAAGGCTGTGAGATGCAGATTCACAGTTTGTGTGTGTGGGAGTCAAACGTAAAAGAGTAGAAAACTGGACGGATGGATCCGTTTCCAGGCTTCAACCTGTTGTGTTCTCCAAACCTAAAAAAAAAAGACTCCTCTTTTTGATTTTTCCCCTAAAAATGTCACTTAAGTAGCTCTTATTTCCAAACAACAACAAATCTAAGTGTTAAGGCCTCTTACCTTTGATTTTACGCACTTAATAGGCTATAAAAATAAGTTAAAGTTTTCTGTCTCTGACAGTTTTTAAACCTCAAATCAAATACTTTAAGAACCATTTTGTTGTAGATTCGTGTGTAGTCAGAGTGAGGTTAGCCTAGCTTAGCACAAAAACTAGATGCATGGAGAAACAGCTAGCCTGGGTTTGTTTTGGGCTAAAAAAATACAAATTCTTTTGTAAATAATTCTGAAAAACTTCTGCTTTTGTTCTGTTTAAACAAAAAGAAAAAGACAACATGTTAATTAGTGAGTTCCTAAAGTGTTTGGAGGCAGACGTGCTGCTTTTAGCCGTTAATGCTAAGCTAAGCTAAGCAGACACGATGTTCTCATCTCACTTTCACTGAGGAAGAACTTTTTTTTTAAGAAAAAGACTTTTAGGAATCAATTACAGTTGCTTCGTAGATTAATAAGACATTGAATTACTTAAATAACAAAGTTTGTATTTGTTTGAATGTTTGAATAATTTTACAATTTCATTCTCTGTTTACCAACAAAAGTTATATTTAACAATTATTTTGCTTGTTTTATTTGTGCTCCTGTGGATGTAAAAGTTGTGCCAGAGTTTATTAGTTAAACTAGATTTTCAGAAGATTTTAACCACTAAAAATGGGTTCAAGCTCTAATTTCAGTGGTGATAACTTTTCTGCATCATATTTTGAAGATAATTAAAGAAACAGCACTTCATTTCACGTTGTGTGATATGGGAAAAAAAAGAAAGTAAAGGAGGATTAAAACGTGCATAAATGTATCAAACAAATAAGTTCTTATTTCAAAACATTTATTTCTATGGACTCCATGAAAACCTGTACATTCTGAGTGTTTCTCTGTCAGACGTTACTCTGCCTCGGTTCAGTCTCTCACGGTGGTGACGGATCACAACAAACAACCAAAAAACAACAACCAAGTGTCTAAACTCTCGTGCCTGAGTGTCCTGCAGGAACGCAGAGACACGTTCAGCCACTCAGACCTCGGAGGAAACGTCTCCCCCGCCGTCGTCCTCGTCGCTTCACCAAGCTCTTAGGAAGTCTCGAACATCTTCTTCCTGTCGGCCTTATCCTCGATGTTCTTACGCCAGTCACCGACCGCCTCCGTGGACTGCGGAGAACAGCGACATGAAGTCAGAGACGCACAAACATCGACAATATGCAGGAACTTTTCTATCAGGAACATTTCTAACTCATCGTCACGTTAGAACTAGGGCTGTCAGTCGAGTAAAATTTTTAATCGCGATTAATTGCATTAATGTCCTGAGTTAACGCATGATTAATCGCAAATTAATTGCAAATTTTTTAGCAAGCCCTTTTACATTTACAATAAATACAAATTACTTTTGTTTTGACCAGAGAACCATCGGGCAAAACTTTAAAGCTGAACTTTCCATTTAAAAGTCCCTTTTCTGTATCTTAACATTTATCGAACAGTTACTAGTTACTTTAAAGATTGAAATCCTCTTAAACTATGATTTTATTAAACATGTCACAATGTTGAGAATAAAGCGACATATCCAGCTGTTTTTGACTTGTTAGAGATAAATTTACCAAATTGTGCACATATAATAAAACTAGAGAGAACTCCAGAACATAAATAAGATTTGTGTATCAGGACTTGTTCTCTCCCATAAATCTTGTTACGACTCAATATCAACAACTTCTTACGTCACACAGAATCAGACATCAGTCATTTACATCCGGACCTTTAGTTTGTAGTGGAGTGTGTCTGCACGGTTCCTCACCTCCTCTTTCACCTCCTTCTTCACCTGCTTCAGGTTGGCTCTCAGGTCCATGT
>JAPZDV010000023.1:23203154-23221994 GCA_029814665.1 Acanthurus lineatus
TTATCTGAAATGTTGACGTTTTAAACGACAATCTGCAGCTAAAAACTCAGCATTTATTAAAAAAAACCTTTAAACAACAGTTTCCCAGAAAGCAAGTAATTATTTTAACTGTTGGAAAGAAAAACTTACTGACATCACTAATTTGGACGTAATCAAAAGGTAAATGGATGGAGTAAATGGAGTTATTCTATGCATGAACATTTGCATTTGAATATGTAAAAACTCTCTACAGAACACAAACATCTCAACAGAAACAACAAACAAAGTAAGAAGATGGATCAGTAAATTAATAATTGTTGAATGGATGATAATAATTTGGGTTTAATTGGATTTTTTTCTTAAACATACTAAATTAAATCCACTAAAATTCAAAATCACTGTTTAATAGCTTTATCTCCAATTTCCTAATAATTAGAGCAAATGACTTTCTGTTTTGTTGGAGCAGAAAATTATCAGATCTAAAATCAAAAACACTACAAAAGGGATCTGCTGGATGTTCATAAGAGGTGAGACACCTGATTTAGACTCATTTTCATAGATTGTGTTTAAATGCAAATCTTCCTGCAAACTATCAGGAGTGTTTGAACTGTAAACACAGAAAGTGTTTCTCAAATGTCTGAGCCTGACATTTTACAAGATGACAAGGATGACAGATGATCTCTTAAATACATTAAGATACATTTCTGCTCTCTCCTAAAGTTTAACAACCTCACAGAAGAAGAAGAAGAAGAGGAAGAGGAAGAAGAAGACAAAAACCAGGAGGAAGCAGAAGAACAAAAGAAAGATAAAGTTGTAGAAATGTACTCACTCAGACATTTTGGCGGCTTGTGATCTTCACGACCTGTTCAGAGACAGAAAACAGTCATCAGATCATCTCACAGTTTACATGCAGACTGACTGAGCCGAGCAGCTCCTCGGTTATCGATCAGCAAGCCTTCGACCTGCAGCAGGAAACATGATACGTTTCACCATCATGGTAAACCGACTGCCAGCAGACAGAAACCAGCTAATTTTGGATGGGCGGGGTCGGATGCCAGGCAGTGGCGCTGAACAGTTGCCCCCCTGTAAAGACATTCTGCCTGGAATTTAACGTCTTGCCACGAGGCGACGATCTGAGCCCGAAATGCCACGAGCACAAGAACCAAATGTGGCTCTTAACACGAAGTGAGAGCCGTAAACACGGACGTTAACATCCTGCAGGCATGCACGCCGCCGGCTGCAGCTGAGGAGAAACCACAAACAGTTTCAGCTCAGGATTTAAAGGACATCAACACAGTTTTCCACTGAGGACTTTTAGACCAGGATGCAAAAACTGTTAACAAACACTCTGTCGAATCCTCTCAGTTTTAAACTAACAACAAATAATCTGAAAAGATCAAACTTAAAACGCCTTTTCTTAAAGAATCTAATTCAGAATTTTACAACAAAAACCTGTGTGTGGTGATTTATTTTACATATGAGCCTTTTCATTTGTTCACAGCAGATCAGCTGCACATGCAAAAACATGAAATTTGTCCAACATATATGGAGGATAAAGAGTCCCAAAAAGAATAATAAGAAAGCTATAATTATGTAGGGTTAAATTAAGTTTTTTCCATTTGATTTGTGCCAAATTAAATTCTCTTTTTCTGGAAAATTATCCTGAAATAATTGAAAATAACCAACACTCAATAAAAAACTGCTTTGCTGATTTTAAACGTTTTGATTTTAAGATTTAAAATCCAAGTTGATGGTCTTTTTTAAATAATAACAAACTTTAAAATCTCACCAACACCATGCGAGCTGAATAAAAAACACCCAGAGACCTTCAGCTCAGACGAGCAGCTCAAACCCTGAAGTGTCAAAATAAAACATTAAATCAGCTTCAGTTTTGGTTTTCAGTCTTCAAGCCGCCTGAACGTCCCGTCGTTCTTTCAGCCCTCAGCTCAGTTTCCTACAGTGTCCTTCCTTTAGTCCAACAACAGCTGCTTCTCTCTGATTCTACCTCCAAACATCTGAACCCGACCTGAGCGGTCAGAGGTCACATCTGCAGCAGCACCACCTTTTTAAAAAAAACCCATAAAAAGCAGCTCTGCAGAACAAACTCAGGTCCCGGCTGCTGATCGGACCTCACCGAGACTCTGCATTGTTTTCTACCCGAGCGAACGGAGACGAGCCGCATGGACGCTCACCTACTGAACGTGACGAGGAGGAGGAAGACGGAGGAGAAGGGGGGGAGAGTCCCGAACAGTAGAGATTAAACAGGGTATATAGGGTGTGAAGTGCTGGCTCAGCAGAAAAGCGAGCCCTCTTTATGGTAGCAGAGCCTCTTCAGACCAATGGGCCTGCAGGTTCCAGAAATACCACGACTCTCTGAGGAACCTCGTTCATCTTCTGCCGCAGGAAGTCGCCTCCCTGGAGGCTGACGGGAGCTATCGGGTTCCCCCCCCTCAACAGAGACGAGTCAAAAGATGAAGCGATTGTTACACAACGTTCGAGTGGGCGACATGATTCATGCTCACAGTCAGTTTCCTTCACGCCAGCAGCTGAACAGGTTCATGTTCGGATCATGTTAACATGATGCTTCAGCCACCTGTGAGGAGACAAACCAACGAAAAACCAATAAAAGGTCCAAAGATTCAGGATTTTTAGTGAGAAACTTCCTCTTTTGTAACTTTGATTTGTCTCAATCAGGCCACTGAAGCCAATTTAAGCTTCAGATTGAGTGAATTTGATCCCCATCAGATCCAGTGGAACCTTGTTACAGCAGGAACAACCAGTGTGATGATGCAAATATTAATTTAAAACAGTTTATAAAAAAGCACAGACGTATTCTTCCTCTGGACTTCAGAGACTTCATACAAAAGTTAGTTGAACAAGGAAGAAAGGAGGAAACTGATATCTGATTTTTTTAATTGGAAGTATTTATCTTTAAGTAATGAAATAATAACTTTTAATAATTAAAATCATTCAGGACCAAAATTTATTCATAGTCAAGCATCATCTGAATTAAAAAGGAGGTTTAATGTCAGTTTTTAAATGTTGAAGGTGATTGAACTTAACTGATAAACTGATCATCAACTGAAGGTTTTAAGATGAAACAAACCTGAAATTTGATTCTTTTTAGTTTAAAATTAAAAGAAAAGTTACTCACCATTCATGGAACTTCACGATGCTCCAGGTTTGTTTGAGAAGTGAAACTGTGATTTGATGAAAATATGTGGCAGGAAGTTTTAAGAGTGAAACTGAGGAGATGAAGTGCAGGAAGGAGAAACATCCAGCAAAGAAAAGAAGGAGAGAGAACTCTCTGCTGACATCTGGTGGTTTACTGTGAGCTCAACACTCAGTTATCAAGAAGGAAAATCTACATTCTGAGAGATTTTTCAGTTAATATGAGACAGCTACTTGTAATTACGTCAACATCCATCTGGTTAAACAGGAGAGAATTTAAAGTGAAGTTTGATTCATTAAATAAAGTTGAAAGAGTTGAACGAAACCCTGTCGAGTCTAATTTTCCAAACAGCTTCTGGAAAAAACTGCAGTGTGACAGCGATGCCGTATTCCAAAAACAACATTTAATGGCACGAGTTTTTTCATTCCATGAAAAATGTGAAGATGTGACAGAACAAAGACAGGAAGTGAAAGTCTTTAGGAGGTCTCGAACATCTTCTTCCTGTCAGCTTTGTCCTCGATGTTCTTACGCCAGTCGCCGACCGCCTCTGAACCCTGAAGGGCAAACAGATTCGACGCGGTGATGCAGCTGAAGTGTCCGACAGTCAGTGAACGTCTCAGAGAGTTTGTGACAGAGACTCACCTCCTCTTTGGTCTCCTTCTTGACCTGCTTCAGGTTGGCTCTCAGGTCCATGGTCACCTTGTGTTTTCCTCCCAGCAGAGCCTGCAGCATGGCGTCGGCTGACATACGCACCTTCTTCAGGGCGGGTTTCTTCACGCCGGCCAACTCAACCACCTTCAGCTTCAGGTCCTCGATCTGACGACACACACAGCGTCACACACAGCTGACAAATAACAGCCACACACACCGATCCTCAAAAAAAAAATACTGTTTCCTGTTCCTTCAGTTTCATGTGGACACAGAAAACTTTCTTTTATCCCCAAAAACAGCAGCTTCAGTTTGCTCAAATGCTTAAAACAACATGTTCAGCTTTTGTTTGTATCAAATCATTTTCCTGAACAGACAGAGTTTCTGTCAGGAATCAGCGTCGATTTAAAAAGGCCAGAAAACTTAAACATCTGCAAACCCAAAACAGCTGCACAAAACCACCTGCAGAAGAAGCACAAGTGATGCAACTGAGCGCTGAAGTTCAGCTAACAACGAACCATGTGATGAAACTGTTTTTGTTCACCTGTGTTTGTGTTTCGCTGAGACGACGCGTCCTGTTTGAATAACGACTTTAGCTGCAATAAAGAAAGTAGCTTGATAATTCTGTATGTCTTAGTTCATTAAATTAAAGAACTGCTGATAGCACACTGTATTATGTGAGCAAATTTTGTTTTTTTATTGTAATAAATGCTTGATTTGTAGAGTTTTACACTCATCCAGTTTTTTTAGCATTGTTTTAGTTTTGTCTGACCTTTTTGAATTTATGCACTTTTCTTAATTTATAGGGAAAATATCTTTTATGTTTTCATAAAATTTGCCGCAACAAGATTTGTTGTCAAAGTCAAACTTTAAAGCTGCACCTTCGCCTAACGGCTGCTGACTCACAGGTATCAGATTTCAGAGTCACGGCAGTAAAACATAAAAATAAATCTAATTTATTTAAATACAAAGTAATCAAGTGTCGAAAAAACAAGTCATCTTACTTTCCCAAAGCCAAAGATTCCCATTAAAGCATCTCTAACAGAGCGTCTCTACCTCTTTGTCCGTCTTCACCACTTTGGCTTCGGCGTCGTATCTGTCCTCATCGATCTTGTCGAGGCACTGGTACAGCTTTTTGCAAATTTCCTGTTAAAGTGGAGACAGAGAAGTTTTTCACACCAAACAAGTCTCTGAAAAACTCAGAGTGAAGTTTGATTTGTGTGTTTTTTCACCATCAGAGCTGCCTGGTCGCCGCTCATGTCGGGGGCGGGGCAATTCTCCTCCATGTATGCTTCTTTGGCGGCTGCGATATCAGTGGCTTCCTGCTCGAGCCAGTTAGCAGCGATCTGCAGCATCAAACTCTGCAGCACACACACACACACACACACACACATTAACACGCTGCACACCTGTTTTTGTGTCTTTAAGCTTCAGTCTCTGATGTTTCGACTCGTTACCTTCAGATGATGCCGGCGGCTCGATGTCATCTTCTTTCCCCTTAAATCATGAAAATCAACGTTAATATTGACGTCAGGAGAATCTGACAGAAATAATTTAAATCATGTTTAATGTTAAGAAATGATTTTGGCCCAAAATTCAAATTGTTAAACTTTTTTTTTTCTTTTTTCACCAAATTAAATCCAAGTGTTAAAATTTCTAATGTGGGAATGAAACTTTCAATATTTCCAAAAGAAAAATCTCAAACTTACTCAGACATCTTGGCTTCTTTTTGGTTTCAGACTCTGAAAATAATCCAAAAAAAATCAGGACAAATATTGAACAGCTGAAGATGCATAATACCAAAATAAAACTTGTTATTAGAAATTCAATTTGTGAGTCACTAACACTTTTTCTCCACACAATTTTTATATAAAACTTATAAAATGCAGCAACATTTGCTCTTTGATGTCCAGCCTCAGTTATTAATGTTCCTTCAGTGTTTTAACTGGTTGGTTTTTCTTTTCTTTGCTCTTTAACTGCTTGAAAAGTGTTTTTATTATTAATGTTAATAATTTTCTTTCTGTTCTCTTCAAAGTTAAATTAACAAACTAATAATAATTAAAACAATCGTGACTGTTTCTGATGTTTTTTTGCATGTCATTCATTACTTTTAACTTCTGATTCCCCTTAAATAAAAAGTCTATCAAACTGTGGTCTGGGGGCCTCTGGGGGCCTCTGGGGGCCCCTCTGCAGGTCCGAGGGATCTCATGAGTTTGAACATTTTTCTGTTTCCAAAGATAGAAACTTAGGTCTCATGTCATCGAGCCCGTCGGGTCAGTGCTAATCCTGGCTCGGGGTCAAAGGTCAACAATGACATTCATTGGAAACATGGAAGTACTTTAGTTCATCTGACAGAAGAGCTGCAGTAAATTCAAGGGCCAACATTCAGTCACAAAAAAAATCTAAATACAGTCCATCTTTTCAAACCAAACTGCATTAACAGTTTGACTAATTTTATTTCAGCAGAGACACTTTCAGATTTATAAACAAAACTTGAGACCTAAATACGGTTCGGTTTGAAAGATGCTAACAGTGTTTGCAGCATCAGTAGTTACTGATGTAATCTGATATTTTAGTTATTTTTCTCTCTAAAGTAACTGGATACACCAGCAGTTACATAAGGCAGAAAAAGTGGGCATGAAAGGAACAAAAACTTTCATACAAAAACCTCAGCAGGACAGTTTTCACTTTAAACTTAAAAAACGTTTTTCAGGTCTTGAAAACGCCTTGAAAATCCTTGAGTTGTTTTCTAAGATCTGTGATTTTAAGTTTTGGGAACTTTAGAGAAAATCTCTTCATCAATGATAAGATGCAAGAAGGCAGTAAAATAATCAGTAACATAGAAAAATAGAAGCTTTGCATAGTAAAGTCCTCAGTAATGCAAAAATTTAACTATTTTTACATTAATTAGACTTTTACAGTTTACAAATCCTCTTTACACAGAGTGTGCAAAGTGAAAATATGCCATGATGATGTGATCTTTAATCTCAAAGCAAAGTTACATCATCAGATATGTAAACAAGTGATTATGACACAAATTATACAATAATTTCTTCCAAACTGCACGGTGACATAAAACTGACTACGTTCAAATAATTTGATTGAAACTGTTTAGGTTTTTAAGTTTTTTTCCCCACAGAGTTTCACGTTGACTTTAGCCACAAAATAAAAGAGTTTCTCACCTACTAAGTGACGATGAGGAGGGCGGCTGACACTGACAGAGGGACAGTGAGGGAGTCACGTACTAAAAGGTGAAGCCGGTGGGGGTATATATGTGCTTGGATAGGAATTCAGAGGTTTCTCTTTATGGCCATGAGGAACTCTAAGACCAACCAGGCCAACGAGTTCCTGAAATACCTCCATCCTTTGACAGCTTACCTCGTAAATCCTTCAATACTGATGTCAGCTCTGTCTGAAGTGGTCAGCAGTCCTCGGGGGGGCGGGACATGAAGACATCTGCAGAAGAGTCAAGTAAAGTAACTCAATGAGGGTCAAGGTCCTGATTTATAAATCCAAAACATTGTGATTGTTATATTCTGCTGAGATTCAGCCTCCTTTGCTGGGAAAATATAATTAACTTTCACAATCGATGCTACATACACAGAATTCTTATTGAATATGCACATTGACTTTTTTAATACATTAATAATCCAGAAAAATTATGACAGATTTACAAAATAAGAGTGGACATTGTCATCAAAAGAGGAATGTAAATTTACATAAATAAAACAGAAAAGCGGGGAGAACTTCCCAGTTTAGGAAAGTTTTTTCTGTGAATTATAAACAAGATGTTTTATTGCTAACAGTCCCTTCGCAAACAGTTTTTTTAAACTTTGTTTTGTCTGTTTGTCAGATTGTCTCCTCTGGTTTCACCTCTGTCTTGTGCAATGTAATGTGATAAGTGGACGTCACGTTTAAACTCTTGCACTGACTTCACAGTTTGTAAACTGTTTGCATGATTTGCTTCACCTCTCCTAATCCTTTTAAGTTGCTTATTTATAGCTGATTCTCCTCCATTTTTATTCTGCTTGTTTGTTTTATAGATGTTTAGTAGCTAATTTAACATCTAGCTAAGTGAAAATTAGCCTTTCAGCTAACCAGCATTGACCTGTTAGCTAAAACTTTCACAATTACAGTGGTATTAAATAAAATTCCCTAATGTTTCATTGTCGATTGACGTGTTTGTCTATCAATAAAAAATACTTTAACAGCAGTCAGAGGAACTTCAAAATGATGCAAAAGCTGAGATTATATTAAAAACAAGTTCAGAAATATTGTTGGTAAAACCGCAAACTGATACAGCTAGTAAGAATTGCAAATTTAGCTAGCAAGCAAACGAAAGCAGACGAAGTACAGCAAGCTTTCCTCTATTGTTCTTGGTTTTGTTTTGTTTTATGCTTATAAAGATGTTAAATTATCTAAAAAAATGTAAGGGGTCCAGAGATGGTGTAAGAAATTATACAAATATTTACAGCTAGCATGAACAGTTAGCTAGCAAACGAATACAAATAGACAAAAAATAACGTTTCACTAGCTTAAAACCTTTTTATTTAATGTTTTTAAGCTAAAATACTTTCCAGCCTCTATTAAATATCTCAACAATTTAACCAAGAAGTGTTATTATTTAGCACAGTTAGCTTTTAACACTTCAAAGTCTAAAACTCTGCATTTTTTTGATTGTAGCTGCAAGTTTGTTTTTGATGTGAAATCTCACAAGTCAAATACAAACCAGTTAGTCTGAAAATAAAGTGTGAATTACAAACTTTAAATCTGGTTAAAAGTGATTTTTATAAGTGTACCTCATGTGTTGCACTTTTGTTGCTGTAGTTCATGTTGAATTCAGACAGAAACTGAAAACACAAAAGGGACAAAATTAAAAAACATAATGACATGATCAATACATTGTACAGCTGATTATAGGTATAATTTACTGACATCTGCTGAATGAATAATTTTTGCACAAAAAACTTTCAGTGACACAAAAAACAATTACAAAATCACTCACCTGCTGTTTTGATACTGTGTCCTTCTTTGATCAATTCGATTGATCAGGAAACAGTTTTGTAAAAACCAAAAATTAGGTACAAAAAACTTTGCGTGAACAACTAAATTACATAAAAAAAGATTTTTGTTAAAATATCATCAGACTAACATATTTTATATGTCAATTGATAAATAAACTATTTACATCTTATTATCAATCAGTAATCTTACTAGGGCTATTAATAACAATAACTTGCAAATGTTTTTGCAGAGTTTATAATTAAACCAAAGATTTGCATTTTGAAAATTTCAGCTTTGCTTTAAAAAGCTAAAACTACATCGAAAAAATGACTTTAACTGAACACAGAATCAAAATAAAAAAGAAAACACTTCAAAAAATCTATTTTCTGTCAATTGCATGAAAATAAAATTTTGCTTAACATGATTTAATTTGAAGAATTTGACTGTTTTTGGTTTTTATAATCTAAGTCATCAGCAGAGGACAGACAGCTGATGTTGTACAGAAAGCTCTCTGCTGACACCGTGTGGTCACTGCAGGTATAACACTTAACCAGTATAGGCAATATGAAAATATCTGATAAATTGATTTTAAGACACTATTATAAAGTTTCAAGCAAATATAACTATTCATTAATGTATTTTTCAACAGCTGTAAATCCTTAATGCCGTCATAGTAAAACATCAACGCATTTATACAAAATATCCGCAATAAAAAATGTATAACTGTTTGCAAATAATGAACCAATAAAATATCTGTTTTACTGTGCAAACACATAACACTGAGTTAAAAGTTTGTTTGAATGTTTGATGCTAAATGAGGAGAATTAAAGTTTCACTGGTAGATGGTTTACTCTCATATTTGCCTGATTTTTTCTATTTTGAGTGAAAATAAAGGGAAACTAATCGATATAGCAACTTTGAATGTTCTTTTTGACATGAAATTATATAAAGTATATATATGGATTTGAGCCTGGAGGTTCATGCTTAACCTCATTAACATATAACATATCTGTTAAAACATATTCTGGACTCAAAGTTCAACTTCTTGCTTTTTTCCAGAGCTGAAGAAGGTAGTTTGAGAGGGTTGAAAGCTCTGGGAAAACTCGTGAGTGAACTTTAAGGCCTTTTTTTTCATGGATTCGTTGTTTTTGTTTTGTTTTGTTTAACATTTGAAGTCAGCAGGGACAAAAAAAAAAGTATTTCCCTGAAACTAGTGAGTGAAAATTACACAAAAACTGATTAACATTCACTTTTCACAGCCCCCTGAACACTGAAATATATAATTAAAGTATCACGTACTGAAACATGGATATTGTGTCTCGTCGTTCACTGACATGCACAGCACCACAAAGAGCACAAGACGACCTCGTTAAAGCCTGAAACCGCCATCAAACATGACTCATGTTATTACAAAGTTCAGTCACATTAAAACAAAAACCTTCATCTGCTGCAGCATCATGATGTTTCTCTACTACTAATTCACTTTTCTTTTGACCTAAATTTAATTTTCTCACAGCAAATATCTGCTTTTACTTGCATTTAAGGTCTTTGAGATGACTGAACTCAATCTGATTCAATTAAAAAACAAGCATGAGTTTTGTTTGATGGCAAGTTTTTCTTTAACGTCCATCAGAAACAAGCAGAAAAAAACGAGCTAAGTGTTGAACTTGAGATCATCTGGATTTGCTCAGAGCTCCGTCTGCAGTGTTGTGCGTCACCGAGTCAAAGACAGAATACCTCACGACAGCAGATGTAGGAAACACGTCGCATTTATTAGAAAAAAAACACTAAGAGCAGGAAGTTGTCAAAAGTGAACATCAGCACAGGAGGAAACAGGAAGTCACACTGCAAAATAAAAGTCTGATATTAGCTGGATGTTTAAAATTAAAGGGTCATTTCTAATCTGAGCTGCTCGCTTCACAAACGTACACTAACAGACTGAGCTGAGATCGACAGTTTTAATGAAACAAAAGGTTTTTCAATCCAGGAAAAATTCCAGAAATTCCATAAAAAGTGCTAAAGGCATTAGACAATGACATCAAACTCTTTAGGAGGTCTCGAACATCTTCTTCCTGTCAGCTTTGTCCTCAATGTTCTTACGCCAGTCGCCGACCGCCTCTGCAGGCTGAAACACAAAAAAACAGTTTCCAGTCAAAAAAAACATCAGTAACTTCATCTGCTCCTGCTCCTCCTCCTCCTCTGAGACTCCTCCTCCGGGACTCACCTCCTCTTTCACCTCCTTCTTCACCTGCTTCAGGTTGGCTCTCAGGTCCAGGTTGACCGTGTGTTTGGAGCCCAGCAGAGCCTTCAGCATGGCGTCGGCCGACATACGGACCTTCTTCAGAGCTGGTTTCTTCACTCCGGCCAGGTCGACCACTTTGATCTTCAGGTCATCGATCTGAGAGCCACCAAGCAGTTTACAGGTGAAATTGAGGCCACAGATGAAGCTTTTTTTTATTGTTCTTGACTCTGCATGAGTTTCACAACATTTCATTTCATCTAGTTCTTGTTCATTACTGCCCAAATATCAGATTAAAGGAATAAAACGTACCTCTTTATTAGCTTTGCCCACTTTGACCTCCAGGTCGTATCTCTCCTCATCCACTTTGTCAATGAGGGAGTGCAGCTTCCTGCAGGCATCCTAAACACAGATGGACGAGATGTTTACTGACCTCAGATCTTCACTGATGGATAATATACTTCAGACAGATGTTTATAATCCTGAGAGTTGACTGCTAACAATGTTTTCTGCAGTTAGATGCTTAAGTCATGTTAGCAGAAGATCTGCAGGGATGGAAAGCAGGCGTGTTAGTCCACCAGTTTCCTACGAACTGAAACATCACAGAGATGTTGAAACGTCGTACAGACTTTCATGTTTTTTCATCCTGAATCATTTCAGTGACCATGTGACTTTCAGCTTCACGATGGGGTTCATATTTATGAAGTGAAGTGAAATAATGTCACAAATATCACTTGAATTTCCATGAACTTGGGTTCATATATTCATGTTGCCCTTCAAGATTAAGTTCAATAGCTTTGTTTAACCTTTAATTTCATGGGCGCCACCTTCAGGTCAGACTCGGTGCTTTGTGACCAGATGGCAGCTGAAACTATGTTGGTTTTGCTTTGGCTCAGTTTTTCTGTTCGATGCCCGTCGGATGTAAAAGTCTCTGAGTCACCAGCCGATGTGATTTCGATGCAGAAATCTTTATTTAAACCGAACCAAAGCTGCAGCGTCTCACCATGAGGGCGGCCTGGTCTCCGCTCAGACTCGGTGATGGACAGTGCTCGGCTAGGTAGGCCTCCTTAGCGGCTGCGATGTCTTTCGTCTCCTGTTGAATCCAGCCCGCCGCGATTTGAAGCATCAAACTCTGCAGGAGCGAGAAACAACCTGCGTAAGTGTTTTTTTTTTTTAAATGGTGTAATTCCATCATCCACCGAGTTTGAGGTCACATGGAGGATTTTAAGAGTTTCATTTCTACATGGTCACAAAATTATCACTCAATTATACATGAAAAGAAACGGTAGGGAGATGTTTTTCATTCAGATAAATTAGAATATTTATATCCAAAACTTTTTTCAGATCCAGAAAACATGGTTTAAACTTTCACAGATGTTTTGGCTAAAAGCAGTACATTAGCTTAGTGGTTTTTTTTTTTTAGCATCAATTAAGGGAAGTCACTGTTTTAAATCTCAAATTTTCTGAAATAACATCTCGATCTTGTTTAAATCTAAAAGATATTTTTAATTATAGCTCTAAGTCAAATCTGTCCTCTTTTCATTTTGATCCTTTTTTATGAAAACTGGATTCAGTTTAAGTGACAAACTCCTCAAAAACTGAGATTTTGGACAGAAAGAAATGATCGGATCGAACTTTTTTCAGACAGTATATTTCATATTGAGAGTCGAATTTGTAATAAAATGCAATTAAAACATTTTTAACTCATAAATCTTAAAATCCAAACTCAATGTCTTTGTCAGAAACTTTCTGTCTGATTTTAAATTGATGAAATCTTTAAAAATATTTAGACATTTCTCTGTGTTTCACACTTTCCACCAACAGGTGGCGCCACAGAGCTTTAAATCCTCTCAGTCATGAAGTAATCTGGAATAACTGACAGAAGATTAGAGACGACAAACAATCTGCAACAAAACAAAACAGACAAACAACAACAACAGCAGATAATCAATAATCACTGATCTAAAACAACAGAAATGACCTGAACTGCACAAACACAAACACACACATACACACACACTGAGCTGCAGGATCACTGATCACTGATCACCTGGATTTTTATGATCAATAATCAAGTCTGATCAGTCACATTGATGGTTTGGCTCCTTTAACACAAACACACTCGTTCTCTCACAGAACCTTCAGAACGAGATGATTTCATTGTTTTCTGATAACTTTGATCACTCTGATCAGACTGATCAGAGTGATCAGAGTGATCAGAGTGATCAGACTGATCGGACTGATCAGAGTGATCAGACTCTGTCGTACCTTCAGGTGATGCCTGCGGCTGGAAGTCATCTTCTTCCTGTAAGAATCAAGAAGCAACATCATCGTCAGTTTGAAGAAAACGATCGCGTCGATTGATCTTTTATGTGCTGATCGATGTGAACGATTGATACACGAAGTAAAAGGAGTTTTTTTTCTTTATTCATCTGTTGGTTTAAAGGTGATCACATGTTCAATGATGTCATTGGAGGTGATCTCTGTTTCAGGTGAGGAGGCTCCTCCCACTCTGAGTGACATGATACATCCCTTGTTCCTTTCTTGCTTTTTCTTTTGTTTCTTGCTGTTTTTCTTTCTTCCTTCCTTCCTTTTATCTGCCCTTAATTTTTTCTTTTGTCTCTTTTTCTTTTCTCTTCTCTCATCCAACAGTCCATCTTTCAATCCCTTTATTTTCTTTGTTTTATCCATCTTACTTTCCTCTCATTTTCTAAAAAGCTAAAAATCCTGAAATCTACATTTTCACTAAACTGCTTTTTCTCTCCATAATTAGTTTGTTTTTTATTTAAATACTCGAGTACTGCTGATACTTCTAAAGTACTGAGGTAAAACTTACAGTTTATTTTTTTTTATAAAAAAAAAACACCAAATATGATTTTTTTTTTTTTTACATTAAAGAACTTGAATTTATGAAATAAACAGTGTTTAATGAGGAGGAGCAGAACTTACTCAGACATGTTGGCGGTTTGGTTTCTTCACAACCTGTTTGATGAAAGAAACAGAAGAAGAAGAAAATCAAACTGAGACGAAGAAGAACGAAGCAGAGTTTTTTCATCTGCTGAAACATCAGAGTGGATCCTCTGAATGAAATGTGAGTATTAAAGCAGTTGATGAGCTGCTGAGTGTTGACAGAGCTAAGTTTGGACTTCAGGGTCGGGTGTCGCCTCTGACGCCCGCGATAAGCTCATTTACAGGTGTTCAAAACCGAATATCCTCCGGGACTTAACACTTCAATTCCATTCGTGGAGGAGAAACGTTGCAGCAGAATTTGCTGCCGCAGCGTTTTCGGTCGCCAGCAGACGACTGTCGACGGACAAACAGTCACACACTGCCAGAACAAATCTGTCCAATGAGTCGCTCCCACATTCATGTCAAGTTATTCTTTCACTATAAATAATTCAGCGTTAGAGTTTCTGTCTCATTGAGTCCCAATCTGAATCACAGCTGACATAGTTTTTTTACCAACAGGCAGATTTTAAGATAATTAAAAGACTCAAATGGACATTTAATGTCCACAAACACAATAACATCTTTGTTTGTAATCATAAACATCTTAATGTTTCAGACAAAAGCTGCAAAAAATGTTCAACTGCAGATCAAATTTCAGAACTTTGCTAATCAAACACTTAAAGAAACGACAAATAACGACAAATAACTTCCTGATCAATATTTGAGACAAAAACTCCAAAAACATCCAAACGTGCTGCAGAGATCAAACTCTTTAGATCTGAGACAAAACTGATCCTCCTTTGCAAACTCAGCATGTTTACTTACAAGATTTCATTTCATCAATCAGCTGTTTTAAGGTTTTGACACAAATTTCTCACAAACTCCCGAAACTAGAACAGAAACTGAATGGGACTAAAGTGAAAACATCTCAGTTTGCAGACTTTGCTCTTGTAAGTGCAAAAATAAGTGCTGACAGATAATTGTGACATGCAGAGATGAACGTTTTTGCAGCACAATTTCTTACAACAATAAAATCTCATCCTCTTGTTTTCAATCCAAATATCTTAAACTACCAAAGAGCAAAACCAAGAAGTAAAATTTCCAAACATCACAGTTTCAGCTGCTTCTTTAGCAATCTGTCAATCAATCCCTTCAGTAAAAACTTTCCAAGACAGTCAGATGCTTCAAAAATGAGGCTGAACGATCATAAATGCACAAATCTAAATGTTAAGCAAAACTCAGGAGCATTAAATCAACATTGAACATCCTCGTTCAAATCTTCATGCAGCACAGATTCAACACGCGATCTTCATCCTGCAGCCTTCAGCCGTCTCCTTCATCCTGGATCACATTCCCTTTCTCTTATTAACAAACTCAGAGGTCAAGACTTTCATCACCTTAGCACTTTGCCGACAGGTTTCCCCAAACAGACATTCACTCAGCCTGCTCAAGCATGCAGAGAGGAGGAGGAGGAGGAGGAGGAAGAGGAGGAGGAGGAAGGAGAAACTGGTCTCACCTACGAGGAGACGGAGAGTCGAGGAGGAGGACGGCGGCGGTCAGAGGCAGTGAGAGGAAATTATCCCGGCAGAGTTTTTATATGTGAGGGCAGGGGTATGAATATGGAGCCCCTGTTTATGGAAATGCAGGATCTTCAGACCAATCGGCCAGCAAGCTCCTGAAATATCATCATCCTCTGCCAACTTCATCCTGAGAACCGGGCAACTCCTCTCGAGGAGGAGCCTGGTGTCATTTTAGGACTCCACTCGGTGCCACCGGGATGCTATAAAAGGGAGGAAAAAGGTTATAAAACCATCGGAGTCTAAAAGTTTAACCAGATGAAGATGGGCGGGATGAGAGCAGCGGGATGGACGAGTCATTATGTATTTCTGGTTTGTTTTTGGCTTGAAATCTTCTGTCAGAACTGCCAGAAACCCATTGAGTTTAAGTGATGATTAGAACTTTGCAAAACAATATAAAGAACTTAACTTTTCAGGCTTCGATTTGCTTCAAAGTTAAGGGAACATTTAAGGGAAAATCTGTTGATTCTTTGTTTTTAAACCACCTTAAATGGTCAAATAGGTAATCTTATGAAGACCCTGCAGGTTGTTTTGAATATTGTAAAAAGTGATGATTTGGCAGCTTTTCTTTGCATCCACTTCATGAAAACGTTGAAATCTGGAATCAAAACCTGCTTTGTCAAACTTGGATCAGAGTTAAGGAGAAAAAGCCCAAAAAATCTTTGAGTCATTTGCTCTCCTGCCAGTATTTGCATCACATTTCATGATCCATGAGCTTTTTGTTGGTTCATCCAAGACTGAGTTAACGTTGGTAACATGAACGTCTCATCACTTATTGGATGCAGCTTTCTCACAGAGAAATGGTCGCAAGAGCTCAAATCTCAGTGTCTCCCCGCCGCCGCCGTCGTCTCAGAGTTTCAGCTCCTAGGGTTTTCCCAGAGAAAACAAACAGCAGATCCTCCGTCTCCACAGCCACCTCCAAACACAGGGTGAGGCTAAAGGTTAGCTTTCAAGCTAACGAGGAGCTGACACCGTTCAGCAAGAGTGTGTTTGGATTATCTGATAAACACATGATCTTTCAAAGTATGAAAGAAAACCCTTAACAGTTTTAAAGAAGCAACACTGCAGTTTGATCCTCAGTGGACTGACATTAAGTCCAAATGTTGCTCATTTCTTCTGTTAATGCTCATTCTGAACCTCGTCAATGCAGCTCATATTTAATGATTAAGGTGTTTCTTTAAGGGTTTAAGGTTCAGGGTTGTTTGGTCCCATAAGAACAAGCAACAAAACCATCTTCATACACCAGTGACCTAAATATGAAATGCACATGTTTTATTTGAGCGAGAACTACCTGAACTTGAAAGTTGATCCATAAAAAGTGAAGATTTCTGATCATCAGGATGTAAACAGTGAAATCCCAGGAGTCACAGCTGATGAACTGAACCTCTCTGATCTACAGTGTTTCCTATATTCTACTAAAGTTCCTCTCTGACAACAGAACATAAAAAGACTCATAACAGAGCCATGCAGCAGAAAAAAAGAGTCCATGATGGATTTTCCTGATATATTAAAATCAGTCAGGTGTGAAGAACCTGCAGCGTTCAGCTCAAAAACAAGTTCAGAAGAGAGAAACCTCCAGTGAAACTTCAATATCACTTTTATCCGTCCCCCCACATTAAGATTTTATCATGTTCACATATGTGCCGTCTATAAATATCCCATAAACAGTGGCCGGCCTGGTTAGCGTTTCATCTTGGACCGCGAGGCCGAGCTTGGATGCGTCCTCTGGAGGCTTCCAGACCTTTCTCCGACCACAGAGGGCCCTCTCAGATTTACACTTGTGGTATAAAAATATGTGGGCATGATGTCAGGTAGGCAGGAAGGCAGATTTTCCATGAGGATAAAGTTACATCCCGCTTCACTCGTAAAATAACATTCTTACTGGATTTACGTTACACACGAACGCCTCCTGCAGAGTGTGAGAGCGTTCAGGCTGAATGGACAACAAGTCTGACAAAACATCTCAGGATCAGTTTGTTTAAAGATCCCATGTTTCTGTTGTTACCCTGCTTTACATATATATGTGAATATTTGTCTCTCACATTTTGCAAAAAGTTCTCATGTCTTGATGATCGTCGTCTGAAGTTACTCAGAGCAGAGTTTTTATGATCTAAAACCTCTGCAGTTGAGTTTTTGTTGAGATTGGGCCATGAAAACTTCCTGATGAAGGTTTGAATGCCAACGTTTTCACTGTGATTCTTGTGCAAGAGAACAAATTTTCACACGTCAGTCCAGATCATTGCATCTAGTGCTAATTAGCAAGTGTTAGCATGTTGACAGGCTATATTAAGATGGTGTGCATTGCAAATATTACAAATGCTAACATGACACATGCTAACATTAGCCAAAATGACACATGCTAACATTAGCATGTTAGCTCTGTTACTGTAAGTATGTTAGCATGCAGAAATTAGCTTTTAGCTCAAAGCTCCACTGTGTCATTGTTTAGCCTCACCGAATCTTTAGCATGTCTGCAGATTAAGACTCTCGTACATTTGGGGAATTTGAAGATTCGCAGTCATCTTAATCTTTAAATTTTTTAGGGCTTTTTTAAAACTTGCAGTACCAAGTTTACTTGCTGGAATTTTCCTGAAATGTTTGAGCTGCAGCTTGTGGCCTTTGACATTTGAAGAACTTCAGCTGTCACTGAGATGATTTAGTTCTTTTAACAGAACTTTGTTTTGTCACAGTTAGAACCTTCAAGATCAATAGTTTTCTCTCCGTCACATTATGAAATAAAAGAAACAAGTTGAATGACTCATTTCCAGTGACCTCGATGGTTTAAAGTCGAGTCAGTTTTCTGTCACCAAAAGTCTGCAGCTTTGCAGTTAATTTTAAAATGGAGTTTAAACGGCGTCACACAGCTGTTTCTATAAAGTCTGAGATTCTATAGCAGACAATTATGAAGTCCCAAATACTCTGAGTACTGTATTCGGATAGAATTTTAAGATACTTGTGCTCAACTTCAGCTGTGGGAAAAGTGTTTACTCCTTTTTTAATTGAAAAATTAATTTTTGAGTCACTTTAAGGATTTTGATTACTGTAACAAAATATAATTACTGATTAAGCTTAAACTGTATAAATAATATTAAGTATTACCAAATGGGCCTCCTGTGCCCCTCCTGTAATGCTGATATTTTTTTACTAAAGTAAAAACTCTATTCCTGCAGGTTTAACGAAGATTTTTTCCATATGTATATATATAAATATATGTTTATATGTGTGTGTGTGTGTATATATATATATAAATAATATATATATATGTAAAATAT